>CP129453.1:7907500-8502500 GCA_030445155.1 Quercus variabilis | reverse complement strand
ACTTGATCAAGAAATTCAATTTGTAGTATTTAAACTAATATCAATGGTAAGAAAATATGACAAAAACACTAAATCAAAGGAAGAGGACAAAAGAAAATAATATTTTAGTTTGAGAGAATTGAAACTACAAACAAATTTTTTTTTTTTTCTATTTCTTTTCTGAAGTCTCTTCTATTTCTTTTTTTTTTTTTTGGAGCTTGGTGCATGATTTTAACCTAGTGCACGTCACAAAATAAGAACGGGGAATAAATAATACAAAAGGAACAAGACAGGATGATAACAGGAAACAAAAGATAAAGGGAAAGAAAACTAATTTTAGAACCTATGCTCTAATACTAAATGATGCGAACCTTAATCGACATGCTTTGAGACCCAACGCAAATATTGGAATACTTGCTCAAGAAAACTAAAATTTAGATTTTTGATAGAAACCCGACCCAACGTTTATAATCGAAAAGCGAACCAAAGGTATAAGTGTAACACCTTGACCCAATTATTATAATTGAATCACAAACCAAAGGTATAAAGTTTGGACACCACAAGGAAGAATCCTTGATAAGTTCACAATTCTTGAAGAACCAAAAGAAGAGCTAAGCCTCACATTTTCTTATTTTTATTCAATCATTCTCCCTATTACAAGGAGTGCATGTTATTTATAAGACATGACTGAAAATATTTAAAAAAAAAACATACTAAATAATAAAACCCTAAATAAAAGTTAATTTTGGTCTGAAATTAGCAGACCTAAAATAGGAAAATAGTTAAAAACGTTCTAAATAATAAAAGCTCTAAATTGAGGTAGATTTGGTCTGAAATTATAAGTTCCAGAATAGAAAAAATGTCTATTAACTGATATGGAGCGAGAAAGTCAATCAGTCATTTATCCACACCATAAATCACGCCCAGTTAAGGCAGATCAGCCCTCAACAGTTTGGATTAAATTTATTACGCCTTCATCTTCCTTTGGGCCAAGCTTGAAATGTCCTGCACTAGAATCAGCCAATTAAGTGTTTCTTTGATCTTCTTAGATCTCACTTTAGTAATAGGCCTAACTGGAACATGCAACGAATCCTTGAATGCTTCTTGATTCTCATCAGTGTGGATCTAAAGTTACACATAAACTTTAGAGAATATTATAATTGATTTAATAATAGTGGAATTATTTAGATTTTGTTCCGTGCATGCCGAGATGTTGCCCTCAAACCACTCACAATATTGTCCTCATATATAACATAAGACAAGCTTATAATCCCTATATATGCAATGGTGCAATACATACATACATATTGTATATATACAATGTCTCTACCTAATAAATAATAAACTATACACATTCATTGTATTACTTGGCTTGTCTGCTATCACCATGAGCCGCCTGTGCAACAAACATGCTACAAAGAGGAAAATTGAGCACATGCCAAACAGAACCGTGATGGGGAACGCATTTAACTTTAAAGACAAACCAAAAGAACTAGTCAGTGACAAACAGTGGGAGGCCATCTACACATGCCCTAGCCAAAATAGTCTCAAATCAACCAACATATTTAAGTATTTAGAGGAATGCAAACATACCTTGTACAGCACAATGCACACAAAAATATTGAGAGAAATGCGGAAGAAGTTCATGATGGTCAATTCATGGAGTCATAAAAGTAGTTAAGTTGTCTACAATCAAATTAATTTTTTATTTAAATAAATATATTTGGGAAATTTCTATTATAACCAAATAAATGATTTGCAAAGAAAAATTAATTTTTTACAACCATAGTATAGCTACTTAGATTTATCACAACATGAGGAGGGGAAAAGACTTTGAATTTTGCAAAGAAAAATTAATTTTTTACAACCATAGTATAGCTACTTAGATTTATCACAACATAAGGAGGGGAAAAGACTTTGAATGGAAAGATTTCACATCAAATTTAAAAGAGATTTCATCGAGCATATGTTATGCAACACCAAAAGAACACCTATAGAATAAATTAATTCAAAGCAACCCAAAAAGATGATTCAAGAAAAAACACTTACCTTTTCATCTCATTAAGCAATTAAGTTCCCAACAAATAGGCCCATGAGTATAGGATATTGGCCAACACCTTTGATGACCTTGAATTAAACTGAATTTCTGCATTTTGATTAAACAATGAGAAAAACAATATGAGACCCAAGATAAATAAAATTTAAATTTAAAAAAAAAAAAAAACAAAACAAAAATAAAAACAAATTTCATCGAATAGTAGAGAGAGAAACCACCCCTTTAGAACCAAACACATACCTGAACATCCGCTAGGTTAATGAATGACTTTAATTACCAACCTTAAAACTATTAAAGGTAGCTTTTGCTTGCTTGCCAATTCAAGATCTGTTAACCAAACCAAAACTTACAATTGGAGAATGTATATGTTTTCTAAAAGAATAGAATCAAAGGAAACCTAAAATCAAGTTCAAAGAATAGGTGCCATCCATAGAAGCCAGGTAATTCATTTTAAGTTCGAGAAACATAATCCAAATATATTAAAAAAAAAATTGTTGGCAACTTATGTTATATTGTATAAAAAATGCCATTTTTAAAAAAGGCCAAAGAAACATCACTTAAGAATTTTATCAAACTACTTGTGCACATGTAACACTATGAAATTTATCCAAGTTTAAAGTAGGGGTTTAAATAGTAGCACAAAAATTATGAATTGATGCATAATTCAAATGTAACAACAAAACTCTAAATAATCACTATCTAACACAACCAGTTTGCTTCAAAATAAAGGATACCATTTAACCACATATTAAAACAACTTTAAATATAACAACTTGCTAAGCATGGCCTCCAAATTATTTGCAAATTAAAGATTTATCAACCAACTAATTATCGCCAAAGTCTCCATATATATTCACACATCCATTTCTTGATCCAAAAAAAAAAAAAAAAACTACTTTCTACTTTTTCTATATGTTTCGATTTGCATTTCCATGAATTGGGCTTTATGTAATACTACAAAATAAGTAAAAATTCTTCAAATCCCACGTTTAGAAATAAAACATTTCATTCATATAGTAAATTTCAACGAAACCCACCAAACAAAAAAAAAAAAAAAAAAAACAATTTTGATCTTTGGAGTAATAAACCTATTGGGAATCCTTTAAATCATTGTGCAGAACGACTTAGTCTTCTGGGTTGAAGAAACGAACAGCCTAGGAGGCGATCATCAAGGCCACTCTCTCCTTCAACAACACCATTGTCAATAGCTCCAACGGATTCAACCGTCATGCTTCTTCATCGTTGTTAGATTCAAAGAAAGGCGAGAGGAAAGAAGAAGGAAGGGTTGTAGAATGAGAGAAGGTTGCTTTGGCGTTTTAGATAAAGGGACAGAGAGAAGAACGTAGAGAGAGATAAAGAAAGAAGTTGAGGGAGAAGGAATATAAAAGGTACAAATTTATAACTTCCTAAAGCCGGAACGTTGTGTTTGTTGGTTTTTAAGGGAAAATGCTAGTGAGAATTAGATTAAGAGTTTGAAACTGTAGGTTTTGGCAAAGATGAAGAGAGAAATTGATATAGATATAGATATATAGACATAGTGGTGGGAATTATGGTGGAGATAGTAGTGGGAATTAATAAATGGGCTTTATGGTGGAGATAGTGGTGGGAATTAATTTAATAGGAAGGGGGCTTTATGGTGGAGATAGAGGTGAGATTTGTAACTTCCTAAAGCCGAAACATTGTGTTTGCTGGTTTTTAAGGGAAAATACTAGTGAGAATTAGATTAAAAGTTTGAAACTGTAGGTTTTGAAAAAGATGAAGAGAGAAACTGATGTAGATATAGATATAGATATATAGACATAGTGGTAGGAATTATGGTGGAGATAGTAGTGGGAATTAATAAATGGGCTTTATGGTGGAGATAGTGGTGGGAATTAATCTAATAGGAAGGGGGCTTTATGGTGGAGATAGAGGTGAGATTTGTAACTTCCTAAAGCTAAAACATTGTGTTTGTTGGTTTTTAAGGGAAAATGTTAGTGAGAATTTGATTAAGAGTTTGAAACTGTAGGTTTTGGCAAAGATGAAGAGAGAAACTAATATAGATATGTAGATATAGTGGTTGGAATTATGTTGGAGATAGTGGTGGGAATTAATAAATAGGTTTTATGATGGAGATAGTGGTAGGAATTAATTTAAAAAGAAGTGGCTTTTATGATGAAGATAGAGGTGAGATTTATTTCATTATTTTTTAATTGATAAAATCTATTTTTTAATTGTTGGGAAAAGAAAAAAAATATTATGAAAATAACATGACTGCTAATGTGGTTTAACGTGAGCGTAGCAACATTAAATACTACACTTCAGCTTTTAGTAATATATAAATATAAATTAGTTCAGGCACCACAAAACATGCAAGTTCTACTAAGTACACCTAATAAAATGAAAAGCATTCGAAGGGTTTTACCACTTGTGGCATGAGAAATATTACAGATAGAATAGGACTAATCATATGGAATGAGAAATAGACAACTACTTGGTATTGTGTAGGCCACGTTTCTCGTAGTTTTTTGTTTTTTTCTTCTTTTTTTGGCTGAGCAAATGGAACTTTTCTCTCTATAGTCTTTCTACTCTAGTTGAAGGGAATGTGGCTAATTTCTTGAAGGAAACTAGCATAAAGATATGGGGAAATCTAATCAACTTGACCTATATGTAGGACAACATAATCTTCTTTAACCTACCTATACCTACCATGAATATTGAAAGGTCCCCCTCTTTTGGTTTATTAATGGCCTGAAGTGAACAATTGACTCCATCGATTTTGAAACAAATCTGGAAAGTGAAATGAGGGTAGCGTCTCCTACTCTGCCCCTACTCATGAACTTATTCACAAACACATTTTTATGTTTGAGATTGGCTTGTTTAATAATTAAGCCTAACTTTAGGCTTAAGTTTGGCTCATTTCTTAAATGAACAAATTTATAAAAAAATATTTAAAAAAAATTGTCAAAGCCGAAACTATTTATAAATAACTTGATTTGTTTGTAACCCTAGCCAAAAACCAGAAACCAATTCGGAGCCTTGTGTATGACACATTTTTTTTGTAACTTGATTTTTACTTACAAAGAAAATATATATATATATATATATATATATATATATATATATGTAAACCCTATGTTGTTTTCTGCTTTTTCCAAAAAAAAAAAAAAATTATTAAACGAAATCGTTTTTTTCTTTTTTTTTTAAATGGTGCTGTTGTTGCAGTAAATTGTAATTTCTAACTTGGAAAATTTTAGCCAATTGCTTTGATAAATTTGTCATTAATGATAAATTAAATTCTAACTTAAACTTTTTTTTTTTTTTAAGAAAGAAATTCTAACTTAAACTAGAACAGATTGCCATAAGCAAGATGTGCTAGCTTTGTCAATTTTTATCTCCCGCAAAAGTTATATAGTTTACCCACATCAATATGTTAAATGGTGTTGGAACATTTTTAATATTAAATAAATAAAATGAATAAATTGTAATAACATAAATGTAAAGATGTGGGAGTAAATATGGGAGATGAGGAGTTAGTGAAATGTTTAATCCTACATTGAAAAGGAGAGAGACTTTTTTATTCTTTTTAATTGTGGTGATTAATGGGCTAAAATGTATTGACTTAGATATTGGGCTAGATACGTGCGCAAGGGGGAGGTGAAGAGTGGAGGTATCAAAATAGGAAATGAACCAGCCTCTTGGATCCTCCTACTTGACAGCCCATTCAGAGTAATTACCATATCCTTTGGTCCAAGTTACTGAATTTAATGTCCCTTTTAAGTCTTTAAGTAACAAAAATAAAACTTTTATCATCTCATGCAACCACTAAGATAAACATCATCTCCATTTGATAGATTAAATATTACAAATTCGGAAATATATAATATCATTTAAAATTTAAATGATGTTTTAATGTGTACATGGTTGGGCCCAAGAAATAAAATCACAATAGTGAAATGGATTATCTTCATTCAAGTGAAACACTCTCTTCTAATAATTAATTTCATTTTTTTTTTTTTGTTCTTTTTTTTTTTTTTTTTTTTTTTTGGGTAACAGAGACGATATATTGCAAAAGAGAACTGAACAACTACATCATGCTCCAGGCAAAGCCTGGTCATATACATGCCATGAAAGTCTTCTTCCATCATAATAACTAAGTCCACAGGCGGACTTTCGAGGGAAATAAAATCTAAATTCCTATCAATAGCCATCCTAGCAAGCCTATCGGCACACCGGTTAGCTTGGCGGAAGCAGTGCTTAAATTGAATCCGTTGAAACCTGCAAGTTAGCTGTCTACAGTCATCCAAGATAGGAGAAACTACATTATTCTCATAGTCTAAATTTTGAAAGATATCAACAATAGCTTTACCATCCAGCTTAACAATAATGGAAGTAATATTTAAATTGCAGCACAATATAAGTCCATCTCGCAGACCCCACAACTTAGCCACAAACCTATTAGATAACCCAATATGTCTAGAAAACACAACAACCCAACCACCTTGATTATTCCTCACAATACCCCCACATCCAGCTAGACCCGTGCTGCCCAAGACTAAACCATCTGTGTTCAGTTTGTTCCACCCTTCTGGCGGTTTTTCCCACCTAACTTCCTTCACAATGTAACGGTTTGGACCTCTATTTTAGCACACACATTACATAAACTCCCTGGTTTGCGCAATGATGTCTGCTGCTAGCCTTGGATTGGGATTCTTCCTATTAAACACAACATTATTCCTGCTTTTCCATATATTCCAAATTGCAAAAGGATAGATCATCTTCCATGGGGGTTAACCAGGAAGTAAGCTACGGTTCATCTTCCCATTCCACGCAAGCCACTCTTGCAACTCTGTCATCCAAAAGGCTTGGTTAGTGCTATCAACACCTAGCTGCATCCAAACGGCCTTAGCCCAGCCACAATCTCTAAGGGCAGGAATAACTAATTCCACCTCCACTCTACAGATAGGACAAATCTCTTCATCACCCAATCCTCTTCTGACCAGACATGCCTTAACTCCAATACTCTCATGGGCACACCTCCAAAGGAATGTCTTTATTTTTGGGAGGGTTTTAGTTTTCCATATCTAACCCGCAGCAAAAGGAGGACCAAAATCAAAGTTATCAACAATACTATAGGCACTTTTGAGATCAAAAACACCCCTTGGATTCTCCATCCATACTAACCTATCCTTACCTCTACCTGTCATAACTATAAGAGTAGCTTGAATCATCAGCTTGATATCCATAGGGAGCTCAAATGGACTTCAATCCCAATCCCAACCCGAATCCACCATAATATCTTTCACTGCCCACTGAGATGCTTCCTAAGTTAAAGGCCCCTGAATTTGTTGCCGAAGGGGCCCTTTTTTGTTCAAATAGTGGTAATGGCATCACTTATGGTGCCTCATTTTTGTTGTTTGAACCCATCTTTCTCTCCTCCACCTATTTATAATTGATGTTTTAAAATAAAATTATAATATTGAGGTTGTAAGCAATATATATATATATATATATTATTAAGGTAATTCAATTTTATTCATATAAATAAAATAAATATGGGATTTCACATCCTGAGAATCTTACTATTAAAATTTTTTACTAAATTTTTAATTCAACCATCCCTTCTCAAGACTAGGTTGGCCCAAACTTGTGGTGGGCCATGACAGTATTGTTCTTTTATGAGGATTGTAAACTAGGTTACTTGGTCCAAAATAAATTTTTCTTATTAGTGGGCCTTGTTCAAGTCCAGAAAACTCCAGCCTTTTTTTTACATTACACTGATCCACTAAATATTTCCTCATTAAAAAAAAAAAAAAAAATTCACTGTAAACCGAAATTGTTCCCAAGCTGACTTCTTTGGGTAAATTTTAGACACGTGGCCTAGTTTTAACTACTTACTACGATGTACAAACACAACACGTGTAATACAAAGAAACTGTAATAAATAACCATTTTTTTACAAACGGTTCCACGAAGAAAGCATGTCATCAAAAAGAACTCTTAGATATCTGTCTTTGCTGACACACACACACACCCATGATCTTACATTAGACTTTTGTCATGGAATAGATATGGAGAGTTTACGTATCAAAAAAAAAAAAAAAAGATATGGAGAGTTTTCCAGTGGAAATCTGTCTTAAGATTTTCTGTTTCTTGGATCACCAGAACCTTGCAATTGCACAACAAGGTTAGTAACTTCAAAATATTTCTCTCTCTTATACCAAGATTTTGGCTTTTTCTATTTTTATTTTCTTGTGTTGATTTCTGAATTTGGGGTCAGATTTGAACTGGGTTCTGAGAATTCAAACTGAAATGTCATATTCTGTATGTTATATATTTTCTTATTGATAATATATGAAGTGGGTTTGTTGATTCCACAATTGTTTATTAATGGAATTGTTAATTGTCAATGGGGTGTGTGATGTATGTTCGATTTTGCCTTTTTGATTGAGTGGTTAGGATGGATCAGAGTCTGAGAGTAGAGAGCTGGTGGTTGTTAATTGTGGTATTAGTGTTGATTGGATCATGTTCATGACTGATTGAGCTTTTGCAAGTTCTAAATTATGCTTGGGGATCAATCATGAATCATCAATGATGATTTGGTAATAGACACTTAGAAAGTAACCTGATTGTGAACAGGGTTATACAGATCTCAAATAGAGGAATTGTTCTAGTTCCAGTTACAGATTTTGAGTAGCCAACTTGTCATAAGGAAAGTTTTTAAATTCAAGTGAAAATAACTGTTATTTTATTTCCCAAAAATGAACAATTGATAGCAGGAACAATGGCATGGACAATGACAGTAATTGTGGCAGACCGTGGTGGTGACATCGTGGTGTTGATGGGGACGACAGTATGAAGAGTGATGGCGGTGCATGGTATAGTAATGTTGGTAAAATTTGTAAACAACACTTTATCCCATGGAATTTGAACTTAGGATTTGGATGCTTGAAAATATCAAGTTAAAAAATTCACAGAATTTTTTAATCAAGTTCTGTGTTAACCAAACAAGGGGAATTAACATTGGGAATATCTAAATTACAACCTAGAGTAAAATTTCATCTGAAAAATCCTCATACAATATGCTGCAATACACAAAACACTCAATGTTTTCATTGGCATTTTCTTATTGTATTCATAGGATTACAACATATTGTGTAAAAATTACATTCTTACTTATTTTGTTTAAAGGAAAAGTTTCATAGTTCAGATTTCTCTATGATTATGTTTGGTGTTTTTGTTCTCTTGGCCATCCATTTTCCCTTTAATTGGCATGGTGAACAGAATAGAAAAAAAAAAATCATTTTCTGCAACATTATGTGCGTAGCCTAAGTTAAGACATCACCCACTGCATGATGCTGGATTTCTGCCTTGAAATCCTTTGGTTAGTGATGATAAGTAGGAAGCATGAAGAAAAACAAACATAAATGTGGTTAAAATTGATTTAACTGATGTCTGTTGGTCTCCAGAACAACGATTTGATTGGACTGTAATAATTCTATAATTTATAACTTCCAGCTTGAAGTGCTGGTTTTCATTACTTTTTCGTTTTTCTGATTCACAGCTTTAGTTTCTATTTTTTTTTTTTTTTTTATAAACATGGGATTTTGCTGCTGTAAAGTATGCAGGAAGTGGAAGGGCTTGGCCTCAGACAACAATCTATGGTCTAACCTGTTTAAGGAAAGATGGGGAGGAGATCATGCCATGTTCTATGCTCCTGTTGGTTCAAAATCATGGTCATCGAGTTGGATTGTAAGTTCATAGCCCTAGTTAGTATGATTAAGTTCTACCAAATTCATCACCCCTCATTCTTCACCTTCTCTTTTCCACCTCCCCCCTTCCCCCTCTCTTCACCTTTCCCACTTGCCCACATGCATCAGAAGCTTACATTCTTCATCTTTCCCACATTGCTGGCTCTCTTTTATAAGGAGAGTTAGGGTTCAAATCCCTTCTCCCCCACTTGTAACGTGTGAACTATAAAAAATTTAAAAAGCTTGCATTTGATGTTGGTTTGTTAGCATTGCATTTGATGACACTGGAGAGATTAAAAAGTTGAAAATTAAAGTGTTTTCTGCTTTGTGAAATTCTTATGATTGAAATTGCTGATGGTCCTCTCTTTATTTAGAGGTAGGTAGATCATGCAAAGTGCAAACCCATTGTAAATTGGTTGTTTGAAGGGAAGATGCATTTTAAAAGACAAAGTAATTATCATAGTAGTTTGATCTTTTTCTGTTTTGTGCATATCTTCTTTGATCTATCTCAAGGTTCAGTCAGATTGAGTATGTCTGACTTGGAGCTTGAGTTACAGTAAAATCAAAGTCATTAATATGACAATTCTGGCTAATTCTTGGGTGCACTCGTATGATAATGCTTGTTTATGTTACCAGAGGCCTTAAAGATAATAAGAGAAGGTGGTGACTACTATCTTGTTCACCATTGTGAAATCCAATGCTGTCTGGGTTCAAGGAGGCAAAGGAAAGGTGCAATTAGTTGTACTCTAGATTCACAAAGAGATTTCAATGGTGAAGGATCACAAGAAGAGGGATCCTGTAGAGGGATCTTGGACAAAATACTTTTCTTCATAGGGGATTTGGAAGTTGCCTCTACTGATGGAAAACGTGGTTGAGTGAAGTCCCACATTATATAATAATGGGAAGAGTTAGTGGTTAATATAACATAGTTAAGCTCACACTCATTAGCTTAGACTTTCGGGTTGAGTGGGGTTGAGTGGTGTTCATATATGTTATATTAACTACTTAATTATAATCTCCAATGTTCTCTCCCAAATAAGGGACTTGGATTGAGTTTAGTGTCCAATTGCATTGGACCCATAAAGATCATCGAACCTAGGCCTTATCTCCTAACAAGTGGTATTAGAGCTTGGTTGATTAGTTGGTAGTTTGTGTGAATTAAAGATGGATGAGACATCTAGAACCATGATTGAACTGGTGGCTCCTAGTGGAATTTGATCCAAGTGTGAACAAATATGGCTTAAGTTGTGGAAGTGATGATTCTTTTGTCTAAGAAAAGTTTGCTTTGATTAAGGTGAAGCTAATCCTAGAAGAAGAAGACAACTTGATGGAATATGAGTTTAGGTGGAGATTGTTGGAAAATTGCCTCAAATTCCAATGAGATTTTTCTTTAGCTATAAGCATATACAAGGAAGATAATTTGAGAAGTTTTTTTTCTCTTGAGAGAAGTTTTTTGATGTTCCAACCATAGGAAGTGGTTGTATTCAAAGTGGGTGAAGATCTAAGGTGAGTTCACATAAATTTCTAAGGAGATGGATTATTGTATTTGGTGTGGATTTAAAGTTACACATAAGCTTAAGAGAATATTATAATTAATTTAATAATAGTTGAATTATTCAAAATTTGTCCCGTGTATGCCGAGATGTTGCCCTCAAACCACTAACAATGTTGCCCTCATATATAATATAAGACAAGTTTATAATCCCTATATATGCAAGGGTGCAATAAATACATACATATATATATATATATACACACACATTGTATGTATATAATGTCACTACCTAATAAACTATACACATTCATGGTATTACATAGAAGCAGAATATATTCGAATCGAGTCTTTTTATATTTTCTACATTAAGAAACTTGAATTTTCATGTAATTACAATTAACAAACAATTAGAGTATAATTAAGACACTTGGTAGAAAATTTGGGTGCTTTTAAATCTAAACACACGTTGCTCCAAATAATAGGGCATTAGAAAGATAGATGGCACAAAATCAAAGTGCTCTTGATTGAGCGATGTATAATTATATATGATATATGATTGGTTATAAGAAACTTATCAATGTTTGATAAGGCATACTCCAAGGGAGAATTGTGATCTCCCTTCCACTTATAATAAAATTTTTGTACATAAAAAATAACGACATCAACATTGAATTGAACACCTAAGATAAGATACATTTACTCATTATTCAAGGAAAAATATTGAGAGCATTAATTCATGAGTGCACTTTCAATCAACATATTAATGGACAAAAATGTAAACAAATATTGCTCACCATCAATACAGACTATATAGAATTATAGATCTCTATTAGAAAAGAATAGTATCAGCATTAGACAAGCAAATCTTTTCTTCCCTGAAGAATGGTTGAAGAGATAACTAATCCACTGCCATGTTGATTTAGTGACAGCCAGAAGACAATTACAGAAAGATTCACTACCCCTTCTCCCTTCCTTTGCTGGGTGGAGCACTATCTTTTTACATAACGTAGCCATCACTATAAAATGAATACACCCTCAATCAGCCGCTTCCGACCTCTCGAAAATTCCTAGTTCTGTAGCTCAAAATCAATTAGATGTTTAATGGGTCTGCCTCCGTATCTTTTTCCTTCAATGATGTCCAGTCTTGTGTCTCTGTAACAAATACAAACACAGTCAACTATAAGCACCAAAATAGCATGATAAGTAACAGGTATCAGATGATCCAGGAATAAACGTTTAGAGTTTAGATTAGAATTCAGGTTATATTGTAATTCATGGACTTAATCTTGGACAATTACAACACAACACAAGCCTGAATTAAGTATGATACAATCCAATTCTAAAGCTGAATAAGAGTAGCAAGACTATATAGTTTAGGAATAATACTTGGCTTGTCTGCTATGACCATGAGCCGCCTCTGCAACAAACATGCTACAAAGAGGAAAATTGAGCACATGCCAAACATAACCGTGATGGGGAACGCATTAACCTTTAAAGACAAACCAAAAGAACTAGTCAGTGACAAACAGTGGGAGGCTATCTACACATGCCCTAGCCAATAAAGTCTCAAATCAAGCAACATATTTAAGTATTTAGAGGAATGCAAACATACATTGTACAGCACAATGCACACAAAAATATTGAGAGGAATGCGGAAGAAGTTCATGATGGTGCTCCTGGCCTCCTCTGGAATGTACTGGGACCTCATTTTCATAATGGACGGCCAGAAAATTCCCACACAAGCCTCAAAAGCACAGAAGCCAACAACTTGAATACAGCCTGCAAATGAGATGCTTCCACCTTTCACCTTGGAAGGTGCCACCATGAGCTGTTTTGAATTACTGAAGTTAGAAGACACCAGAAGAGTATAAGACTACATCAATATCAAAGTGCTATAATGGAAACATGACATACACTGGTCAGAATGGGAAGCAGGAGAGAGACAGAAGAGACTGCAAAAACAATCTGCATGTAGCACTCTACTCTGGGTGATGAGCGGGCCATCAACCGAGATGCAAGGGAGCTTCCCATCATTGAAGCCAACATAAATGTCGCAAAGATGAAACCATGAGGGATGTCCTCGTCATTTGGGCTCAAAGCAGGAGTCCAGAGAAACACAAAGGTGTACATTGAACCTTCAAACAGTGACTGTATTGCACCAAGCAATGCAATTTTCTCATCTAAACCACGAAAGGTAATACTGAATGAGGGACAAACATAATGAAGCAAAATAAAGAAAATGAACTTCATGGAAACATATAAATACACAATGAGAACGACGGAAGAATAAGCAAGCCAAAGAAACCAAAATCAGCCTGATAAATGATTTTTTATTTTATTCAAAATCAACTTATTAATTCACAATATCCTGGATCCAAGAGAAGGTGACGATTTCATGAAAGAAATTATAAAATGCATTCACAGGCTGAACAAAACCATAAGAAAAAATGGCAAGCTGTATTGCACTGAGAAACACAATATTCTCATCTAAACCACAAAAGTTAATACTAAAGGAAGGACAAACATAATGAAGCAAATAAAGAAAAAGAACTTCAAGGAAACAAATAAATACACAATAAGGAAGACAGAAGAACAAGCAAGACAAAGAAACCAAAATTAGCCTGCTATATGATCTTTTATTTTAATCAAAATCGACTTATTAATTCACAATATCCTGGATCCAAGAGGAGGTGATGATTTCATGAAAGTATTTATAAAATGCATACACAGGCTGAACAAAACCATAAGAAAAAATGGCAAGCTAATAGCTAACAACGCCCAACAGCTTGCCACAGTAAACAGGACCATCTTAAGACATGTTAAAGATCAGAAGCACAACAATTGTTTGAACAAGAATGGAATGGCATAATTGATTGCTGGGTGGAATAATCAGAAGATATGTCCTTGATGCAGGCTCAAACACTCTCTAAAGATATGTACTCTTGAAGATCTATTTTCAGTATCCACATGCTATGATTGTATTTAAAAAGAATAAAACAAATGTATAATTAAAAATGGAACTTTACCAGAAGCAATCGCCACAGCAGCACCCCTGAATTGGGTTAGCAAGTTCTTGCTCTCAGAAGGATCTCCATAGTTCTCGGTCCATGATGATAAAATGATGGCCATACCAATAGCAAGAAAGCAGGAAGCAGCATCGAAGGGTGCCACAGGGCCAAGAGCAAACGTATCAACTAGTAAATTACCAAACAACCCAGAAATAATGGCAACAAGACCATTGCCAAAAAATATTGCCTTTGAGAATGTGATTGATAACCATTGTTGTTCAAAGCCCCTCTGCACAGATTAAGGGGAAAACACAATTAATATTTATTAATACGAGAAGATAACATTCATAGAAGATATCAAATATCGGTTGTTAATTATACTGGAAGTTGGTTTTAACCAAAAAAAGCTAAAAATGTGATAATTTCCAAACTATATCCTTCAGACACCAAATAATGAATTCAGGAAGTGGAAGTAGAAGCAGGAGCAGGACACTTACACTGATAATATCGTATTCTGAAGAGTTTCCAAATAATTAAATTAGGACAGAACGAGGCAGTTAAATTGAAGAAATTTCAAACAGTCCAGTTTCCAGATTTCAGTCTTTCAGACACCCATGAAAGGGAGCAACCTTTCTTTCTTCCTCTTTTTTGTTTTCCTCCTTGCAGTACTAGTACTATTTTTCCTTCTAATCACAATATTCTAGAATTTAAAACAACTTGTGGGCAAATGGAATGCTAAAATAATTGTCTGGAAAAATTATAAGCAGCATAAATATATTTTCTTTTTTGACAAGTAGCATAAATATCTATTTCTACTAATTACATTGAATTTATTAAGAACTCTCATTAATTATATGTTTACGGTCTCTTTTAGGTATCTTACTGCCAAGGACTGCATCAGACCAGACACTTGGATTAACTATAGAGATGGAAAATCTGCTTAAAGAATTTTATGTCAATATGGAATTGAAAAGATACAAAATTAATTTTTCACTGTGACCGCCCTGCCGGTTCCCTGTTGGGGGAAGGTTGGTGTTTTTTTTTGGGGGGGGGGGGGGGGGGGGGGGGGGGGGGGGTGGGGTTGGGGGGGTGAGATAAATAGAGACTACGTAGATTTGTTCAACCATACAAGTTACCATTTACGTTACTACTCACCTACCTTCAAACACAGAGAGCATAATGGCTCCACAGTATCAGCTGAAAGTGATAAGCAGTTCCCATTGACTACCCAGTAGAACATTTATATCAAACATACAACTGAATGTGAATTTGCAATTTAACAATCACCATGAAAGGGTAAGGCAGCAACCCCTCACCTTGTTGTGTTCTGCTACAAGCCATGACTCAAAAGCTGAGAATAGGAGAGAAGTGGCGATACCTCCCAAAATACGGCCCAACATCAAAACCTTGTATTGAGGAGAATGCTTGGTGATACAGCTCAGTATGTATGCTATGCAGTACGTCACACATGCCCTCTTTCGACCCCTGCATTAAGTGCATGAAGGCAAAATATCATGAGAAAATGAATTCAATCAATAACACATGACAAAATGCAACAAAGTTCTACGAAAATCTCACTGTTTGTCAGCCAGAGATCCAACAATTGTCCCAAATAACATGGATGAACCAAACCCAGCAATAAACAGCTGTCCAATCTCCCCTTTTCCAAAACCATACTGACTATAAAGATAGTAGACATAAGGACCCTGCAGCCAATCCCCGGCTATTGCCACATAAAAAGTAATCCATTAGGCAAAGAATTACAACCATCACCAGAAACTTCAACGTAAACAACTTTTTTCCTTTTCAATTAAAACCAGAATTGATATTTATAATTACATGCAAGATCAATTTATCATTCACCTTGATTACCATAATGATGAAGATGCAGTCATGAAGTCTAATATTGCAGATATAATATTCAGTTTTGGGTGAACAAAAGATTCCAACAAGAAATAGGACTCCTTGTATGAATTAGGGGATTCCCCTTAGGTTGCTTTCTCTGTAATAATTGTTACCTGTCTATTCATTAAGCTTTTTATTCATTTATCTATTTTTGGGCTAAGTCTAATTGGTAGGCTGTAAAACCCTGAGCCTGGGTTTGGCTAGTTCAGCCCTGTACTTTGATTTGCTTTTAAGAAAGTTTTTCATTCGTCAATATTTATTAAACAAAAAAAAAAAAAAAAAATTGTTATCAAAATTTAAACGGGTTCGTGTGACTACATAACTAGAAATTAAAATGTCCAATATTGAATACTTATTTTTGTCTAGAGTAACTAGTATTAGATCTTCAAATTTTTATCTATATCCACTTCATGTTTCTTCCTAATGAATCCCTGTAACTCAATATAAGCCAAAATAATGTCGATTTATAAGAGTGCTTACCATAAACCAAAAAAGTACATATTGATGAGGAAAATAAGAATATATCCACTGCGAAGCAAGTATTATGGTTTAGAAACCAACTAGATCCAACCAACTCAATCATTCAAAAACCTGAACATAATAATACCACGCAAATGACCATAGGGAACAACAGGAACAGAGGATGTCCAAAAACATCAACACTCCTCTTGGTTCCCAAGAAAACAATGAAAGAGAGCTGTGGCCCAAATGGCACTTCGTCCTCCCACAATATTGGGTGGAGGGCAAAGTTGTGGGTTCAAAACCCATTGGTGCATGTCCCAAATTTTTTGGGTCAGCTATGGATCCTCAAAAAGTAAAAGCTTTCAAACTAAGCCAAGTAGCGGTACAAAGCTCAGTTTGAGCAAAACCTTCTGTTCTCTAAATTCCTAATCTACACCAGATACCGTCAACTTCAGCAATGCAATCCAGATCCACTGTCTCAACCACTTCAAAATCAAAGCAACAAAATTTCAATAACACTTTTGCCCACATTTCAAAAGCTACAAAAGCACTCCCAAAATGTTCAATCAACAAAACCCAGATCACCAAAACACAATGCCACCATATCCCAAATCTAAAAAACAAAAAAGACCCAGAATTTCTTTTCTTCTTCTAAAGGGACTTTGTAATTCACAGGCACCAGATCAGATCTAAATTCACCAAAACCACATACATACAGACATATAATTACACATAAACATAGAAAAAAGCACACACATTGAGATCTCAAAGTAACTAAAAAAGATACAGTGAGATCTGAAGAGAGGTATACTAAATAAGATCCAGATGATATATAAATGAATTATAAATGTAAAGCTCAGGTTTTTGGAACTGTGACTCACCCATCATGAGAGAATAAACGAGAAGGTAATTGTTCTTGAAGGAATTGAAAGCAGGTGTGGTGGTGATTCGATCTTTGTTATTTTTGCTCAGCTCCACTGCTGCCACCACTGCTCCCAATCCACCAAACACCAAATAGTAGAAAATTTCCATATTTGGTTTGCTTTTTGGGTTTTCACAGAGTCAGTTACTAGAGAGAAAGAATGGAAATGGCAGAGCAAAATGTTTATGTGTGATCTCCGCAGAGTAAGAAATACTGTGAGATACGTGTGAAGAGAGATTTGTATGGTATGTATATATAGCTGGAAGAAGATGGGGTTTTTATCCTCTGCTTTCCTTCGTAGTTGTACTATGTTTTTGTTGTTGTACTTTTGACTTTTTGGTTTTTTTAGTTTATTAAAGAATGTTCAAGTTATGCTGTCATGCTGTGTGCTCATGTCTCTCCTCTGGTCAGTTAACCAGTCTTCTTGGAAGATTTGTGACTATTTATTTTAAGAAAGTTTTAATGTCGTTGTTATAAAAAATATAGAAAGTTATCCAAAAAGTTAGTTACTTTTTTTCTTTTCTTATAAAAAATTTCTATAAAAAATTTCTAAATCAATGATTTTATTGCATCAATTGATAAATAAAAATTGTCTAGAACGAAAATATTTAGATTTGAATCTCGTTTATTTTAAAAATTAATTGATGCCATGTGAAAAATAAAAAAAATAAAGAAATAAAACTATCAAAAAAATTAGTTTCCTATAAAAAAAATTTTATGAATAGTTCCTAAATCAATTCCTTAAGGCACTCGTTAAATTTTTCCTTATATGTTTTGATCTTTTGGCAAACAAAGCTTAAATGGGCACATCAGTATTTAATTGAATAGGTAAATATCAATTAGTTAAATTGGTAAAAACAAATTGTCTATAACTAAAAGATTTAGATTAGAATCTCATTTACATTAAAAATTTATTGATGTCTTGAGCTCATGGTAAGAATAATAATCATGAAATAACCATAGTTTAATTTTTTTTTTTTTTAAGTATTCAATTGTATATTTTGCCAATTATATAAATCTAAGAATATTATTCTATGTAGGTGGGGTTAACTAAAAGAATCGAATTAATTTGCATCAAGATTTAAACTAAGTTTTTTTTTTTCTTTAAGGAGAAAAGGGAGGTATGAACTAGGGATGGGAGGAGCCTATCAAGCTACAAGCCTATTAAAGTGAGCCAATTTATAATATGATTTTTTTTCTCAAAAATATTTAATGAATACAATGATTAAAATTAGAAATCAACCAATCAATATATATAAAAGTATAGACCTCACGTTAGAGACTAGAGACTATGGGTTGTGCCACGTAGCATATTCTTTGAGATTATCTTTATTTAGACTTTTACTTCAACAAAATTTGCATTTATATCAGAATATGAATTCATTGAATTAGCCAATAGAGTTAATGCATCTATAGTTGTGCATTAATTACTTTATATTAAATGAGCTCATATGATTATTTTTATAAAATCTATATAAGAAATAGTAATTTTTTTTTCTGAATAATAATAATTTATTTAAAATATGGCATTCTTCTTCATGTTTAGTTGTTTTGACAACTGGGGGGGAAAAGGGCCCAGCCCAATATAATGGGCCGAAAGCCCATAGGAGTACTATTTTGCGACCGAGAAGAAGGAAATGGAAAAGGCAGAGCCCATCTGAAAGTGGGACCCTCAGAAGGAAGAATTATTACAATCCGAAGAGGATATCTCCTGTCCGAAGATGTTGTAATTCTCTGATGCAAATATTATAAATCAATTGAGTGTGTGAAAGGCCAACATGACTTTCCGAGAACTCCACCTGATCAAGATAAACTCTGAGTATGCTGGGAAACGATAAGGATGGAGAAATATCTAAGGAGAAAGCTGCTATCACTGTATTTAATACTCTGCAGCAACTTTTCTGACCGCATTTATATGGAGAAGACCCTTGAACAGTACATCCTAACCTACTGCCACTCACATAGAGCTAAAAGAAGATGCTTGACGTGACATATACTCAAGCAAACTCGTGAATGAGGAACAAGTGGACGATAGAGATGAGGAGAAGGGTGACTATATAGAGGAAGGAGGCTCCTAGCGAGATGAAGGAGGAAGAACAAAAAAAAGAAAGAGAGAACTTGACTGTAACCCTAAGACCTTTGTTCATCAGATAAACAATAGTATAGCTCTTCGGATTTTCAGGTTTTACGTATAAATTCATGTTGACTTGTGTTTGAAAGTTGTGATTTGTTGTTGTCAATCCAATATTTAACCTAGCTCTTTCACCCATACTCTACAAATTTATTGTTTTGGGCTTGAGCTACAAATCCTAACCCTACAACAACAATTGACACAAAGGCCATAGAAAACTAAATAATTGTGAATTCACTAAAATTAATCTTAAACATTTATATTTCCTAACTCTTTATGTAATTAGAAAGATTACTAATAGAATAAATATATTTATTTGTTATATTATTTATTTTAAGCATAATAAAATTTTAATATCATTTTTCTAAGATTTATATGAAAAGCAATTGATTTTTTTTATGTGAGAAACAATTGATATGAAATGTGGTATCTTTGCTCAAATTTAGTTGTTTTTGCAACAATTGAAACAATGTCCAACAAAAAAGAAAAATAAATAAATTTAGTAACACACAATCAAGAATGTAAAAAAAATAATTGAAGGATATTTGTATTTTTTTTTAGTAGGCATGGAACATGCCTATCTATATTAACTACTATATCATACAATTTTTCAATTTGTAAACACACACACACACACATATTATGATCAAATCACGACACTACTCTGATTGTCTTTTTATTTTGTCTATAAAATAACTAAATAATACAATTTTTTACAATAAAATTATTTAAAATAAATTTGTATACATTGAT
Source organism: Quercus variabilis (assembly GCA_030445155.1). NCBI lineage: Eukaryota > Viridiplantae > Streptophyta > Magnoliopsida > Fagales > Fagaceae > Quercus > Quercus variabilis. The sequence continues at coordinate 8,482,059 of CP129453.1, read as the reverse complement.
AGTTAGGGTAGGGATTTGAACCTTTTTTTGTTTTTTTATATTTTATAATCATGTTTATATGTCAATTAGTTAAGCTACAATATTGTGCGGGAAATAATAATAAATTGCGCTGCATATCGTGCGGGAAATCAGCTAATGAAATATAAATAGAAGTGACAAATTAATTAATGGAGTTATGATCCTTAAAGGTTTCATTATTTATTTCTAAACAAGGACAGAGATCTATTTTTTTTTTTTTCATTTAATAGTTGTGGCTCTTTGATTTTTTAAGGTAGAGGCAATTGAACCGGCTTCAAAGAGTAAATTATAAAATCTGTCAAAGTAAATCCATAAGTAATTTATGAGTTGATGACACTTAAATTAATATTATTAATTTATTATGCGGTCCCCACATAGCACCAAAATTAAGGGATAATTAAAGACATATGGCAAAGATAAATGGTAGAAAATTAGACTATAATTATAAATTCTAATTAAACTTTCTCTGAATTTTACCTATTAATATATAGATCAATTTTGTGAAAATAAATATATGTTGCTAAGAAATGGATACAGAATACAAATGCATGTTTTGGTTTGTAAATTATATTCTCAATGAAGCTAATTCTTAGGGTATGTTTGGATACCACTTATTTTACTAAAATTGAAAATTTTTTGCTGAAAGTACTGTAAATAAAGGTAAAAATTAGTTAAAATAATATAATACGACACATTAATAATACCAAAAAATGTAATGAAATTCATAAATAGTAACAAAAATAAACTAAATAATAAAATAAATAGGCAAAATTAAGCAGACTAAACATACACTTTGTGTCATGATTTTGCCAATGGGGTAAAGGAGGTAGTATTTTTTTTTTTTTAATTAACTTAAATAAAATTGCATATACAATAATTTAATTAAAGTCAAAATGTACAACCATGAGATGCAGAGGGTACGTGCAGACTGCAGAGGACGCGGTTTTAGGATTTGACTCATTTAGTGTAATCCGAATTGCTGTGATGTGCCACGTGGCGAGATCCAGGATGTCCAATTTATAGAAATCATGGTAGCAGCTGTCGGTGCTACTGTTAGCGAGGCAGAGCACATTACAAAACTTCCCTTATAAAAGTTGCACCCATTGGATCTTGTACCGACTTCAGATGGAATTGTGGGACCCACTTGTCAGGTTTTTTTTTTTTTTTTTTGAACCGTTGATCTTGTGCATATATCACTACTGTCCTAAAAAATATGATCAATGTACAAATCGGGTAAGTCCTAAGTTGACGTGATTGGTGGATTTAGATTAATTAGCCATAGTTTAAGAAAGTGACTTAGTGCTCAAGACTGTTAGTTGAGCAATTAGATTGAACTGTACATGGAAAGCTATCTTATTAATGTCGACAATGCTCTATAATGTTATTATAATAGACTATAACAAGTTAACAACTAAAAAAAAGTAAGAATGGTGGGCATTGTGAGATGGAATAAGCCATCAATTGGTTGGCACAAATTAAATACTGGTGGTGCTTCTATTGGAAATTCTGGCAAGGCGGGTGGTGAAGGAGTAATCAAGGACTGTCATAAAGTTTGGGTGAAGGGGCACTCAAGATCAATTGGATATACCACTAGTGGGTTGGCTGAATGGTGGGCATTGCGAGATAATCTAATCTTGGTCATTCAATTGGGCGTAAACCAGTTAGAGGTGGAACTTGATGTCAAGGTAATTGTGGAGTTGCTCAATGGTGCTGAATGTCCTAACTCCTAATCGTAGTTACTCTCCTTTGTTAAATGATTGCAGGTCCCTCATATCCAGACTAGTGTAGGTCCGGGTGGGGTATGTGTTTAGAGAGGTGAATCAATGCATTGATTTCTTGGCCAAAAGGGGTTGTTCCATGATGGAAAATTTTGTCCCCCCCCCCCCCGGCCGCCGCTGATCTAAATGTTTTGATTGACTTAGATAAAAACAGGTACTATTATAGGCGTGTTGCCAATACTTTGGCCTCTATAGTCCATTTGTAATGGTTGTTGCTGTTTGATTAATATATATCCATCATTTTAACCAAAAAAGAAAAAGAAAAGAAGAAGATAATTTTAGTAAAAAAAAAAACAAAACAAAACAAAAAATGAAAACAAAAGATAAAGGATTTGCAGCAAACTAAGATAGATACCTCTCCAAATTTATATTTTTCGGTGTCAAGAATGAATTTTCACCAAATGGGATCAACTTGAATATTAACATGTGTGCATTTTACAGGAGTTGCTACAACTTAATTTGGCAGCAAATCTTTCCCCAACCAAAAATGTCACAAAATTCTTTTATAATTAAAGATAGCATGTTATAATTGGAATATTTTCATAATGATACAACATTTTTCACAAGCATAAAAACAATACCATTGCATCTAATTATCACTATTTTTCTTCTAAAAGAAATAGCTACAATTATTTTTATTATGGAAAATGTTAACAGATGCTTTAAGTGTATTGGTTTATGAAAAATTTTTATCAACTTTTTTTATGAGAAAAGAAAAAAGTAACCATTTTTTTTATTTATAATTTTTTATATTTCTTATAAGAATAGTATCAAAACTTTCCTAAAATAATCAATTATCAAATTCTTTAAGGATATGGAATATATTAACAAATGTCTTAAAAGTATTAATTTAAGAAATATTTTCATCGACTTTTTTAAGTTTTTTCTTTTCTCTTGGTGGAAAGTAAAACACACAATTACAATAACATGCCAATTCCAAAACTGCTAGCCGCAGGTAGAGTCACGGAGCCATTGATAAACACACGCACACTTTTTTAACTCATTTAGATTTTAGAGTCGCGGTTTTTACTTTTCTTAATAACTGAAGAACTAGTGAGTCAAATAACCAATACTGACCGAGCTTTGGTGGAAGCTAAGCTAATTTTTAAATCATTCTTTGACTGAAATTGAAAGGAATTCATTTTATCATTCTCACTTATGATCACATCATACGACTTCCAGCACAAAAGTGTTGATGCCTTTTAAGTCGTAACGCACAAATTAAGAGGCATGTGAGGTTGAGGCTCATGTGTTTGCATAATTGCATGATTGATGTTGACAAAGAAGAGTATCTTTATTTAACGATGCCAACATGGTCCTAACATAACATGACTCCATGACCCCAGTTTAAATTAGTATTCAATCTTTCCCACCTTTTATGGCGACCCACTACTCATCACAAAACAAGGGTCTTTTTTAGATTTTGGCAAATGTTTTTCTTCTTGGTGAATTGAGAAATCTTTCTTTTTCTATCGTTTACCTCAAAAAAAAAAAAAAAAAATCTACAGATTTAGACAGTCCTTCACCTTCTTAATTAAACAAAAAGTTACAAAATCAAAACTTTATCATTGATTTAAAAAATAAGTTAAATTACAAATAATTAGAAAAAAATATCAATTTAGTCCGCTTGTTTAATTGCACCATTAGTTTTAGTATTTTTACACTTTCTATCTAAAATGACACCATTTTGGTAATTAATTTCACCATTAGTTTGACTATTTTACACTTGCTATCTAAAACAACATCAGTTTGGTGATCTTAATGGTACATATTGAATTGATTTGGAAAAAAGGACTACAATGAATAATAAATGGAAGTTAAAGACTAGAATTTTTATTTAAAAAAATAAATTGAAAACTCCCTAAAGTAGGAGGTGACAAATTTAGCTTAGAAAACATGAATAATTTTAGAGACACACCTGATTGTATACCCAAATTCACAATTTGTTGACTTGTGCGATTGTAAGTAGTTATGACATTTTCTATTTACTATTAGTCTGTGTGAAATTTCACCATTAGTTTTAGTATTTTACACTTTCTATCTAAAATGACACCATTTTGGTGATTAATTTCACTATTAGTTTTACTATTTTACACTTGCTATCTAAAACGACATCATTTTGGTGATCTTAATGGTACATATTGAATTGATTTGGACAAAAGGACTACAATGAATAATCAATGGAAGTTAAAGACTAGAATTTTTATTTAAAAAATTAAATTAAAAACTCCCTAAAGTAAGAGGTGACAAATTTAGCTTAGAAAACATGAGTAATTTTAGAGACACACTCAATCGCATACCCAAATTCACAACTTATTGACTTGTGCGATTGTGAGTAGTTAGGACATGTTCTGTTTACTATTAGTCTATGTGACCTACCACATTTCATCAACCACTCACAATCGCAATTGAATGTGAAAATAGTTGTGTTTGTAATATAACACAATGCAATAACTTAATTTTGATAGAGATTCAATGCCAATAGCACTATGTTACGTAATGTAGAAGAGGAAACACAAAGTCTTAAAAGGCTAGCAGCCAGCTCGGATGAAGTGCTACTAAAGCCCCGAAAGAAGACAAAGTGATGGGGTTGAAAGATATCCAATAAGAACTGGTCCTTCCATATATCCACCACAAACTCAGATTCCCACAGAACTAAATATCCAAAATGTCCAATGACCTGGCCACTCCCCGCGTATCCAAAAATCCATCAACATAACAGAACCAAAATAAGCAGCAGCAGCAGCACCAGTTCAAATTATAGCACTTACAAACTATTAACAACTTCTTAATATTTGAAAATTTCATTGCTGTTTGAAGCTTTGAAGGATGGCTACTATAACTTCAATTACCCTACACACATCTACATCCTCCTTACATCCTATTTTCCATTCATCACTGCTAACATTTTCTCCAAAACATACTCATGATCATAGTTCCTTCTGGGTAGCAGTGAGATCAGTCAGCTCCACAAGGCAAAGAATGCTGTCACATACTATGCCAAGGGGCCTGAGTATCCGATGTGCAGCTACAAAACCTGCAAAATCACCAGGTACTCCTGTTCTAGGCTATGCTTAATTTATAAGAATCCTCACATTCGAAAGACAATATGATTACTGAAATAGCTATAAGTTTGTTTTGATATGCTCATCTCCTAGTTTGAAACTGAATTTGTTTATTTTCTACTCTTCTATTGGAGGGGTTAGCTGAAGAAGAATGGAAGATTAAGAGGGAATATTTGCTACAGAAAAAGGTGCAGCTTCAGCTCTCTCTCTCTCTCTCTTTAGCACACAGCCATACTCACAAAGACCTAAAAGAAGATATTAATTCTACAATTCTAAAGTGTAAAGTAGGAGGTTGTATCTTATGCAACAGGTCTATGCAACAGCACTCTCAAATACATGTGGTGTGGGGTTCAAAGCACACAAAGCACATTCAAAGTGGATGGGAATTATTTTTGCCACTAGCAACAGTAATAAAAAAAATTAATGTCTTGTGGAATTGTTGATACACTGTCACATTCCATGATCTGATCAATCAAAGTTTAATGTTGCATCCATACCTCTAAAGGATTTTAGAGGACAAACAGATCAACAGAGCAACGACGACCACTACAGCTTTTTCAACTACATAAAAGCTAAAAAAGAAAATAATGGATAGAGTGAGATAATTCATCGAGAAATGAAGAATGAGAATGAGATCATGTATCTTGTGTTTATATGAGGGAAAGAGAACATGTATTTCATCACAAAAAAGGTTAGAAACACAAGTTTATCACTCTGGTGGAATGAAATATAGGTATCAAGGTAGACAAAAACTAGAAGGAATATGGTGATGCATATTGGAACATAAGATGGATATTCTCAATTATATATTTCTTTTTGCAGGTAAGGAGTGTGGATGTAAAGGAGGCTCTGCGCCTCCAGAAAGAAAACAACTTTGTGATCCTTGATGTACGGCCTGAAGCAGAATTCAAAGAGGTAATATGCTTATTACATTTTTAACTAAATTAGCTAAAGAGGAGTTGAAATAATAGAAGAAATTCTATAGTGACCTGGGTTTTGACCTGGAGTAAAAATTAGGCATGTTTACTGAAATTATGGGAAAACTACTGCAAGTCCCACTCTTTGGTAATAATTAATACTTATTACACTGATGAATATGGATTTCTACTAATCAAGTTGCCCAAGTCACCCGTAGAAGGACCCAAAATGATGGATTTAAGAAAATGGTAGAGAAGACTTGATAACTGCCTCAACTGAGCCTGTTATATTAACAAAAAAAGCATTCTTCACATTTTATTCTATCAATGTAGATCGTTTATGGACAGGAGCAATAAATATGATGCTAAAGCAATACTCTTTTTCTATGCTCAATTATAACTACAAAGCTTTTGGGTGTAGGCTCATCCCCCAGGAGCTATTAATGTGCAAATATATAGGCTTATAAAGGAGTGGACAGCATGGGACATTGCTAGACGTGCTGCATTTGCATTCTTTGGAATCTTCTCTGGTACAGAAGAAAATCCAGAGTTCATACAGAGTATGACATAGTTGTCAAATCATGGTTCCCTTCTTTGCATTGACTTTAGAGTTTAGACTATGTAAGAGCTTTAGAAGTAACTGACTGTTTGACATATGCTAACAGGTGTGGAATCAAAAATAGATAAAAATGCAAAGATAATAGTAGCCTGCTCAGCTGGAGGTACAATGAAACCAACCCAAAATCTCCCAGAAGGTCAACAGTCAAGGTGAATTTTATCAATTCTTCCTGTATTTTTCTCCTTTTGAGATTTCATTGCAGTGCACTATAGACTATAGACAACTTCAACATGTGCATTATACTAAATTCAAAATTTTCTTTTAAAAAAAATTCAAAATTTGAAGTACATTAAGATGAGGATAATTCAGTAATAAAATTAATGTAAAATAGGTCATATAGAAAGCTAGACAGTGGCCTAATTTTCAAATTTCCCTCTAGAGGCATTCTTTTGCAAAATTTGTATTTCACACTAATTGGAGAGGTGTCAATAAAGATATTAACACTATGTTATCCGGTTAAAGTCATTCTGCTTAATGAAGAAGCAATTATGTTTTGGCATTCAGATGTGGATAGACACGAATTTATAGTAGTAGAGAAACTTGTTGTAGTTTATAGCTAGATATAGCGGGAAGAACATTCATGATACTCATCTACTAGGCTAAGCATCGGTCAGCCTAGTCTCTTGTCCAGTCTTGCATATTCCTTTGTTTCACATATTTGTGGCAAACGTAAATTAGTAATACATCTTTGCCAGCATTACTATAATTATATGGGTTATCTTCTGCATCTTCAATGCTCAACTGAGAGTTCTTAACATTTGCCTGTGCTACTCCATGCAGGTCACTTATAGCAGCCTACTTGCTTGTCCTCAATGGTTTTACCAATGTCTTCCACTTAGAAGGGGGCCTATACGAATGGTCGAAAGAGGAATTGCCAATAACTTCAGAAGAGTGAAGAAATAGATGGTGCTTCCACAGTAGCTCCAGTTTTGTCCCAAATGAGAATGTCAGTGAGCTCTCATCATGATTGATCTACTTTTGTCCATACATTAACTTCTTTGTATGAAGATCAAGTTGCATTCATACTGGATGCTTTTATTGAAATCTGTAGGAAATATTTTAATCAAACCCATATTTACTTGGAAGTTGGAACCTAAATGTATTATAATAATAAAACTGATTGTTAATATGGAAGCAGCATTTATTTCTCACGAGATTGAACTTGGACACACCCTCAACTCAAACGACTAGACACAAGTAGCGTGATCTTCAACTTTAGTGAATAAAAAAACCCCTCTAGTGAGATTTGCTTTTCCTCCATTTACCCCTATTGATGCTCAAGTCTCTTGTGAGGCATACAAATTACAATTAAATTGAGTATCAGCACTCTTATAGCAGCAAACGAGAACATGAAAATTCATCTCAATATAAAATTTGCAGATTTAAGTACTCTTTAAATATCTTTTTGTCATTTGCGATAAGGGCTCCAATTTGGAAATAAATATTTGCCATCAAATGCTCTGTGAAACAAAAAGAAGCTATTCATTTAAAATAGGATGTTTCGACAAGTTTTACAAGACTCAAAGCTAAATAAAATCTAGAACTAGAGTCAACAGTAATACATAAGGAGCACCAAAGATTACTAGCAAAAAATTCCAATATAAATGATTGAGTCTGCATACCAACTGGTTTAAAAAATGACAGCAGCAATAATTAAACAGAAAGAAACTCAAAAAATTATACGACAAGGTATTTAACCTTTTGACACTCAACCCAATCATGTTCTTGAACAAAATGCAATTTTCATTTGACAAAAAAGAGTTCCAATTCTAATAAATTTACTTTTTATCATATGTACCTCTTCAAAGTAATAAATAGTGTGACAATGCCTTGCTGTACTCATTCAAAAGATGGATTAACGCTTATCTTTAAGCACTCCATTAGATTGAGTATGCCATATGGCTAGTCCAACACATATCTGAAAGGTCCCTGAAATTATCATAAGAGGCTTAGTCACAGAGATCAGGGATATAATAGCTCCAGAAAACATTCAAAAGCTGTGAATACAGTATCTCCAATTAATAGCTTTTCCTAGGCCTTGAGAGATGCTCTTGCCATAGCCAGAGCACCCTCATAAGTTCTATTTCCACCAATAAACCCACTCATGTGGACAAAAACGCAACCAGGTATCCCTGCAACCTCAGAGAGTTTGTCATGCTCCAAACCCCTCCAAAGATATGGTAGAGGTTTCCGGCTCTCAAATTTGTCAGGTGACACTGACACTGCCTGCAACCGCCAATTTCCACTCCTATCATCCTGTATAGAAAGAGTAATATAAATATTTTAATATATTGTCTAAGCCACTCATCTACAAAGAATACAGTCAAACAGTCCCTCGTTTCTCAAAAAGTCCTCACCATATGGAGAGAAATGAAATATTTTAAGACAAGTATCACTTATAGGTACCTGGTAAATGACATATTTGATGGACGGATCAATCTTCATTTCCTCCTCAAGCTCAAAAATGTGAAGCTTCCACTGTTGAAAGAAGAAAATTCAGCAAGAATGTTCCATAACAAGCAGGATGATATCAAATACCAAAACAATTTATAACACGCCATCTCAAATTTTTAATCTGGTATTCAAAAAACCAAAGTCAGTTGCTTTTCTTTTTCATTTTATGTTTTGTTGCAATATCAACTCTAAACCATAAGCCATTTATCTTATTTTCCCTTTTTACTTATACACTACACCGTCATGTGCAAGACACACCGGGGGGGGGGGGGGGGTGGGGTGGGGGGGGGAGATGAAAGTATCATAAACAAATTTTTTTGATAATTCAATAATTACAATGAGGGAAGGGGCTTGGATACACCAAGAGGTGCCAACTAGTTGAGCTACAAGGCTCTTGGTGATATTATCATAAACGTATGTGTACCAAATACAATAAATTCAGATATTGGAGATTTAATTGACATATAAATGTCAAAAGCCAATAACATGGATAAAGCATCAGACCCCCCATCAGTTACTAGCTCCCTGTATAGACTACAGCAAGATTTCGTAAACTTCAACAGATCATCCTGTAAAATACATTAGACAACGTGGCTTCCTAATGATTTTTTATGATGTTTGAAAGTAAGACATGCTTATTTAAAATATCAATTCCATAGAAAATTCAGCAACATGTTAATTAAAAATTAACACTTACTATGAGCAACAAATACAAATATTCAGTATGAAACCTACAGAACAGAGATATTCAACATTTCAGTAACAGAATTTGACCCAAGTAAAACTGGAAAAAATCAATATTGTTAAAAATAATCATAATTATATAATTTCTAATTTTAGGCTGGTTAAAATCAAAATCTAAGACCTAGTCCCTTCCACTCCAACCCTTAGACAGACAAAACCAGAGGAACTAGAGGTTGGAAACGAAAGTAAGTTTCATCAAGCTGTCAATAAAGGCAGGTAAGCAGGTTATGCCAACTTACTGGGCAAGACCTCATCAGCACCATGATTTCGCCACTAGAATCAATACTATCTCTTGCTGCAATACACTCCATTACAATTGATCGTGCTGGTAACCATGATTTTGCATGGAACTGAACACTCTGTGATTAAAGAAAAGTAAAGATTTGGTTATTATTATGAATACGCTTGATGCCTTTTAGTCTGCTCTTCAATCATACATCACAATGTATGCTCAAGAATGAGCTGCCAGTCAGTTAACAGGTGTTTGAGAAACTATTTTAACATAACACACACACACGCACGCAAAAGGAGACTTGAGATACCTCCAAAAATTCACTGCCAGCCAGAGTCATTGCTCGTTGAAAGGCCTCATTTTCTGTGTCAGATGATTGATCAGGATCCACCCAGTCCAAATTTAGACTTCCCACTCTTGAAGACAAGTTTGTGTTATTTACATATTTTGGAGGTTTTTCAGTGTCATACTGATTGATTCCATTATCAATGGCGTCAATTGCCTGTTAAGAATGAGTGATGTTGAAAAAGAAAGAGAAAAACATAAAAAGCTAAGTCAACTAAAGCACACACACTGATGGAGAGAGAGAATTCAAATGACTGTTTCACTAGATATTCCTAGGCACATCCAAAATGAAAACCGTGTCAAGTAAAGAAAAGGCTTATATCTTGCATAAATTAAAAATTACATACTACAGGAAGAATCAACAAGTATATTTTCCACACTTCAGTTAATCTTGTTTGGTAATGTGATTTAGAAGTTCAACAAATCTTTCTATTGTTTTACAAAGTAAATTGTCAGTTGATAAATATTCCCAATAGTTGACTTATAAGCCATACTCCACCTTACCTTTTTTTTTCTTTTTTTTTTCTTTTGATAATTTGATATTCCCCCCACCCCCTCCTTTCCCTCATTTTGATAGGGAGTGGGAAAACTTGAAAAGCATAAAGAATTTGAAATGTAATGCAGTGCATATTGCATATAGAAGACACACAAATCTTTACCATTAAAGAAAGCAAGGAAAATTTCCCATTATGTTATATATCAGCTAAAACAATTTAGTACCTCCATAAAGCTTTTATACACTGCTAGGTATAAATGATACACATCTGGGTGTCCTTCATCAAGCTGAAGCTCCTTGGCAATTATCTCCAACCCATAATGCTAAAGAAAAAAAAAAAAAATAATAATTAGATTGCAAGAAAACGAAGAAGTACAGTTATTAGTAGCTTATAAAATGTTAATATTGCATAGATGTATCAGTAAAAAGACTAATAAGAAACAAACTCAAGCAAATGAGTCAACTTCAACGTGGTTACTTTATGAGGTCTGTAATCTTATTTCAATAATGGGCATTTATGAAACTTGAAAAACACAAGGTTCCGACTTTGAACAGATATTAGAGATGAAAAACTTTGATCATCCAAACGAATATCATGACAAAATTGTGTAAAATGAAATTATAGTAATAACATCAACATGATAATCAAAGTAGAAAGTGCATGGAACTGATGAGTGATGAGGAGGTAAAGCTAGAGACTCGAACAACCCTGTATCTGAAATGCATTGACATTGTATAAAACAAAACTAAGAAAATGCTTTTAAGTCACATCAAATCAAACAAGTTATTCACAGAAGCATGTTATTTTATGAGGTCTGTAATCTTATTTCAATAATGGGCATTTATGAAACTTGAAAAACACAAGGCTCCGAATTTGAACATATATTTGAGATGAAAAACTTTGATCATCCAAATGAATATCATGACAAAATTGTGTAAAAATGAAATTCTACTAATAACATCAACATAACAATCAATGAGGAGATAAAGCTAGAGACTTGGAACAACCCCATATCAGAAATGCATTGGCATTGTATAAAACAAAACTAAAAAAAAATGCTTTTAAGTAACATAAAATCAAAGAAGTAATTCATAGAAGCATGTTACTTTATGAGGTCTGTAATCTTATTCCAATAATGGGCATTTATGAAACTCGACTTTGAACATATATTAGAGAGAAAAAAAAAAAAAAAAAATTGATCATCCAAATGAATATCATGACAAAATTCTACTAATAACATCAACATAATAATCAACGAGGAGGTAAAAGTAAAACTAGAGACTTTGAACAACCCCATATCAGAAATGCATTGGCATTGTATAAAACAAAACCAAAAAAATGCTTTTAAGTAACATAAAATCAAAGAAGTTATTCACAGAAGCATGAGTAATTCAATCAAGCACCTTATAGACCAAGCCAGCACTGCTGAGTTTAGTAGTGAAGCCATGACCGAACACTTCGGCAAAGCCATTCTGGTGATGGTCGTAGCGGTCTCGGGTCGAGTCATAAAGTCCTCCAACGTCGACCACCGCGTCCAGTGACTCCAAAATCTTGGGGTCTCGGGTTCGAACGATTTGGGCTGCAGAGAATTTGTGAGTGAGGCGAAGCATGAAGCAGGCGAGAGCTTCGTCACAGTGAAAGCTGCCATTGTGGGTTCCAACTCTTGTAGCTGTAGAGAAAGCGCAAACCCTGAGATGGTTTAGATTCTGGCTCATCAGTCTCCCCACGGTGGTAAACATAGTTCGTGCTGTGTGCCCGTTCGTTGCTTTCAATTTCCAACAGCGTGTTCTCAATTTCCCGGGTATTATGGCGGTTTGGTAAATGGGTTTAAAAATTAAAAATTATTTTTTGAAAATATTTATAAAAATATGTGTGGGTGAAAAAGTGCATTAAAATACGTGAAATATTATTTAAAAACTGAAAATAGTTGTTTGAAAATACAAATCAAATACCCCCTATATATTTTGGACAAAGTTTGACTATAAACTAGTTTGTTAGTAGGGAATGGTTACAACTTTCACTTAAAAAAACAACATATTTTTAGATTTGAACTGATATGATGCATGCATTACGCACACACGGGTGTATAATAATCATCACTCAAAAAGAAATTTATGGGGGATTATATTAATTAAATTCATGATGAGTTTACCATAAATACAAAGAAGAGAAAACAAAATTATGAGTAGAGAGTGTAGCTGTAGAATTTTTATAGTAGTTCAACTTGATTTAAGTGAAAAACTCTCTTTAACTTCGAAGATCTTGATTTACAGGTAATTGTATAACTTTTCTCTAATAAAAACTCTAAATACCAACTTTTTAGTCTTGAATTTAACTTTAAGGAATAATGAAATCTCTTGAGGCTCCTTGGCAAAATTGCCAAATGGTTCAGCATTTCTGAAAAAAAAAAAGCTTTAAAACTCTTTAAGTACTGTGTGATGGTTCATTCATAGTCTGTTCAAGTGTTTCAAATCTCTATTCAGCCAAAAAAAAAAAGTGTTGCAAATCTAGAAAGAATTACATATATGCATGGAAAAACTGGAATAGTCAAATAACCAGAAAAGAGTTGGATTTTCAATTTTTACCAAACCGATTTAGGATTTGTTCCTAATTGAATTGACTAGTCCGGTCGAGTTTTTAAAATTATATGCATACGCATCTAGGTACCATGAAAGATAAAAAGAAAAGAAAATAAGGCCACCAGCTGTCCCAATAAATTATATATAGTGACTTTTATTATTTGTTGTGTTGCATGACTCTCTACCATTTGCAGAGGTTCAAGACGATTTTCATATGCCTTTCTTAACTGTTGATATGGTTAACACGGTTGTGATTCTTCTTTGTCTAATGATAGGACTCTAGTTATCATCAATTTGACATAGGACTATTATGTCACTTGCCAATAAAAAGAAGTCATACAACACTTCATTCAAGAATTTTTCTTGGGATTATATCTTCCTGCAGAGTATCTATTAAAAGAAGAACAATCACGATTAAAAAAGACTAAACTTGTAAGCTTATGGAAACACCATAGACGTCTCAAAAAAACTAAAACTACAAAATAAAAGGCAAGAAAAGAAAAAATATATATAAAATAAATAGATGCTCTATAATTTTAAACAAAAGCGTAGATCTTTGCTGCAATGGCTGATCTCAGATGATTTTTCATAACAGAAAGCCAATATCCTCCCCGCCCTAGCATGGCCCATGTACATAACTTGCAACAATTTTGTATGAAAGCTGTCACTGGCAAGAATACAAAGCTATTTATAGCCATTTATAGAAACAAGATTCTCACACCAGCAAAATGAACCCTAACAAAGCTTTACAAGTTGCTCTGAGGCAATTTAGTCTTTTTCTTCTTTCCAACTGGAATCAAATGTTCATACCATGTAAGATGATTAATCAGGAGGAAGTTTCCTGAAGCCTATATATAGTGATTTCCTGCTGCTTAAAATACCGTCGGTCTTCTTCATCGACTAGAACAAGATTCAAATAATACTTCACACTGAATTTGTTATTGATGTTCCGGTACGTAGGTGTCAATTCGTAGGGGCTAAGGAACAGTCTGATTGGAATTGATTCACCTGTAAAATCAGGCACATGATTGTAAGCCATTACAGTTGTTGGCAATTCAATAAATTGATATAAGTGCAACATTTAAAATCAGAAACCAATAAGTTAATTACCTCTCACCTGATGATCCCAATAAACTAAATTGGTAGGGTATATTTTACGTTTGCCAATAAAATAGAAGCGTTTCTTTATTGTACATATAAGCATGGTAATTAAAAGAATACCTCTGACTGGAGCGCCATCCATCAACTCAAATTTAGCAAGTGTCTCTGTCTCAACATGGGTATTGGCCCCCGATCCTGTTGATTCTCGACGCCTGATCTCCAGATCCATATTTTTTATCTTGATTCTTACAAGAAGAAAATATATCTTACCGATAATAACATCTTTCAGATGATACCTGCATATTTAAAACACCAATAAGCAATGACATAGATGATCCCCTCCAACTTATGCTACATAAAACAATTTAATTTGCTCTGTACTCCTGAATAGTTAGACAAAAAGGCTATAAATTATTGATTGAACTGGCAACCATGTAAAAATGGACCACCCTAAACACCAGGTTTAGCCAGATCTAACTACAGTCAGGGTTAGCCAATATTCAATTGCAACTTAAAAATCCAGTTATAGTACATGTTTGACATACTTGCTTTTGTTATACTCAAACTCGATGTGTAGGCAATCTTCAATTCCAACTTCCATCTGCATAGACCATTAAAAAAAAGGGGGGGAATCACCAGTGACATTAGTTGTAACACTGCATTAGACAAATGCAACATAATTCCAAAATAATACACTATCAAATGGGCAACTATAACCAGACTTTTCACTTCATCAATGCAATAAATCCTCTTTAAATAAGAAATGACCCATAGCATCCCTACAAAGACATTGAGACAGCAGCAAAAAAAACCAAACAAAGCTATGTTGCTGCACTCACCTTGATGCTGTTGTTAATTGATGGTTGTGGGGTATAGTTGCGAACCTGATGAAAAATTAAAAAATTAAAATATATATATATATATATATATATGAACCAGAAGTGAGATGCTACAACAGTAGTGAATATAAAGATAACAAAGGAAAAAAGACTTGTATAGAATTTTTGTTAAAAATTCCAAAGGGAATAGACTGGAAAAAGTACATAGGTATAACTTTTGTATCTTCACAAACACTGAACCAAAATAATTGTTGAAACTTGAAAGCAGATAATGTGTGACCAACAAAAGACAGGTGACAAGGAAAATATAAGCTTCCTCTTCAATCAAAACTCCCTAAACTAAATTATATACCAAATTTATGAAGCGAAGTAACAACTACTTGAGGCTACATGCAAACTAATCACCAATTACCGATGCAGAGAGAGAGACAATACCACAAAATCCTGGTATTCCACGATGCTACCAGCATAACCACGACTGATTGTGACTTTCAGGACATACCTGGAAAAAGGAGACTTCCAGGATATCATAAATCATTAATGCTAACATCACGTTTCCTATTTAATTATCACCAGTAATAATTACATAGCAATCTACTTAGGCAAACTAACATGAACTTAGTCATATCCTTCAATTATGATTAAATGATAATTTAGTGAAGGAATAAAAGAAATAATATATTGAGACAGCCAAAGGTATTGAAATGATAAGCACAATTGGTCGTCCTCTAAAAAAGAAACAATTATAGACACAATAGAATTCAATACACGGCAAAATATCACAAGTTCTCAAAATTAATGTTAGGATTATCATTGGAAACTACTCATTACATGAAATACATAGCAACTTTGCAGTTGGCAAACTAATATGCAATTAATTATTACCATAACTTATAATCTAATAACAGATTAAATAAGTCTTCTCTCTTTAGGCAGCAGACTTGCTAAGACACAATAACATATTAAATTTCAGGAAATTTCAGAAGCAAGCAATACACAAAATGAGAAGAAAACAGGTTTTGAAATGTTCTATTACATGAGACACAATAAAAGGATGCTGCTGATACGGTAGGGGAGAGGAGGTTCTGCCCCTAGCCTAAGGCATTATTCAAAGTTCAAAACCAGAATCATAAAATAGGTAATTACATATAGGACCAAAGGCAGAGGATGCACAAACATTACTATCTTACACAACAACTCCAAGTAAGTAAGTACTATAGCCACAGCAAGTGGTAAATGGTAAATGCCACAGCAGGAGATACTAACAGAAAGTACGAATATACTGGTCAACAGTGAAAGCTTTACAATATGATAAATGGCTTACCTAAGCCTCACATTCACCCCATTGTATGTCTCGTATGGCATTTCAACTGTAGAAAACTCAAATGGATATGTTTTCCTCTCATATATATCTCCTGGAACATCCAGTTCACGGACTACAAACAAAGAGCATTAAAAATTAAAAGCAATCAAATAAATTTCCACATTTTTAAATCTCAGAATGATACCTGGCATAATACAAATTGCAAGAAAAGGAACTTCTTTGCACATGCATGTGTGTGTGAGTGTTTTGGTTTTTTTTTTGGGGGGGGGGGGTGTGGTGGTGGTGGTGGGTGCGGTGAGTCATTTAATTAGGAACAACGAATAAATGAAAAGAAGCCACGTTGATAGCTTATAATTAAAGCTATTGACTGGGAAGCCAAAGTATACTCACCAAGGGAAGTGAAGTCATAGAAGTTTCCCCTATCGAAATACATCTCTGCGAGCAAAATAAATTTTCATTGATGATTTGTCTCAGAAATAAGAGAGAAAATTAATCCTAGAAAGTTCTTTGACTAGCAACTAAGGAAAGGGAACCAGAAAAACAATAAGACCAAAATATGAAAAAGTTAGTAAAGTAGATGCTTCTGTCACTGCTCATGACTGGAATCTATCAAAGCTAAACCAACTTTAATATTGTGTTATATTTAGTTACTAATGGTATCACTCTTGAGATCATGGAAGAACAAGTTAAAAGAAATTTATCACTTTCAAGCATGTTTATTTGTATAACATTCAACGTTTTTTTTTTTTTTTTTTTTTTGTTTAAAAAGGTCCCTAATCATGTAACCACAAAATAAATTGGTCAATAATAGAGATTCTTTAAAAGTAAGAAAAAGGGAAGCCAAATTGGGGCAATTGGTCTCCCTAACAACAATGCACACCATTTACACTGAAATGAAAGAAATCAGTCATAAATTCCAAAGAAACAGTCTTGAACCTTCTAACGTCAGGAAATATCATACTCATTCAGAATCATAGTAATTAAGTGACCGTCACGATCATAAACAGAAGGACTAATCCAAATCCTCAAAAACGAATTATAAGCATCCAAAGAATAGCATTATTTAAAGATTTACATACCGCACTAGCAAATATAAAATAAAATCCTTCAGCCATTGTGCTTTTAATATTTCGAATATTTGTTACAAGCAAGAAGCCCAATAATAACTTGGTAAAGAAAAATTATTATCCTGTGATTCTCACGCTAAACCTATCGTTTCACAAAATTATTGATAATGTACCACACTGAAACTTTGAAACAAACACTCTGTTTGTTTCGACGTAAAAAATTTTCAAATGTAAAATATTTTACATGTAAACATTTTCAAGAAAAAATTTTCAAGTGTTTGGATTGACCTCAATGCTAGAAAATGCAAATACAAACCAACAACCACCAACCACCACAAACCCAATCACCACAGTCACAACTAGCCACCTAAATCACAAATCGGAGAGAAAAAATCAACAAAAGCCAACCAGTCACCGCAGCCCGCCCAACCACCACTACCCACAAACCCACCCAGCCACCCACCGCAACCCCTAAGCCATCCCAAAAAGCCAGATCGTGAAGGAACAAAAAACCCACTCACTCTCAGCGATTCCAGATCGGAGATCTTAGCAGTGGCGTTTGTAGCTTTCAAAACCAAATCCAACCAACGAGCAATGGAGCAGCGGTGATAAGGCTCACGTCGGGCCTCTCACGGCGACTTCTCCAATGACAAAACAGACCGAAATCTGATGGTGGTGCCACCAGAATGGAGGTGAAGGGCGGCGAAGGGTGCTGGTGGAGAGTGGCCGGTGGGTGTTGTTGCTGGTTTGGGCTAGTGTGAGAGAGGATGAGTTAAGTATGAGGAAGGGAGAGAGAGTCCGGTGTGAGGCGGTGAGATTTTTGTAAAATATTTTACAATTGCTTTTTTGGTAAAATATTTTACAAGTTTTTACTCGCAAAGTTTTAGTCAAAGGAAAATATTTTACAACTTTGACTATATTTTACATGCAATCAAACCCTTAAAAATGGGAAAATATTTTACGGAAAAATTTTACATCGAAACAAACAAAACGAAAATCAGACCTATCTGGCCAAGGAGCTCAACTTTCACGCCGTTGTGATCAACCTTCTTCCCTTGAAATGGTTCTATAGAAATCTGAAAATAAGACCACAGAAAGAAAATATTTTCTAAGTAATGCTGTTAACAATCTAGAATTCTTAGACACTTCCTATAATTCACATTTTGCATTGCAATAATTTAACATTTAAAATTATGCTATCAATCAAATACCTTCCCAGCAATGTTTTCTTGACTTTGGAAAAGTGGGACCAAAACTGTTTGACCATTTTCCTTCTTTTGCGGGACCTATGTAAGCGCATAGAAAACAAAAAAAGGTAAATCGTAAGACTATAAAAAAAATGTTTCAATTTCAGTAGAAATTAAATTTTGAATAGTAATCACATGGAAATGAAAACTCCCAACCCCAACCAAAAAAAAAAAAAAAGAAGCTATAGCCACCTAGGATGCACAGTTACTCCATTTTTGCTCATGTACCGGTATCCAATACATATCGTACCGGTATCATACCGGATACCTCTAAGATACATACCCAATCTTTTTTTTTCTTTTTTTTTAAGTGCCAATACATCTAAATGCACCAGTGATACGACTTAGATACTGTTGTAACTCAACCCCCGATAGTGAGAGATAGCCCAAACTTGTAAGAATTTTTATTTATATATTGGTTTCAATGTTGAACACTTATCTAGTTATCTTTTATTTACTCTTTTGGATCTTGGTTTGTATTCTATACAAAATTTAATGGTCATGGGTTCACTTTATTATCCATTATTTCTTTTAAATTGATATATGCTTAACAATATATAAAAAACAAATGCTTAACACTATATAAAAAATAAATTTAATAAGTAATTAATACATGTATCCTCAACGTATTGTATCCTAAGTTTTTCAAGAAATGTTGCATCCCCATACCCATATCCATACCCCAGCATCTTAGATAGCCACCAATTGAGCAGTCATAGGCCAATATTGTCCCAAGTAATACTCCCACACAGTTGCAGAGAACATAAGCACTTATTTGAATGATGAATCATTCTACCCCATATATGGTAAGTTTCGTTGTTAAAATGTATAGATCACAACAACATGAGAGATTCAAACAGTCCATGCATCATCATAACCAAATTTCACATACACTTGATGCCATGCCTTAAATCAACACTCAGAAGAAACCAATTTTTCAATGAAAAGACTTATTGGCAACATCAACAAACTGCCCTTTTTAAGTCAACCCTGGCTAGTGCTTAAAGTAGAATACTATACAAAGTTAAAATCAATAAGCTACCTGCTTGCGAGTTTTTCCATCCGAAAATGTGATTGAAACGTTGCAGGCCGGCTTGAAAGCTCCAATCAGGTAATTCTAGGACAAACAAAATTGTCAAGACGCATTCTCAAAAATGTATCAAACAACATTGGATCTGTCTTAAGCTAATTGTGCAAACTTACCATGCTGATCAAAATCAAATCAAATCCCAAATCCTAATGCCTTACTCTATGCACCTGCAAAATTCAGGGTCAATGTTAAGACCGTAGCTAAACATGCACAATCACCAATTACCAAAGTTAATTTCTTCAAAAGTCAATAAATATTCAGCTAAAATAGAAACCCTAAAAGGAAGACAGAAATGGGATAAGCTCATAACCAATGCATGTGCACTAAATACAAGAATCCAAGCTCAAACTAAGCTTAAAACCCCACAGATTACACAAATAGCTACACTACTCAATCACCAAAAACACACAAGCCCATTTTTTTCCAAACCCTGCATCACCACCTTAATACATAAAAATTGCTTATGTATGTGTATTTGAGTGTTTGTGTGTGTATTTGAATAAAATAAAACATAACCAACACCCAAAATATCAAGAAAAACTGCCAGGAATACCAAAGCTCAGGTTTTTCAAAACCCCACAACACAATTACATAAATCCCAAGTGATATTTTCTGTGGGTACATATAGAATTAGCTACCCAATCAATCAATCAATCAATAACAAAATTAATGCCCAAAAAGGAAACGAAATTAGGATCAATTGGAAATTCGAACCGATTTAGCGTTGGAGATTGAGAAAATTGATTCCATACCTTAGGAAGAGAGGATAGTACCGAGTCTGGACACAAACCCTAGGATTGGAAATTTGGGGAATTTGAGGGCAATACAACAGAGATTTTCAGCGAGAAATACGAAACTGTGTGTTTGATCGATCTGAAATTTTTTGACAGTTTTTTACGAAATGGGGACGAAGAAGCCGAGCTCATTTCTCACGTGATATGCACGTGATAAGATGGGAGGGACAAGATTGAGAATTTCCACAAATAATTTTGTATTCCTAACTGTTAATTCTAGGCCCAACTTTTTAATCAAGGCCCAAGTGCCCTAACTTATTATTGAGAGAATAAATAAAACTTTTTTTTTTTTTTGTTTTCTTATTTTGAGGATCGAGAAAATAAATAAGTGGGTAGTGTTAACGGGCACTATAAGATGCCCGTTAAGAAATAGTTTTATATCAAATTTTTAACCAATTGTATAGTGTAAAGTCAATAGAGTTAATATTTTTAATTATATTTATTGTTTCAGTGATATTTTCCGCCTTCTCATTACTTTATACATATTTTTTATTAGTTGAACCTCGTAATATATTATTTTTAATGAGAATTTTATGGTAATGGTTAACATTTCCCTAAATAAATTAGTCAAAGGTTGAAGAACAATATGTTTGTTTATCTTATTGGTCATTAAACCTATCATGTGATAAGAAAAAAAAATATTGATAATGCCATAATGGATTGGTTTCTTGTTTTCTTCTACCTTCGAATGAAGACAAAAATGGCAGTTTTTTTTTTTTTTAAACGTGATTAGAGTATGTATTTGTAATCATGATTGGAGTTCTAGTTGACAAAACGAACCCCTAAACCTAGGGATGAATTACTAGTTCATTGAAGTTTGAATTAATGCAGTAATTAGTAGACTTTGTATGTACCTAATCTAGAGACTAGAATTGATTTATAACTGCATTATATTAAAAGTTGAACCAGTCATTTTGTAGGCAGTAGCTACTCTTTTTTTTTTTCCCATAACTGCACATATGCATCATAGCATTGCATTGCAGTTTGCAACATAAAATTTTCTTTCTTTCTTTTGGATTATATATTTTATTGTTATAATAATAAGTGGAGAATAAGGATTTAAATCATAATATTTCTATAAAATAAACAAAATTACATATTGCTTAGTACTCTTGTAAAATTATCTAGAGTAAACTACTTATTTGATCACTATCCTTTACATCATATTTCAATTTGGTCTCTAACCTTTTAGTGTCGTGTCAATTTAATCCATATCGTTTTATCTTGGATGAAAACTGATGACACGACAAACAATCAAAATAAAATTTCAGTGTATTGTCAAATTAACGAAAGCTAATTTTTTATTTTGGCTATTAGAGGCGTTATCAATTTTCTTCTAAAAAATAATTGTTAGGACTAAATTGACACGGTACTGAAAGGTTAGAGACCAAATTGACACAATTGAAATGTTAAGGATCAAATTAAAATATGGTGTATAGAATAAGAACTAAATACATAGTTTACCCAATTATCTATAATAAAACATGGTAAGGTGCTACTTTATTTTTTATTTTTTTTCTTCTTTTTTCGCTCAATATAAGGCAGTACTCATCCACATTGAGAGGCTTTTATCCATTTTCACTTATATTGGTGAAATTTTGTAATAGATTTATGATATTCAATTAGGGGTATTCACAGTGTAGTTCGGTTAAGTTTTGAGCTATATTTAGCATTACACCGCACTTTAATATAACAGTTATGGTGTGGTGCAATGTGGTTTTAGACCATGCAACGTCATACGATTTGGTTGGTTTTCATATATATTAAATATATATTACAAATATATACTAAATATATTAAATATTTTACATATGGGTTAAAAAAATTTATAATATCTTTCTTAAATATAAAATAAAACTCATATATTATTAGGTTGTGGGTGAGTAGGGCCTAAGGAACCAAGCCAACCCACCTGGACAAAGCCCAAGGCCCATTAGGCGATGTTAGCCCAATACGCATGGGGGAAACAACCCCGGGCTTTATCACAATGGGTTCAATCTCTAGTTAAGCACCGGGGATTAGGGTGACCATACCCTGAGGAATTCCTTAGAGGTCAGCGGCGCAGAGCTGACCACAAAGGAAATCTGTATACAATCCCAATAAGATTGTTCATCAAGAGCCAGTGGTCCTGAAAGGGATCCACTTCCGAACACTCTCTAGTGTCTAGAACAAATTCTAAGGGAATCTTTTGAATTCATGAGGATCCCTTGGAATTTTGGCGGGCATGAGAATATGTGAGTAAGTGGAAAAAGAAATGATAGCCACCCCACTAATGGAGGACTATAAGAGGAGGTCGAACTCAGGGAAGAGGGGGTTGGACATTGGGGGGGAGAGTAGAGAGAGAGAAAGCAAGAGAGGAAAACAAATAGAGTTTATATGCTGGGATACTCAAGGGAATTAAGGGGGAGCACTAATACTTGTTTGGGGCCTCCGTTGGTAGGATTAAGCTTAACCCCACATACAAATAAATTGTGACCCCACTATTGCAATAGAGACGATTTGGGCAAACACATAGGAGGTAAGGACAATTATTTTGTTTAAAATTTTTTAAAGACCCAAGTTGTTTGTTTTAGGTAAAATTAGTTAATTGAGCTTTTTTTTTTTTTTTTTTTTTAGCTTCACTATTTGTAATTTTTGTTGGTGGGATAAATTTTTTTTTTTTTTTTGGAATTATATATTGTTTTAGATTTTGGATCTATAGATTTTTTTTATAATCTTTAAAAGAAGGAAAATGCTTTATATAAACTTTTTTTTACAAATTGTTGATGTGATAAGTGGTTATTAGTAAGTAAAAAAAATGGTGTAAGTAGTGGATCTAGATATGAACCAATAAAAATTAGCTACCTCAACAATTTGTAAAAATATTGTAGATTACTCTTAATAGAATCGATAATATTAATAGGAAGGGCAAAGTGTAATTTTATAGAACAAAATACCACCCAAATTGTTCATTACAAGAATACACTCCAAAGTCTCATCATTCTTGGTGTTGGAAGAATATTGTAAAGCAGGGAGATTTTAGACTTAGGGAGGGGCAGTGGAGAGTTGGTAATGGATTCAATATACCACTTAATCATCCAAAATGGTTTCCTTGTTCTCATGGTAACTTACATCATCCTGAACTACAAACAGGTACAGTGGGGGATCTTATTGATCATAATTCCAAAACTTGGAAAGCTGATTTGGTCTGAACCCTATACCCATTTCCTTTGAGCAAACAAATCCTTCAAGTTCCCTTACCTAAAACTCATGATATGCAAGACAAGTTGATTTGGATGTCTTCCAATGAGGCTAATGGTAATTACAATGTCAAAAGAGCCTATGAGATTATTATGCAAGATTCCCATTCTTCTGGGAATATTCATGGAAACCAAAATGTGTGGAATCTGATTTGGGGAGTCAAAGTACCTTTGAAAATCAATACTTTTGTTTGGAAACTTATCCAGGACAGATTGCCCACTCTCCTTAATTTGAACAACAGAGGCATTCCAACCCAAACAACTTGTCCCCTTTGTAATTCTGATGTTGAATCCTCAACTCATCTCTTTCTCCTCTGCCCCTTTACAAGGGCTTGTTGGCACGGATCAACCTTGGTTGTACATGCTACTGATTTTAGGAATTTAAGTGTCCAGCAATGGCTATCCACTATTCTCATCAAGTTCAAATCCAGGGAGACTTCTTCTATGGCTTATTTACAAGCAATTTTTACAACTCTATGTCATATCTGGTTACACAGGAACAGGGTGATCTATGATGGTTTACATCCTAATCCTATGAGTGTGATTTTAATTTCTCAATCTATGGCTTACAGGTATAAAGAGGCCTTCCTTGATCAACCAAACCACACTAGCCAACCAAGAAGACCTCAACCAGACCACTACTCATCCTCAGGGCAATGGCAACTGATAGTTAAAATTGTTGGAGCTAGGAGTAGGAAGCAAAAACGATGGTCTTATGCTTATGAAGCTATTACTAGGCAGGGAGATAGCTTGTTCTATGGTGTAAATAGTAGTGTAGCAGATACAACAGGTGGGGCGTTGTTGGATGCTATGGTAGAAGCTGTGCTCAAAGCTAAAAACCATGGTTTCCATTATATTTTGTTTCTAGGTACCAACAGGCATTTAGTCCATCTACTTCAGCACAGGAAGACCTCAAACTGGCTGCAACAGATCAAGCTAGTTGATTTAGATTTTTTGAACCAAAATGGACTTTGCTATGATGTGTATTTAGTGCCTAAGCTTGTTGTTAATTCTGTTTGGTCAGTTGCTATCTTGGCATGTCAAATGCCTCTTAATTGTAGTTGGTTTAATCCAGCTGTTGTGTAATATGTTGGGTTGCTTTCTCCCTTTTTTGGTATAAAAAAAAATATATATTCGTCAAAGTGTGCCTTGTCCATTTATTGAATCACATATATAGACTAGATTTAACAAGAGACAGCGCAAAGAGATAAAATTTGTTACATTTTTATTAATTTAGACTATTCAAGAAAAGTGCTACATTTAGGCATTTATAAATATGAAAAGTGATTAGAAATTCACCACATGGCCCTGCAATATTTGTCAACGGCAGCCGTATATATAGAAAACGACTCAAACTTATATGAAAACTAAGTTTCAAGATTTATACAAATTCAAACTTCAAAAAATATCAGCTACATCAAGGATCACAAAACTAACTTTCTTATTTTCAAATAAGATATTTGAAGTTCGATTCTTAACTACACCAAATTAATTGGTATCTTAATTTGATGATAAAGAGTATTTATCAGGAACGAACGAACATTCTAAATTCAAACTATCTTAAAAAATTAATAAATAAATAAATAAAAACAGAAACTTGACATTCTCACTAAGAATTTACAATTATAAATATAACAAACTTAAAGAAAATTGTGAAGCGGTTTTTAAGGTACACTACTTACATCATTAAACAAATTCTATAAACAATAAAATACATTACAATTCTCTAATTTAAAATTTTCTATAGGTAACAATTAACAACAAACCTACATTAATTTTGAACTCCATGTTGTGATCCTTCCTTCTCAGATGAACTCAAATCCACAGACTCTTTTCTTCTACTCCCCATTTTCAAAAGTCCATACAATTTCCTAAACTCCCTCACCGTATGAACACTTTCTCTACAAAACACACTTGCTGCTCCCTCACTTCCCTCATCTGATCTAGACCTACCTGAACCACTCTCACTCAATCTTTGTCCACCAATGTTGCTCTGCAAGGCTATGATAATCGATTTCAATGCCCGGCTCGGCGAATTCCGGTTCGAGATCATAATCTCACCAATTTCGGCATGACTCAAACTAGCCCCACTTTGAAAAATCTCTTCCAATTGTGGAAATAGCTTGTGATCCTTCACCCCCAAGTAACTACTAGCCATGTTCTTAAAACCAGAAAAATCACACAATGGGAATTGCACATGAACATCAATCCTCCCAGGCCTCATCACCGCTTGATCAATCTCATCCTTACCGTTGTTCATCGTGAATACCATTACGCGTTCTTCCCCACAACACGACTCGATGCCATCCATGAAATTCAACATCCCGGACAGGCTAACCGCCGTTGATGATTTTCCGACAAAGAACTTATCAAAATCTTCGATCACAATAAGTGACTTGCACGTCGTTTGCAGCAAAAGGGTCTTCAAATCCGAGTCGTCCAGAACCTTTGACATATCAATATCATACACATCATAACATAAAAACCTCGCCATTGCTGCGACAAAACTAGTTTTTCCTGTACCTGCAGGACCGCAAAGCAAATAACTCCGTTTCCAGACACGGCCTAACCTGTGATAGTACTGCTTCGACTTTACAAACTGTTCAAGATCGGACTTAACCTTGTTTTTCAGATCAGAGTCCATCACCACCGTGTCGAAGGTAGCTGGATGAGTGAATGGAATTGATCTCCACCGTCTGTTTCCTTGTTCCAAATTCATGTACAGCTTGATCTCCTTCTTCTTCTGCTCCACCTCGTCCGCCACCGAAAGAATATGCTGTAAGTACTGTCGTAAAACTCTTCGCTTGTCGTTTTTTCGTATTCTTAGTACAAACGATCTGCTAGTACAACCTTCTTTTTCTGATTCCTCGTTTGTCCACGACACTCGGGCGCTAAAAAATGTGTCGTGGACGGTTTGGTTGTCATCGAAGTGGAGAGAGATGTCATTGGATTTAGAAGAACCCGAAAACAAATTTGTGAAATCAGAGTCATCGTCAATTGTGGCAAGCAACGAATTCAGGTAAATTGAAACCTTGTGGTATAGCTGGTTTTCTTGGAAGTGTTCATTGTGTTGTGGGATTTTGTAGGACTGGTATGAGTGAAACTTGTCCCCTAAGGATCGTAACCCTTTTACGAAAATGTGAATTACGGATGTTTTGTACAAGAGTCTAAGAACTAGTAGGAGAAAAGAAATGGTAACGAACAAGAAAACCAAAAACATGGTAAGAAAATTTATGGGATATTAATATAAAGGTTTAGGAGCAAAAGAAAACTAAGGAAGAGCAAGGAAAGTGAACAGGGAGTTGAGAATGAATTTATAGAAATGGAGGTGAATTTAATGGGTGTTTAGAGGTGGAAAGGTCGGCGAGTTTAAAAGGTCAAAAATGGTGGAGAGAGAGAGAGGATTTAGTCTCTTTTGCTTGGCTGTGAATGTACGACCAATGACTTTGGACCATTGTGGAGAGAGAGAGAGAGATCGGGGGATGATTATTATGAAAAGTATTAGTAGTAGGTCATGTGGGCAAATTATTCAATTGGATTGACAAAGGGTGGTTTGATTATGAATTTTAAACACTTTTCTTCAATTCTTTAATGCCACCTAATTCCAAGCTTTTTCCATCGAATATTCTTTACCATTTTTTTTTTCTTTCATTAATTAGCCTTTACATGATCCATGCATAGTAACAACCAACACGTTATTGTCAAATGTAAAATGTCAATTATTAAGCATGTAATTAATGATGCCTCATTTTTTTTATATTATAAAAATTAAAATTTTATCAATTTTAATATAAATTGACAATTGTAGTACAATTTCAATAATATAATAAATAAATAATTGAATTATTTTTTTTATGATTGATGATACATCAATTTTTAAAATTCATGCAATGGAGTTGTAATATATATATATATATATATATAACACCACTCTAGAGATAAAAATTTAAAATAATATATTCAACGTTTATTGAATAGGTAGCTTATAATGGAAACAAAACATTTTTTTTAGTATATTTGTTGTTCGTACATTTTTTTGGCTAAAAAAAAAAAGATAAACTATTATTAAAGTATTCATTGATTGTTGCTTAGATTATAAAGAGTGGACCCAAACCAAACACTACGGGTTCCAACTAATTAGTTTATTTGTGTCATCATAGCCCAAGCTAAACTCAAGCTTATGGCCACACTTAATACTTTTTTGTTCAAACTCAGTTTGTTAATTTCCTGAACGAAATTTCAAATTTGTACATGTAAAATGTTTCCAAGCCTATATATTTCTACATTTGTTGTTACATTCTAGCCACCAAACTATACGCCAGTTTACTAATCAATTCGTTTACAGCTCACTTGTAATAGTTTTATGAAACTTCAAATAAAAATACATTTGTCAACAAATTTTTCTTCAAAGTTGAAATATATTAATTATGAGATGTATTAACTTTCGTATCCACATTACAAGAATGGTATATTCGTAAGCTTGGATTTGTTCAAATACTTTGATTCGTCATATAGGCGAAATTTAAATTTTAGTTCATGTCCGTTTGGGAACAATTTATCTCTAGTAAATTTATTTGCAAAATATGAGACAAAATGCTAAAACTTAACTTATAACTTTAGATTATTTGAAATAAAATTTAAACAAAAAAAATGTAAAACCAAATTAACTGTCAGTAAAGATTTTTTTTTTTTTTTTTTTTTACAACCTGATGTGCAATTATTATTATTATTATTATTATTTTATTTTTTGTGTTGGTATAGCTTATAAACTTAGCTGGCTTGTTTTTAAAACCTCATTTTTCATAAATATTTTTATTTTTCACCCAGTTTATTTTTTTAAAAGTAAAATAAGACAATGGAAAATAGATATCTCAAAGGCTCAAACACACCCTAGATGCCACCAAAAAAAAAAAAAAGTTTAACTAATGCTCTGTTTATTTTGGCAATAATGTTTATAGAAAATAAGTCATTTTTAAAAAAATGTTTTCTATAAAACTATCTCATTTTCTTATGTTTGGTAGTAACCTTAAATAAGTTGAAAAACAGTTTTTTAACTTCCCTTATTTAGCTTACTTTGAGATAGAGTTGTTTTCCAAAAGATATTAGTGGAAAACAATCTTTAAAAATATTAGCTTTCTTTCAACTCTTCTTTTTTTTTTTTTTTTTTTTTTTTTTTCCTAACGCTACTAAACACTGAAAAACATAAAAAATTGTCTTTATACAATATTTTTCATCAAAACAAATGAAGCGTAATTGAAATAAACTATCGGTATCAGTCAGTCAAACAAGTATGGAAAATTACCTAGGAACAAAAATGAGAACAGAAAAATTAATCTAACAAACTTCTAGTAGGATCTCATGCTAATTGCGCTATGGTTAAACTATCATTGATGGTTGTTTAGATTATAAAGAGTGGACCCAAACCAAACATCATGAGTTCTAACTAATTAGTTTATTTCTGTCATCATAGCTCAAGCTAAACCCATGCTTATGGCCAAACTATATACTTTTTTTTCAAACTCAGTTTGTTAATTTCCTGAACAAAATTTGTTCATGTACAATTTTTCCAAGAAGCCTATATTTGTACATTTGTTGTTACATATTAGCCACCAAACTATACGCCAGTTTACTAATCAATTCATTTACAGCTCACTTGTAAATTGTAATAGTTTTATAAAACTTAAAATAAAAATACGTTTGTCAACAAATTTTCTTAAAAGTTGAAATATATTAATCATGAGTCGTATTAACTTTCGTATCCACATTACAGGAAGCATATATATCTAAGTTTGGATTTATTCAAATACTTTGGTTTGTCACATAGGCAAAATTTAAATTTTAGTTCATGTCCTGGAAACAATTTGTTTCTAATAGCTTATTTGTATAACTTGAAACAAAAAACCAAAAGCTAACTTAAAATTTTCAAAAATCTAAAAATTAAATTATTTTAAATAAAATTTAAACAAAAAGCAAAAAACTGTAAATCTAAACTCACAGTAAAGATTTGGTTTGTTTACAACCTTATGTACAATTTTTTTTTTTTTTTTTTTTTTTTGGGGTATAGCTTATAAGCTGACTCTTTTTAAAAACCTCATTTTTCATAAATATTTTTATTTTTTACCCAGCTTATTTTTTAAGTAAAATAAGGCAATGGAAAATAGATATCTCAAACACACCCTAGATGCCACCAAAAAAAAAAAAAAAAAACAATTAACTAATTAAAATAAACTATCGGTATTAGGCAGTCAAACATGTATGGAAAATTAGAGACAAAAAATGAGAACAGAAAAATTAATCTAACAAAATTCTGATAGGGTCTCATGCCAATTGCGCTATTAACAAAAGAACTTTGAACGAGCAACTTTGCTAGCTTTGGTTCATAACGCAATTGCTAGTCATCTTCTACCCTATGGGCCTATAGTCCTCATTGCCTAACACTAACAAATTTATTGTACCCCGCAAGTCACAAGGTGTGCGGCTTTCCTTGTAAGAAACATATAAACAAATAGTTTGAAAGAATCACATGCTATCTACCTCTACAAAGTTGGTAGCATTCAGCTTTGAACAAGTAAACTGATCTTTTTCCAAGTTTTCTAATGTGCAGATATTGTTTCGTGTGTCTTTTATATATGTCTATAGGTACTAAACCACTCAGAGCTTTGCTCTGCTGCTTAACTATTGTAGATCTCTGTTGGACCCATATGAATTTGAGCATTGTAGTTGCCCAAGATATGGATATCGAATAATGAGGAGCAATATTTAGCGGGGTATGACAAATGGGGTCTAGTTGGAAAATTGGCATGACTATATCAGCTTCCAAATTTACTTGATGTGGAAAATTTTGGACTCTCTATAAAAGACACTAACTTGCAAGGATCAACAGCCAAAACTACCTAACGTCATGCTTGTTTTGTGGACAGGAATGTCCATTAATCAGTGTCACAAACTCAAGCTGCAAGATAGGACAGTTTAGTGGTTACTGATATCCAATTGTTTTTGAGCTGTGCCATGATCATAGTCATATCAGCCACAAAATCTGCAGACAGCGATTTCCTAATATGATTCGATTTGTAAAAACCATTTAATTTTTTATGGCTCTGTTTCATGAAAGAATACAAATTATTCTTCTGGCCCATGATGTTATTAATAGCATAGTGGTTTAACTTGAACATATTTGGTGGAGATGTTTGTCCATAACTAGTTATTTTTTTCCAACGGTTTTCAATCCCTTTAAAAAGAAGGAAATGGATTTTGTTCCATATTTCAGACTCTGGCATAAGCTCACCTAGGCCGATATCAATATCATATACAAAGTTTTAGATAGAACTTAGAAGGAAATGGGAATCTCCTTTCACTGATTATATTTCAAATCTACTGAAAATCACTTCTTCCAAATTTGCTTTTGTAGTTTCTGTTCTATTATGTTGCTACAGCTACAAGTGGTCCTGCCTCTATGGTAAATGAATGCGACAGGGAAAAGGCAGCAACTTCCAAAGTTTATGATAAGACTGCACTTGCTTTATTAGTTGGATCTGCCTACTTTTAGGAAGTATTGCTTTGACACAACACTTGAAAGTTGAAACCCAACCAAACCGATTCCACTGCCAACTATTTCCTAGATGGTATTAATCATTGGTGGCTGGCTGTTGCAACCTAGCTAAATAAATGAACTAGGAACTCTTGAAAAACCCAGCTGAACTACTTGTACAGAAAGTTTAAGTAATAAGATCCACATCAGCCTTAGGCTAAATATGTAAAAGAGTTACACTAGGTTCATTCACAATTGTAAGAAAGTGTTAGTGATAAGAACTAATCATGTCCAACTTAATATCAATCCATGATTAGTTACTAGTGAGATCGAATTGTGCATGAGGTGAATTTGAATATAATCATTAAGTGCTCAGATTAACAATTGATTTTCAATCTCCTGTAGGCCTTACAAATGAGAGGAGAAAAAGGAAAAGGAAAATAAATTCTCTCCAAAGTTGATTAATATCCAAGAAAGATTGGCCTTGAGAAGAATATTTTATCAAAATTTATTTTCCCGTTCCTATTTACTTACTACTTTCTTCAAATAACCAAAACAAAAGTAAATAAATTTATTTTCTTGTTGCTCAATCGAGTTGGAACTCACAAGGGTTAAAATTCTTATAAATCGACTGTCAAATGAACCCCTGGATGCTCCCACATAGAGACTGAACCACAGGATGACTCAATTCTTTGAGGTGTGTATGAACATCAAAGAAACTAACCACAATGACCATGTTCAGGTGATAATAATGTTCCGCAAACCAAGCATAACTTGTAAAAGTTCAAAGATAAAGAGGAGAGAAACTGAAATCAGAGCTGCATTAAAAAGATGGTTCCAATTGCTACATCAAAATGTGAATTCTGGAAGACATCCAAAATATGAAAACCCCATCAACAAATTCCAGACATGTATAGTAATTCTCTATAACTAATGAAGTTACAGCTCTAGACTACATAACAAATTTGCTTCAGGAGAGTAGGTTTCAATTGTGATGAATTCAAGGTTCCTGGGCATCTGATTGAATATTCAAGATTTGGGAAACCACAAGCTTCGAGAGCTCACTTATTGCAGCTTGAACAGGATAATCACCTGATTCCGAATTCCTTGACCACCCTGGTGATTGTGAGCTCAATCCAGTGTATTCATTAGCAGCTACCTTTGTCTTTTTTGACGTGGCAATAACTCTCTCCAAATCTGATTCAAACAATGGCCTCGGTGGCTGGAACAAAACACACATACAAAAGAGTATCTTTCAGAACATTACATCTACATAAAGAGGTAAATTTTGCAAAAAAAAAAAAATTATACAAATAACTAGAATTCTTTTAATACTAAAACAATAAGAATACCTGAATTCCTTTATTCTCCAGGCATGTTAGCCTTTTTCAACATTTAAAAAGCCGATCAAAGGATCAAGGTAAAAGTTACTTGATGCCATGAATTTTACTGTCATGCAATACTAACAGAATGTTGTTTATTGCCCTGATTCTTAAATTTCTGACTCCCAAGGAAGAAAATGAAACCAGGACTTAACAAATAGAATTATGTTTACCATCTGAAAAGAACTCATGGAATATCGGGTATGCAGTGAAATTTAAAAGGGTGACATCATCATGTATTCAAGATAAGTTTAGTCCATATTGCAAGAGAATTCCAAATTTTTTTTTTGGTTAGGTGGGGTTGGCAGTTCCAAAGATTCAAATGAAATGACCCAACTGGCACCTCCACCCTTATAAGTGCTAGGTGGAGGCTAAAGTTGTGGACCCATCGGGTGCATGTGTAACTTACCAATCGAAAAATATCTCATTGCCATACCAAAGCATGCTACCAAATTGGAGAGTTTTGTTTTTGTTTTTTTTGTTTTTTTGTTTTTTTTTTTATAAATTACAAAATGAAAAGGACTAAATTGTAGAAGAAGAAAATGATATATATACTCACAGAAGATTTTTTCCCACTCTTCTCTTGAACTAGTAGGTCCCTAATAGGGAAATAGGCTGCTTTCTTGCATAGTTCGAGAAGATCTGAACCTGTGTAACCTTCACACAAGCTAGCTATGCGGACATAATCAATGTCGTCTTCAACTCTCTCGCCCCTCAGAATCACCTTCAGTATCTCAGCTCTCTCCCTGCAGTCTGGTATCCCAATCTCAAATGCTTGAGGAAGACGCCGGAGTATTGCTTCATCAAGTTCTGATGGGCGATTAGTAGCAGCAAGAACCATCACTCGTGCATTCTCTGCAAGAACAACCTACTTTAGATTCAATTTTTCAATGAGAAAATCATAAGACATAGGTGCTGTCCAAGGCACAAACTTACGATCAGTGGTGAATCCATCCCATAAAGCCATGAACTCAGTCTTCATATTTGTTAATGCTTCATGATCTGTATTACGGCGCTGACCCAAGAAACTATCAACCTCATCAATAAATATGATAGCTGGCTGGAGTTTATAAGCCAAGCTGAATACAGCAGCCACTGCAAAACCATAGTAAAAAATTAATAATCATCAAAATCAAAGCATTACACTGTGCAAAAGAAATACAATAAGAACTAAAAAAAATAGTATGATCTACTTCAACACTTTTGATCAGAAAATCGTTTCCCCACATCTATGTATTGCTATCAATATTAACAAGGTATATACTTGTCAATACACTCTCCTGCAAAAAGTACAACATTCTCTTCCATTCATACTACTCATACTTTCTTATAAAAATTCATATCTATGAAATATATTCCAATTATTTTTATATTCATTATTTAAGGTTCAGCACAAAAAAAAAAATTGCAAAATATATTATAAATTAGATGGTCAACCTATGATTGGAAAACCATTTCAATTAGATTGGATGAAGATAAGTCCACAACAGAATGCACCTAAACTATCTTCTTCCCATATAGTCGTTACTCATTAACCAAAAGAAACTGTGCTGAAAGCATCTATGCATTGTCTTATTCTGTTCAGCTAAATAAACCTAATACATCAAGTAAGTCATGTGTTCTTAGTTGATCATTCACGCTTCTATGATCACGAGTCAAACTAAATTTGACTACCCATAAATAATGAGCCCCATCACAACAGAATATATAAAAGGCCAAAATAACTTCATGTAGTTGTGTATGTTTGCCAGGGCAATGACAGAAAACCCTCAAATCCAGAGGGGTGGCGTGGGGGAGTGTAATTGTAATCTACACTCACCAAGCTTTTGTGCATCACCAAACCATTTGCTCATCAGATTTGATATCCTGACATT
This sequence comes from Quercus variabilis, assembly GCA_030445155.1. Lineage (NCBI taxonomy): Eukaryota > Viridiplantae > Streptophyta > Magnoliopsida > Fagales > Fagaceae > Quercus > Quercus variabilis. The sequence goes on along the minus strand of CP129453.1, from coordinate 8,447,326 downwards.
GATGAAAACAGCTCCAGATTCTTTTGCAATAGCTTTGGCAAGCATGGTCTTTCCAGTACCTGGAGGTCCGAACAACAAGACCCCTTTCTGGGGACCTAGAAGCTTCCCATAGGAAAAAAGCTCAGGTCTCCTTAGGGGAAGTATCACCAGTTCATACAATGCTTCCTTGATGGCCTCCAGTCCTCCAATAGAGTCAAATTCAACATCAATGTGGTCAGGATTTATAACATCACATGCTATGACATCCTGAAAATAATGAAGAAACGCAAGTCAAGCATAAAAACAAACTAGAGTTCATTTCACATAATTCTAATTTCCCTATTCCAACATTAATCAATAAAGACGAGAAAATCTATTGCACAAAGACAAGTTGCACCTAAAAGGTCTTCCACATTCTTTAGCTTATCATTCTAATGCTAGCGTTCACACTTGTGTGACTAACTCTATTATGATAATTCAACGGGGAGGGGATTTTTGGAAACACCAAAAGATGCCAGTTAAGCTCCAAGGCTCTTAACACTTATGCGACTAACTCTATGTTCAGATGAAGGGACATGACTGATGAGGGGAGAGGGGTGGTGAAGGCAACCAGTGATCTATCCCCTCAACCCCTCTCCCTCATCTTACTCCGCTCCAAACATATCCTAATTCATAATCCATACAGCATCCATACAAGTTATTTCTGTCCCAACAGAAATTGTTTCATAACCGAAAAATTCATGCTTCTCCATGTTCTTTTTATAGATTTACCAACCCGTCAATACGAACAAAGCCAATAACAAAACCACAATCATCAACAGAATGGCAGCTTCATGAAACCCAAAAAAATTAATCAATGCTGCCGTGGGTTTGAGTGAGTGCAGTATATTATCTCTATGGCCAGTCAGAGTAGTGTGCTTTTATCTTTAAAAAAAAAATGCATAACTTCATTTTAAAAAAAAAACCTTTATCCAAAATTAGATAATTAAAAATTAAAATTATTTCACTATTCAACTTATTTTTACTATTATTTACGACGACGTTACTACACTTTTTGACACTGTTTATGTCTCACGATTCTATTTTAACTAACTTTTGGCTTTATCTACCAGGTTTTAGCAATAATTTTTCAATTTTAATAAAATAAGCGGTATCCAATCACTACTATGCAATTGGGAAAGTTTTCACGAATTCACCATAGAATATCAAAAAACCCATTAATCCAAACTCATAAAAATGATAACTTTTTTCACAAATTCTTCAAGAAACCACACAATCACATACCGAAACGGTGGCCTTTTTTTTTTTTTTTTTTTATATGGAAGAAGCTTACCTCGTAAGGGTTGGTCTGGATGAGAGGCCGGCCCAAGCGCTTAGAGATCTCCTTCTTGTGCTCGAGCGCCTTCTTGGAAGCTTCCCGGTTCGGGTCGAGGTGTCGGAGCCCCGCGAACAACACCAAGCAACTCAGGGCGGCGCTCGCCGCGTACAGCACCAGTTCTTGCAAGAACTTCGTCTCCGATGATCCACCCATTATTATATACTGTATTTAGAAATTTGTGGTTTTTCTTCTCTGTGAATATATATTTGGGATTTAGGGTTTATTGGAGTTTGCTTTTGGTTTTGTTTTGGGGTTTCGGAGATGATAATTGGTTTCCACGCAAGAACGCTTGGGGAACAAGGTGAGAAAGTGAAACAGAAAGAGACGGTGGTGCGTTCTGGATTTGGAGAATTATTGAAAGTACTTTTTTGCCCTTAATGATGGGTTATATTTTTGTCCTACAAGGGTTTGTAGGTTTGGGGTGGTTTTGGTAAATTTTGGTTATTGGAAATTTGAGGGGATGGGCTTGAATTGGTTGATTGTGTTTGTGTGGGCTCGGATTATGGGAACTCATAAATCCAAACTAGGAAAATTGATACGGGTTTGGGCTTTTGGTTTATAATTTCCTAAAGTTTTAAATAGCTTTTCTTTTCTATTTGGGCAAATTTTAACTTTTTTTTTTTTTTTTTTAAGGGATGGGCAAATTATAACTTACCCGCTTATGATTTGGCTAAATTTAAGTTACTTAGTTTGAAATTTAACACTTTACTCACCTGAGATTAATTCAGCTAACCCACTTTTATTAAAAACATAGTTAAATATGTAATTTTACTTCACTTTTATGTTTCTCCCCTCCAAAAACACAAAAATACATAAAAATACAATATCAAATAAGATAAAAAAGAATCCAACATAACAGTTGCATCATGGGATTTAAAAACATAGTTAAATATGTAATTTTGCTTCACTTTTATGTTTCTCCCCTCCAAAAACACAAAAATACATAAAAATACAATATCAAATAAGATAAAAAAGAATCCAACATAACAGTTGCATCATGGGATTTCAAACTACAAGTAAGTAATTTAAATTTCAGTCAAACCTCAGGTGGTTAAAGTGTAAAATTTTAAATTACAGATAGGTAACTTAAATTTTAACCAAATCACATGTAGTGTAATTTGCCCTTTCTTATTTTTAAGAAACAAAATAGAAAAGAACATGTAAAGAATAATCTCACAATACAAATTTCATACGACTTTGCAAAATGACCATGTCCATGGAATTGCAGCGATTTTCACTATGTTAGAGGGAACCTTCTCCAAAGGGAGATATTGACCTGAAATCAGCTTACTTATTGTCTTTAGAGCCTGGTATGGAAGCTTCTTTTAAGGGGAAGTGGATTTGGAAATTAAAAACCCTTCCTAGAATCCAATTCTTTGTTTGGCAGTGTATGCATCAGAGCATTGGTGTCAAGGAGTGCCTCTCGGCAAGAGGTATGCTAGCAGACAACACTTGCCCCATTTGTCAGAATGGTCCAGAAAATATTCTCCATGCCTTACGTGACTGCCCCTCAGCTAAAACCACCTGGCACCAGCTCGAAGTGCAATCGTCTGACCCCTCCTTCTTTGTTGAGAATCTTAAGGACTGGCTGTATTCTAACAGCACTTCAAATCCGAAGCTAAGAAATGGTCAACTTCCGTGGTTTCAGGTATTTTTGTTTGCTATATGGCTGATTTGGAAGAGTAGAAATCTTTACATTTTTAAGGCTAGAACTCGAAATCCAAATCTTGCCAAAGAAATTATGGCTCGAGCTATGGAATATTATCACTGTGCATGCAGCCACACAGCAACCAAGAAGCTGATTTGGAAAAATATTACATGGGAAAAGCCCAACGCTGGATGGATGAAGCTCAATACGGATGGGTCCTCCAATGGCTCTCTCGAGTTAGCTGGAGGTGGAGGAGTGCTTAGAGATGAAGAGGGTAAGTGGGTGATTGGTTATGCCAGGAAAATTGGGTCAGCAAACAGCTGCCTTGCTGAGCTTTGGGCTCTCCGTGATGGGCTCTTTCAGTGCTTACAAGCCCATGTCCAAGCAGTAGTCATAGAAATGGATGCCAAAGTCATAGTTGATGCTTTTTCTCTTCAGAACAATTCTAACGTTATTGTTTCTTCTCTCATGGATGATTACCATGATCCCTCAAGTGAGGTTTAGGCATGTGTATAGAGAAGCAAATAGGTGTGCGGATCATTTGGCTAAGTTAGAGTCATCAATGGATGTTGATTTTGCTGTTTTTTCTTGTCCTCCTGTGGACATCCTTTCTAGTTTTGAGGCTGACTGCCATGGTATGGTTGTAAGAAGGCTGTGTACTGAGCCTGTGCTTGTTTGTTAGTTTTAATGATATTTCCTTTCTACCAAAAAAAAAAAAATAGAGAATAGTATAAAGGCAATTTATAATACATCAACCCTAATTCTGAAGCGGTTATATATATATATATACAAACCTAGAAAGGGGGGGGGGGGGGGGGTCAAACCCAAGCATTTACTCCATGGATTAAACCTAAAAAAAAATCTCATTTAAAACTGTAATGTTTTCAAGTTAGGTCAGGTCAAAATCGAATTGAACAAAAAATAAAGCTCCGAATAGCCCAACAATTTAGATTCAACTATTAAATGAGTCAAGTTAAAACATAATAGATGAACAAACTTATGAGTATGGAACTCAAATTAAGTATATACAATTCTATATGTTTATATGTATTCATGTATAAAAATGTATTTGCTTAAGATTTTTTTTTCCCCTCTTTTAATACATCAATAGTTGAGAGTAGGAGGATTTGAATCATAGATGTCTCAATTATAAACACTAAGAGGTGTCAGTTGAACTACAATCTTCTTGGCATGATATTGAATTATGTATTGAATTTATTTGTCCTAGGAAAAGAATACATTATTTGTATTTCATTAGTCAATATAGCCATGAGTTTGAATTTAAGTTGAGAACTTAATATATATCACCTAAAATACTATACCTAAATTTTACCTTCTGATTTATATACAAAGGATGATGATATTGTGCCACATAATGAAAACATTATAATAATACTATAAATATACAACACAACGTGAATTTTAATCAGCTCAACTAGTAAATCTTTTTTAATCAAATAAGAGATTTAGAGTTTAAATCTCACCACACCACAAAACTAATTGTGTTTTGACACAATAATAAAGAACACATTATCATATATATTATATGTCACGACCCAAATCCATGGAACATGAATTTAGATGTATGACTAACTTGCTAATCTTGCACAACTAAAAGTAAAATTAATCCAAAATAATTTAAATCTCCAAAGAAACAATGCTCTTAATACATAACCTCTTACAAAAATCTAAACTCCACAAATTGAAAATAATCTCCAAAATATAAATCATGAATTACAAAATAAGGATAACTAAAATTCTATAAGTCTTCAGGTAATATAGAAAATCGCCTACAACTTCCACGCTCAACCTTGCACCTTACAAAGCGATCAGAAGGTCCTATATTCCCAACTACGCTTCAATCTGAAAAATAGTAATTGATGGGGTGAGCCACATCTAGTAAGCAATTATACAGAACACACAATAGAACAGAGTCAAGCCAAGCACGAGTATTTTGATTTTTCACAAACTCATTCAATGATATCAAAAAGAATTATTTCAAAACATATAATGAATCACTTAATACATATGTAATCACATCTTAAAATCACTAGAAATCACATACATATAATTTATCAAAGCACAGTGTCACATATACACATCACATATTCTCACATACAATCCTGTGAGCGGATACCAACATCTAATCCCTGCTGGTGAGGGATCAACACATATTCTCATATACAATCCTGTGAGCGGATTTACACATAAATCTGATATATCTGATCAATTCTAAAAAAAAAACGTTCATTCTGAGTCACATATCACAAAACGAAATATATACAAAATAGAATAATTTACTTGAAATTAACAATTATTTCAAATATACAGGCATAGCGAATATCACAATATTGAATTGAACATAAATCAAAGGATGCTTGACTCTCATGGGGAACGAATAGAAACTGAGAAGTTTATGTAAATATATTACAATTCTTGAGTAAATCTGAAAATTTGATTTGCTAAAAGAAACTTTTTAAATACCATTTGGAGAATAGGAACATGACTTTGAAATCGCTTAGTTTTAAACAAACTTGAAGGACAAGAATCTTTTTAGAAAACTTACTTTGAAACTCAATTATTTTCTGAAAATAGTTTAGTATAGAAATCATCTATTAAATGAGATTTGGACATTCAAAACGTTATTTAAAATTCAAAGTTTCTCTTTAAAACATTGTCTAAAAGTCGAAGTTTCTCTTTTAATAATGTAAAAATAATGCTGTCGATAAACTTTCGAAAATATAAATTTGAAATACAAAACTTTTGAAAACCTTTAACTTCTAAGAACCTGGTGGACAAAACTTGTGCATATTATGCATAATTGCTTACAGCACTTGGATTGCTCTGAAAGTCCAGTCGAAACAACCTCCAAAAAGCCTCAAAATACTCTTAAATAAGACCTATATTCAATCATGAAAATTACTTAATATCCTTCACAAAATATAAATCTTATTGACTTATACAAATTGACTCAATAAAATTATACTTGCTGAACTAAATGATAACACTAATGCAAAACCTCTCTACCCAAGAATATGTTTCCATAAATTTATCAAAACTTAGAGCCAGCAGCCAAATACTTAGGATTTAATATATAACCCCAATGAGAAACGTGGGCCAAAACTTAATCTGACTTGTTCATGGACTTAATATCATTGGCCCTAATGTATTAAATATCTAAGCATTATTTTGAGATGAAAATAGAATTTGGGTAAGAGAAATAAGTCTGCCATTAACCTTTGAAAGAATTGTAAACGTGTTGATCTCTAATGATTCATTATAGTCAAAGTCTAGGCAAAGACTACCAAGGCCATCACTTTATCCATCAGAGAACATGAACTTTGACAAAATGTGAGCAGCCTAGTGTGAACACTATGCAGCCTTATTCATGGTTTAATAGCAAAATCCCAACGGCAAGGAAAACGGTGGCAGCATTGTTGACTTATTAAAAATATATATATATATATATATATATATATATATATATCCTAATGAAAACGTAAAAGTCCTATACATATATAAGATTTGATCCATTATAAAATTCTAAACCTTTGATTCTTGATTCTAACAATTGAAAATCATACCTGGAATTCTTCGACTGTCTCTTCAATTGTACGTGTTCTAAACTCCAAAGAAACACACCTCTTAACCTCCTTAGTGATGAAACCCTAATTTAGTTTTTCCTCCGCCTTCTATTCAACACATCAAAGATGTGGGCTTAGTGGGGTAGTGGGCCAGAGTTTGAAACCCACTTGAACTTATCTCTTCAGTCTCCAAGAGGCCCATAAAATATCTCCCTTTTATTTATTTATTTATAATTTTAATTGTCGCACCAAATTATTTGCACTAAAACTTTAATTTTCTCACCTATTTGTAGCACCACAAAATTGTCTACTCTCATCTTACTGTGCGCACACATAAAGTACCTCAACTTTATATAAAAAAATAACAAGGTACGGTGATAATCATAAAAGCAAAATTGGGGTATTACACTATATGTTGAAATTGTTGTTTTAAAAAAAATAAAATATGATTATTGTTGTTAAAAAGAAGGGCACTGCGATATAATCAACTCAAGTGATGTGTAGGGAGTATGGTATTACCGTATTGTCATTATTTAGTGTGTTTGGCAAAAATTAAAAACCAGCTTATTTTACTATTTAGTTTATTTTTTTGTATGATTCATGGGTTCCAATGCACTTTTTGGTACTATTCATGGATCGCACTGTACTATTTCAGCTAACTTTTACCTTTATCTATAGTATTTTTAGCAACAAGTTTTCAATTTTAGAAAAATAAACAGATCCCAAACAAGAAGAGGGTTTGTGAGCAATTTGTTATGGGATTTCTCAAATAGATTAAATCTTAAAAATTGATAATTATTTTTTTCCCTGAAAACACTCTTACTTAATCAAAACGTAAATTACATTCAAATTTTTAATTTGACAATTTGATAAAATCACTATCAGATGGAATAAATTATAGCTAAAGTACACATACCATCACCATGTGGTTTATTTATGACACTGGCCTCATTTGTGGTTTGTTTACGAGGCATTTATCTCTCTTATAGTTTGTTTATGAGATGGTTTTGATGGGGGAGGTCATGTATCTATGGTTTACTTCCCAAGGATGTGTCCAAAAAACCCTACTTGATGAGGTTACACTTCACCTATAAAAAATTGTTTGCTTATGAAACTTTTCTGCTAACTTTAGCGGAATTTGATTTTATTGTAAGTGCCAAAACATCATATATAGAGAAAGAGTTGAAGAAAATTAAAGATTGTTCTACCACGACCTCGTGGTAATGGTTCTCTCTATAACTCTCTCCTTCAAATCTCATTAGAGTTTGTGTATGTTCACAAGGCTTAAACTTTAAGTTAGAACAATTTTTTTTCTTTAAGTTTTCCCCAATATGTGTTGTGATGCCATGTCATCGAATTTTAATAAATTAGTAAAAATACTACATGAAGCAAACCAGTAAATATCTTATAAAGCAAACCACAAAGGTGGTAAGTATCACAAAATAAAATACAAGGTAAATCAATTAATTAACAATACCAAAAAAAAAAAAAAAAACCAGCTTGTGATCTAAAAAGGCTACTCCATTCACCCATTTTCTCACTCTCTATTTTATTTTAAAATGACCCAAATTATGATACTGTTTGAAAATTCAATAGATATAATCTATCTTTATTTACAATTATACTAATTAAATTAAGTTATTTATACAAATTCTATAATTAGATTTTTATTTATTTATTAGTGTAATATGATCATATATAATTTTTTTGAACTTTCTCGTGCATTGCACAAACTAACGACTAATATTAATTGTAGGGTCACAATTTGTAGCCCAAGTCCTAAGGATATGGGATATAGACCCAATGAGCCAAATACAATAAATTTGTAGAGAGTAGGTAAACGAACTGGGCCCTTAGTGAATTTAACAACAGTTAATAGGGATTTAAAAGATGAACAAGTAAGAAAGATACATAAAAATTGAATGAACTGGTTATCCGAGAAGGTGGATTATAATAATAAACCAATAGAACTGAATGCTAATACAGATTTAAATACGACAGTCCTCCTTTTCTCATTTTTTTCTCATCCCGCTCTTATGGGAGGTCATTTGCATTATATAGTTCTTTTCAGATCATCTTGATCGTACACTTGTTAATCATCTAAGCCTTCACTTGAGTGCATGTCCCATCAGATATCTTTTCTAGCTCTCTGTAAATGGTGATAGCTGAGACTACACCGTCAAGAGGTCTTTCCACATAAACGCGGTTAGAAAAGCTGTTGCAGTGCATTTAATGCAGTGGTAGTAGCTTTTCTTTTAAATATTTCTGAACTCCTATCACCTTTGTACGTGCCTGAGGTACATCCTTATCGTTGGAACTTCCTGGAAAGTCACCTAAATTACCCAAATATAGGTTTAACCGATATTCATCGTATTCGAAAAGGAGCTACTCCTCATACTATATTCCTCCATTCTTTTCTTATGTGATTCTCAATTTTGGGGTCTCTCTCAATTATTTACTCCTCTTTGGACATGTCCACGTCCTCGGATAAGGCACAAGGCCCAATATACAAATTTGGGCTCTTATCCCCACAATAGCCCCTCAAAATTCCAGTTTTTCCCTCGCATCCGAGGAGAAGAAGTGGAATTTTGATTTGCCATAAAATTAAGGGCTAGGAATGTAAAAATATCACTTTATTTGAAAAATAAATACACAATTTTATTTCAGCTATGCAAAAGATGATAATTTTAAAAACCTATACACATAAAATAAAATAAAAAGTTAAAAAGAAAAAGTTAACAATGTCCTAAGAATATTGCTTTAAGAAATATTATTAAAAACTTTTTATGAGAAAAGAAAAAAAAAAAACAATTGATTTTTTTGACATCTTCTTATATTTATCATGAAAGTGATATAAATTTTTTTTAAATTTAGTTTATTAACAAATGCCCTAGGAGCTTAACAGGACAATATATATATATATATATATACACACACATTTGTATTTGAAAAAAAAAAAAAAAACTTAAATGATATTTCCTTAAGAATTGATCTCTAAACAAAACCAACAATACAAAGGAAAGTACTGGCATTATCCTGACTCCTAAGCATTTGGCCAATTGGTCAACTCTAATTAATGAGTCACATGTGAGTCCTGAATAAGTTAAACCCATATTAAGATCTTTTAAACTTACTAATAAGGTAATCCCATGATGGAGTTCTGAAAATCATACTATCTATTTTGAAATACATAAATGTTCCTCTTAATAAAAACAAAGAAATGAATGACTTAAATTTAATTGCATCATCAATAATTTAAATAAATATAAGAAATAGTAAAAAAAGAAAAAGAAAAAAAGAAAATGAAGCACAAGAAATGAGAGGCTGTTTGCTTATCTTTTCAGTTTTGAGGTAATTGAGGGTTTGTTTGTTAATGTTATTTGAATAATAGTTCTTGTTGTTTAAACAACATAACATATATTTCTATAATATTTTTTTTACCTTTATATATTTTCATAACACTTAAATAATATTACTATAACAACATTACCAAACAAAATTACATATTTGAATTACTTAAATACGATACAAGTCACATTAAAAAGTGATGCGAGAATTACTTACCACACATCCCTTTTTAAAAGTCACATTAAACAGTGCTGCGAGAATTAAATAATTCTACCGAATTATACAGTCTCTCCATCAAAGCGCGTTGATGAGACGTTCTATTCTCATGGGCACGATTGTAGTGAAATTCTATCAAAATTTGACACAGGAGTGACTTGTAAAGTTAACCATTCAATTGGATTCCAATAGATAAGTGTGCGTCTGACTACAGCATAAAAAATTAATTTATTTTATTTTTATTATTATTTATGAGTCTTATTATATTTTTTAATATTATTCTTGAGTTTTATGATACTATTTTAATTAATTTTTACTTTTATCTATTATATTTTTAACAAAAATTATTTAATTTCAACAAGGATAAAATTTAGTTACAAAATCAATTGTAGTTTTAGGTTATAAACTCATTCAATATCTTTTTATTAGATGTAAATTTTGACAAATCTATTATTGAATTGCATCTTCTTCTTATATCCTCTATATTTGCAAAATTTCAAGAAAATTAAAGATCAATAGCTATGTCATTAATAAATTTTTAAATTGCAAGTTTTTTTTTTTAATTTAAAATTATACATAACATATAAGATTATAGATTATATAGTAAATAAATTTTTAAATTGTAAGTTTTTTTTAATTTAAAATTATACATAAAATATAAGATTATAGATTATATAGTAAATAATATCCGAATAACACAAAAATTGACATATGCATTAACAGCGTAAAAAATATATAATTCAACAGTTAGATCTTCAAAATATGTAATGATATTTATTTTATTAAGTGAGTTTATAGTTTAAAACTACAATCAATTTTGTAGCTAAATTTTGCCCAACATCAAAGCATATCTCAATCCGACAGCAATATAAAAAAGATCACGATGAAAAAATCTCCACACACTTTCTTGGCCCCACCTAACAACAACTTCACTGGCTCTCGATTACCGTAAATATTGCACAATCTTTGTTTATAGATAAGTACATCATTATATACAAAGGTTTTTTATTTATTTATTTATTTATTGGATCTAGTACGATTTAGATACATGTTAATTATTATTATTTTTTTTTATAAGAGATACATGTTAAATTTTGGACATATATCTGTATAAATAAGTACAATATTATTACTTTTTTGTATTAGACACAATATGATTCAGATATATATTCAATTTTGGATACTGTCTACATTGTAGCATGTCCACCTTCCAAAAAATCTTACCCTATCATTTATATTCTAATAAGAGCAATGATTACCACACGCTCAAAATTCACTGCATGCAATTAGTACACTCTTTTCAAATTTAAACCGTGAAATTTTGAAGTAACAAGATTTTAGCCTTGTAATATATTATTACCGTACACTTTTAGTGTAATAGTTATTTCATAAGTATAAGTATTTGTGAAGTGTGAGAGAATAAAAGCCGAAATTTAAGCACGCAAGAGAGAGATTAACACACACACACACACACATATATATATATATATATATACTTAAATTTAGTTTGAGTAGAATTTTTATAATCTTAAAAAAAAAAAAAAAAAAAAAAAAATCAACCTTGTAATATATTAGTGCGCTTTGTGGGTATGTTGACCTTTAAAAGAGTTCAAAGAGAACTTCCTGTTGCTTGCGTTATGCTTCAAGTTCTTGACTTTTGTTTAGGTCCTTTTACAGGTGAGTGAGTGCTCGCATGGAAAGTTAGAAATTTCAAAAGGGAGAGCCAACCGAACTCTATTTTTTTAACCACTTGAATTCCTATCATAAACAACTTTTCTCTTTTCCAATGAGAGAGAAGAGTCAACGAGAAGATTTAGCCTTTGTAGCCGGACATGTGTTCAATGCAATGAAGCTGTAGTTGGAAAGTTTTGGTGTTGTACTACAAAAACCTCGTCTTGTGGAAGTTGTACTTCTTTGCAGTACATGCAGAGCTGTGCTGATGGTAAGGCCTGTGATGCTCATCCTTTCATCCTGCTATGGTATTTTCATGGTGTATTAAAAACATATATAAATAAATATGGTATCTTGCAGCAAAATGCGGTCATGTAGGAGTAATTAATCTTGGTCTAAAGGTGATTCTCTGAGAGACCCAAAAGGGGAATCGTGTGGTTTTCACATCTTTTTGGTGTGGAACTTAACACTCCTGTGATTGGATTTGAAAACCCAATTGGGTTTTGTGGGTGTTGTATTGTTATTTGAGAGGTTCTTGTGAGTCAACGCTCAGATGCACCACTACCCATCTGGTGGTTTGTGAATTATCGTGGCATGTAAAGGTATTCAGGTGTATAGATTGAAGAAGGTGGCAAACACTCACGGGCAATATTTTGGTCTTTGGAAGTAGAAATCAAAGAAACAGTTTTGAATTTTTGTAAGCTTTCCAAAGTTCTGATCCTTTTGTTCTTGAGCAAAGGTAAGATCATTCATGTGTACTATTTTGTCTACTTGAATGTTTTCTCATCAAGTTGGATTTTTTATTGATGTTTTCGTTGTTTTTGGATTGTGTAGGACTAGGTAGAAGATTTTGATAATTGAAATGAGTAACATGAACAAGGAAGAATCAAATGAGATAGGGAACATTGAGAGAGAGGATATCGAAGAGACTCGTGAAGAGCCAGAAGACGTGAAGAGAATTGCCCCATGGAAGAGACAGATTACAATTAGAGGACTTGTTGCAAGCTTAGCTATTGGAATCATGTATAGTGTGATAGTGATGAAGCTAAACCTCACAACTGGTCTAGTCCCAAACCTCAATGTCTCCGCTGCTCTCCTTGCCTTTGTATTTATCAGAACATGGACTGCACTACTTGAGAAGGCTGGAATTGTATCAATTCCATTCACTCGACAGGAGAACACTATAATTCAGACATGTGCAGTTGCATGTTATAGCATTTCTCTTGGAGGTTGGTGATTTTGATCTTGTTTTGTTGTTTACACTCTTCTTTCTTTTTTTTTTTCTTTTTTTTTTTTTTTTTGCCTTTTGTTAATTTAGATATTTTACAAGTTACTATTGCATATGTTTTATATGTAATCAATTATGGGATTGCAGGTGGTTTTGGATCTTATCTATTGGGTTTGAATAGGAGGACATATGAGCAAGCAGGGGTTGATACCGATGGGAATACTCCTAACACCAAGGAGCCTGGGATTGGTTGGATGACTGGTTTCCTCTTTGTAAGCTGCTTTGTTGGGCTGTTAGCATTGGTTCCTCTCAGAAAGGTATGCTTTGTGTTTTTTTATTATTTTCATTAGAAATTGACCTTGGCATATTGGGAGTTTAGTTAATTATTCAAGGGTTTTGATGTCCTCCAAATCTATATATATAGTTCTATATGAACATTTGCATTATAATTATCTGAATTTCTGGCAAGGTTTCTCTGTCTCTTTCTGAACTTGAAATGGTTGGTCATGGAATTTGTGTTCTTCTACAGGTCATGGTAATAGACTGCAAATTACCATATCCAAGTGGAACTGCAACTGCTGTTCTTATTAATGGCTTTCATACTCCTAGAGGAGACAATATAGCCAAGTACGCATTCGTTTTATAATTCTCATTTCAAATTAATTCAAAGCAATTTTAAGTGTGAAACAACTCTTAATAGGTTTCAATCCTATTTGCAGGAAGCAGGTTAATGGATTCATGAAATTCTTTTCGATGAGTTTCCTTTGGGGTTTCTTTCAATGGTTCTATTCAGCTGGAGAGACATGTGGATTTGCTCAGTTCCCTACATTTGGACTGCAAGCTTGGAAAAATTCGTGCGTTCTTCACAATTTTCTCTGCATATCTTTTAGCCTTATCTGAGAGTGATCATATCATTGATTAATGAAAATGAATTTTGCAGATTCTACTTTGATTTCAGTATGACTTATATTGGAGCAGGAATGATCTGTTCCCATCTTGTGAACTTGTCGTTGCTTTTTGGTGCTGTGCTCTCTTGGGGAATAATGTGGCCACTGATAAGGGGGCTCAAAGGAGAGTGGTTCCCCGAAACTTTATCTGAAAGCAGCATGAAGAGTCTTAATGGTTACAAGGTCTGGGTTCTGGACTTTTTAAGACTATTGTTTAAGCAGGATCCTAAATTATATTGAAGAGTGATTGTAAATATGACAAATCCAGTCTTATATCTCCTCATGTGTGTTGCAGGTTTTTATTTCCATCGCAATGATCCTTGGGGATGGGCTCTACAATTTTCTCAAGATACTATATTTCACCTCTAGAAACATCCATGGCAGAGTGAACAAGAAGGGCCCTAAAACATGTAAGTGGATCACTTATGCTACATCTCCTGGGTGTGCCTAATCTCCTGCTGTGTACATAGCCAATTACTCCACACACTTACAGCTTAGCATGCTGATGCAGTCATATCACCAAAGAACTGAGGAACTCTAGCAATCCACTTAATTGATTGTTTAAATTGTTGGCATCCTGCAATTGGTGTTTAGACTCAAGGAACTACCCTCATGGGGCAATTTCACTTTCAGTGAGGATTTCATTTTTGTATAACCTTTACACAGTTTTCTTTTACTAATGCAGGGCCAGAAAACCAGAATCAGCCTCTTGAAGATCTGCGACGAAATGAGGTATTCATAAGAGACAGGATTCCATTGTGGGTGGCAGGTACAGGGTATATACTCTTCTCCATAGTTGCTATCATTGTGATTCCACTCATGTTCCCGGAGTTGAAGTGGTATTTTGTAGTTGTTGCCTATATTCTTGCACCCTCTCTTTGCTTCTGCAATGCTTATGGTGCGGGTTTAACTGACATGAACATGGCTTATAATTATGGGAAAGTGGCTCTTTTTGTGCTTGCTGCCGTGAGTGGAAAAAATAATGGTGTGGTTGCAGGACTTGTGGGATGTGGTCTGATTAAATCCATGGTTTCCATCTCTTCTGATTTGATGCATGATTTAAAAACTAGCCATCTCACTCTCACTTCCCCTCGATCAATGCTTGTAAGCCAAGCTATTGGGACAGCCATAGGCTGTGTGGTAGCTCCTCTCACATTCTTTCTTTTCTACAAGGCTTTTGATGTTGGGAACCCAAATGGAGAATACAAAGCCCCATATGCCATCATTTATCGCAACATGGCAATTCTAGGTGTTGAAGGCTTCTCTGCCCTGCCCCATCATTGCTTGCAGCTTTGTTATGGATTTTTTGCCTTTGCCATGGCTGCCAACATGCTGAGAGATCTTACCCCTACTAACATTGGGAAATGGGTTCCACTTCCAATGGCCATGGCTGTGCCATTCCTTGTTGGTGCTTACTTTGCAATTGATATGTGTGTTGGAAGTTTGATTGTGTTTGTATGGCATAAGCTAAATAGCAAAGAGGCAAGCTTGATGGTTCCTGCAGTTGCTTCCGGTTTCATATGTGGAGATGGATTGTGGATTCTCCCTGCATCAATCCTTGCTTTGGCCAAGATTAATCCTCCTATCTGCATGAGCTTCAAGTAGCATATCAAGTGTTGAAGTTTAGTGCAGAGGTATAATCTTACATGAAGACTGAAGTCATAGTCTTACACTCTGTTTGTTTCAGTAATAATATTTTCTGGAAAATGGTTTATTTTCCTAGAGAGCATTTTCTGGAAAACTCTCATTTTCAAGGTGTTTGGTAACAACCTTGAAAATGGGCTTGAGAACGTTTTTTGGTGTTTGGTATCCACAAGTTTTAAAATATTTCTTGTATAATTTAAAACATGTATAATATATGTATTGTGTAAACCCATCTAATGTAATCAATAAAATAAAAACAAAAAAAAAAAAAAAAAATCAAGAATGAATTTGATTTTCAAACTAAAATTTTGATAATGGATACAATCAAAATTAGCTGTTCAATTTTCATGATCTCAGATACACATCTTGTTCATGTATATTAACAATATTTTTGATAAGTAACGTAAAAAATTTTATTAGAAAAAAACTAAATACATTGGAAGTGTACTATAGTGGCACAAATCAAGAGCAAAATAACCATTATACCCATAAGTTTCATTTTAAATGGTTCAAAATGCCACATATGCCAAATAGTTTTACCGACAAACTAATCCAGTACAAATAGTTTGATAAATACCAAAAATTGTTATATAACTATTGATGGGTCTGTGAGGAGAAAAAAAAAAAAAAAAAACCTTATTTAAGAACAATGTTATAGAGGGGAGAAGAAATAGGGAGAAAAAAGAGAAGAGAGACAAATAGAGCGAGAAATTTGTGGGAAGAGAAGAGGCCATAGGGGGTGATAGTGAGGGTGTGAGAAGAGAGAAAAAAAACAAAGGAAAGAGAAGAAATGAGAGATTTTACTGTGAGAAAGGCTGAATGAGCCAAAGAAAATATTGTTTCTTGAGCCAGAAGAAGGTAATATTTATAGGAGTTATGTGCCATGTGAGAGAGAGATTGTTTTCCATTTTTTTTTTTTTTTTTTGGAAAATAACCTATAGAAAATAAGCCTTATTTTTATAAGAGTTTTTCGTTGACCAAATTTTTTTATTTTTTTATTTTTATGTTACCAAACACTAGAAAACGTGAAAAATTATCTAATGAAAAATTACCTTTATAAAAGATTTTCCAGCGAAACAAACAGTTTAGACTAATATAGAGATGACATTAGACAATAAGCCTATTTCAATAATCGAGTATTTAAGATATTGTTCCAACGTTGCAATAGGATAAGTATATGAGCACAAGTGCCAGGGAGGCTTTGGCAGTCTAATGTATACAAAGTTACAAACAAAATGTAACTGATCCAAGTTGGTTTTGGCTTTGTTGTAAAAGTTTCATTTGCTGTTGGTCAAAGTTGGTTTTTGTGAGTGGATTCTTGGAGTTTTCTTTAGGAATCAAAATATGGGGTTGCAATAGTTTTTGTGTGTATTTTTCAAAATGGTCTCACTTTTTTGGATATTTGGAACAACTAAAATGTCCAACACTATACAAGTTATAAATAATTTCACCAACTAGATAAAAAGGAATAGCCGTAAAAGCAACTAAATTTAATACCACAAGAACAAATAGGATTTCTCAACTGAAGGTTGTGATGGCGGTCCAAAAGTGTGATGCAGACAGCATAGAACAAGCAGGATAAAAACCCCTCAAAGATGTGACTAGCAATTCTACTTTGAAAATGTAGTAAAAAAAGAGCATTTCAGATTTCGGTGCACCACACAATTTTGCAACAAAGAGATAATACGGCAAGCTATTGACTAAAGTGAAAAGCCATATTATTCTTTAAACTATAATATGGACACATAGAAATCCCTAAATGTTGACATCTCAGAGTATGGGTGCTTCTTAGTTCTTATTGCAAAAGACAACCCATCGTCACCCAATCTATCTACACAATAATGTATAGCTACAAGACAACATCAATTTCCATGTTGTAATTGATGACCCCTTTGAAAGTGCAATGAAGCTTAACCATGACAATGTACAATTATTAACCGGTGAATAGTACACAATGAACAATCATTAACAGTTGAATAATCACTATTATATGTCATCTCCACATCTAATCACTTTCTCATATGAATTAATAAACCGTCTTCTAAATTGTCTTAAACGACTTCTCCTTTGTTTTATTTAATAATAGTCATTCACGTCAACTTTCTCAATTTTTGTTGGAGTGGAATCCCCACACAAAAACCCCAAACATTTCTTAAAGAATTTCATGAAAACCCACCCCAACTGCATAGCATATTTTCCACAGCACGCCTAGCAAGCTGGTTAGGAGAAAAACAAGAATTCCCTATTGAAGTTATCCTTTCATTTCTGTTAGTCCAAAACAACCAGCTGAGTGTGCAAAAAATCGCAATCTCAGGTTGTTCAATGCCCAATCTATGACATCAATGAAAGCATACGTGCCAACCAAACTTTCTATACATAATAATCAAACTTATGAATATTAATAATTGTTTCCTTACAACATTTTTATTATTCCTAACATAATTTTCATTTACTATATTAAACGTACCCCTCTTTGTCATTCTTTCCTCTACAAAGAAGTGAATCTTTTAACTATGCAACAATATTCTGTAACATATTTCATTCAAGCATTCAGCTGTAACTTGAAAAGGATTCTGCTTGTTTGTGGTGGAAGTAAAAGAAAGAATTCATAAATCATACATGACTCATTGATATGATCAAGGAATGGTTTAAAGCCAATGTTACTCCTCAATAGTCAATAGTCTAGTGGTCCTATTAGTCCCACTAGAGGAATTCAATGCCTAGAAATTAACTCCTATTTATGGATATTCATTGCCTAGAAATTAGGAATAGATCCAAGCACTCACTGGAATCTATGGATGAAGCCTAGAATTCGGACTGTTTCTTCGATGAAAGAAGTGAACCCCCTCCTGAATGAGGGAAAAATTTATCACGCATTTAGCGTATTTATTATTCATCTCTCTCACATGGAGTGAATCATGGAAGGCCTAACATGTGTTAATACATTGATAATATTAATGATGGTGCATCCAATGTGAGAGGAGGAAATATATGTACAAGATGCATATAGTACTCCCTCTTTAAAATGAGACGTAATGTATAATGTATGTCAATACATTAGTAATATTAACAATTGTGTAGCTTGTATACCTATAACACCATAATTTATATAAGAGTGGAAAATTATTAAATACTCCCGAAGCATTCAATAATTTTCCTTATAATACTCCCTCTTTAATGAGACGTAATGTATATAATGTATGTCAATGCATTTGTAATATTAACAATTGTATGGCTTGTATACCTATAATACCATAATTTATGTGAGAGTGAAAAGTATGTAATTATGATACCCCCAAAGCATTCAATAATTTTCCTTATGTATAAATGAAGTAGTTGTCAATTGTTACAACACCACAGCCACATTGAAACTTGAATGTACTGTTAATATAAGATGAAAATTAAGACCCGGTTACGGGTATAAACAAGTCAATAAAAACAAACTTATTCATCCATCACATCATGAATTCAAAACAAACAATAAAGACAAGTTAACGAGAAATCAAAGTGATCCACGCCTTCATCATTCACCGCGAAAATTACAAAATAGACAAAGGTCCCCGTGAGCACCACGAAAAAATGGTTAGTCTAAGAACAAAACCTTACTCTCTTCGCTTGTGATTTAACTGGAGGTCGATGCACTTAGGAGTTAAGATATAAGTGTGCATTTGGCTTAAATTTTTGCTTTTTTGTTTTTTTATCTTTTTTTAAAAAAAAAATAATAATCTTTAGCTTTTTGTCAAATATTTAATATAAAAGTTACAGTTTTTTTTTTATTTATTTTTTTTTTTTATTAATACTATGTAAATAAACTATCCAAAACTATAAGATCCCAAACAAAAAAGGCCCGAATGATCTACAGCGAAGATAGAATGGAAGATATGATTTAAAAATTTTAGATATATATATATATATATATTTTTTTTTACATATAAAGAAAAGATTTTAAAGGTCCTACAGCAATTTCTACTTCCTAGGAGGCAAGGACCATCAGTGAGATGGGAATTATTAGTTTCAGCCAAAAAAAAAAAAAAAAACAGATGGGAATCATTGGTACCAAATCTTAACGATTGTGACACAATAAGAAGTGTATGGATGACCATGAGACAAGCTGTGAGTATTTATTTAGTTCAATTATTACAAGGAAACAACTCCATCAGTCCTTTACATGGAAAGAAGGTAGGTCATCAGTCATCACCGCATCACACACCTTGCTAAAATGGGAATTTTAACTGGCCTTTCTTGTGCTCACCACAAGGCCATGTAAATTTCCTTTATTGCCAAAAAAAAAAAAAAAAAGTTACTCTGAACAAGAAAATAATTATTACATCCTATTTTCTTAGGAAATAGTTATGGAAGATGATAAGAATTTCATTGGATTATTCTTTGGAATAAGTTTTGGAAGACTTGCCAAATATAGATAAACTAGCTCAGAGTGACACTGGTGCGGTGTTTGTTAAAACTCAATGAAAAGTCTTATTTGAAAATAGTTTTTCACATTTTTCGTGCTTGGTAATATCGAATAAAAATTGGTTGAAAGAAATCTATCTCATTACTTCCATTATTTATCTTTTTTTTTTTGAGAGGGATCCATTATTTATCTTGGTATGAGATAAAGTTATTTTTTACTAAATGTTTTTGAAAAACAACTATAATTTATGTGAAATTAAATAAGAGAAGTCAATAGGTAATTTTCAAACTCATTCTAAGGTCGCTACAAAATATAGAAAAATGAGATAATTTTCTATTTTTTAAAAAAAATTACTCATATTCCAAAAAGTGTTAATGTAGACATAAATCTCACTTATTTGGTAACGCATGTGGACAATTGATGGGGGGATGAGTTATTGGTCAGGTCAAACCAATCAAAATACTAACAACAACTATTAAATGATTAATTTTTTTTTTAAAAGCATATCATGTTACCTTAATTTCCTTTAAATGCGTCCTAGCGTGAGTTTATTTTTATTGACTTATTTTACTTTAGAAAATAACTTGTACAAAAAAAATAAAAATAAAATAAGTTTTACATAACCATAAACTAAGAATCTTGTTAACTAATAAGGTATTAAGAACTAATAATCCAAAAATTCATTATGGTTTTGTGTGTTATTCTTCACATGTAAGTAATTTGACTTTATATTTTTAAAAACATATAGAAACATTATTTTTACTCTATTAAATGTATATTTACTTGTGCCCCTAGACAAGGAAAATTTTTATTAGAATACCATCGTGTTTTTATTTAATTTTATTTTATTTTATATGGATGGTATAACATCATGTTAATCTCTCATTTTACATAAATGGTGAATCTCACTATGAATTTAATCAATGAGACCTACCATTTATATGAGAGGAGTGAGAATCATGTTTTTATACTTTCAAAATATTGAATATCTAGTTGGTACTTTGTGCATTGCATAGGAAAGTTTAACAAAAATATATTGGTAATTTTTTTCTCTTTTTTATTTGTTGTCTAAATATGAAATTTAATAATTGTAGTAGTTATTAATACAAATTTATCATGAATGTGTTTGTGCATGGAATCACATATTTTACTATTTAAATAAAATATGATTTGATAAGATTTTAATAGAGGGTTTAGGTATAAAATAAATTCTAAAATAAATTTATATATGTGTATATATATATATATATATATATAAAATAGAATAATAATGTTTTAAAATCATGGGGGCCCAAAAACATATGTGACAATTAATTATGAAGTCAAACAAAAATTAACCTTTTTTTTTTTGGTTTTATATATAATAGTATGTAAATGCATGGATGCATTTAAAATTAAACACAATTTTTATTATAAAAATATAAATAATTAGTCAAATTATTAAAAAAAAGCATGTAACATGTGAATATGTATAAATACCTTTAAAATTAAACACAATTTTTATCATAAAAATATAAATAATTTAGTCAAATTTTTTTAAAAAAAAGTAAACATAATTAGTCACATATTAAAATAATTGCCTAAATTTAATACCATTTATAATAATTTTTTTTTAATTTTTAATAAGATAGAGTGTGTGGAGATCTTTGTTGTATAGTGCTTTTTATTGATTTATGTGATTTTTTTTTAGTTCATTAATATTAAATTCTTAGTATTTTACACTCATTAACTCACTTGACATAAAGATAAATAAAATAAATAAATAAAACTTAAGTGAACATATGACACAAATTTAAGTAGATAATTATAGTGTGGTCTCTACATAAATTTAAATATATGGCGCAAAATTGGATTCTAATTTCAAATTCTAATTGAACTTTCTTTAAATTTTACCTATTAATATAATACACACACATATATATATATTAAATTATTGGTTGATATGGATCTTACTCCTAATTAGGACTACACTGTCAATTTATAAGATTTTCAGAATATTTTATAGACAAAGAGAGAGCGCAATAGTCTTAGCTAGAAGCTGCAAAAACAAAAACAAAAATCAAAATTTTGGAATATTTCATTTTGCTTATATACATTTTAAAAACAGAGACAAAACAAAACCTTGCAATCAATCACCCTTTGTTTTTTTTGGATAATCTCAAATCACTCTTTTACTAACGTAAGGTTATCGTGAAACACACGTATTCAGCAAAAAAAAAAAAAGTTTATCGTGAAACACACGTACCAACTTTAATGGCATTATTCAAATTACTCAAATAAATAAATAATATATATATATATATATTTTTTAATATAATGTTTACACGTAATGCCACACGCAAATCATTCTCAAAAAAAAAAAAAATTAATGCCACACAAATTATTGAATTACCCTTCTTGTTGCTACCAACTTTTTCTCTAAAGCAGAAAGTTTTGTAATTGGTTCTGATGTGAAGGGCATTTTGGTATTCGACAGGAACAAGAACCTGAGTTATAAATTCATGGTCCCTCGTTGGACTTGTTGAGCTTTGACAGACTGTTTGACAAGAACAAGGTAGAGAGACTGTTAGAGCCTTTTTCATCTCTTTCAGGTAAGACAGAAACCTTGAAAGATGCTTTACTTTGTTTGATTTTGACTCAGAATCTCTATTTTAGATCCTCTGTATCGAATCTAAACACATAAATTTTAGACCTTTACTGCATAAACATTGATGGGTATTGGGTGTTTTGGTGTTTGGTGATTTGGAATCTTATTGGGTCCTATTAGATCCTTCCCAAATGTAAATTTTTGGGGTTTTTGATTATTAAATTTTTCTGGGTTTTAAAAGTTTTGGTGTTTTTGTGATTGGTGTCAGTGAAAAATGGCTTCAGATCCGAAGGTTCACGTTTTTGAAGATGTGGAAAAGCACAACAAGACCAAGGATTGTTGGCTTATAATTTCTGGGAAGGTCAGATCTTTCTTCGTTTATTTATTTATTTTTTCAATTTCCGGATTGATTTATTAGCTATCCGCTTGGTTGTTGAGAAAACTTGGAAATTGAAACTAAGGAAGCAGATGTCTGATCGGGCTCAGTTGTGTAGAGGGAATTGACTTTTTGGTCTGTAGTACGGGAAATCTCAAACCTTTTCGTCTTAATTCATTGTTAGCTTGGCTAATATATATTTGATTATATGGGAAATATTGTATGTTATAAAATGACTCTGTGTTTCTGTTTCATGATGTGTTTTTTTCCCCTATTGTTAGGATTTTTTTTCTAGCTGCTTGGTTTATGAGAAAATTTAGGGAAATGTATAATTTGAAATTTGGAATTTAAGAAGCTTCTTTGTGTAAGTTTCACCTTGGTCCCTATAATAGATCATAATTTTTTTTCTTTTTCACTTTCACTGTATCTTATTATTTCCCTTGCCTGAATGTTGTTGCCTTGGTGCTTTGCGTGCTCTGGAGAACTCTGAAACTCTTCATACCCAATTCCAGTGACAATGAATTGGCTTTCAATTCTTATGTTTTATAAAATCCTTCTAGTTGCAACAGAATTGTCAGACACTGAGTCTTGCTCGGTTATGTCGAATGCCATTGCAGAGAGAATGATTTTCCACTCTTCATGGTCAAACTTTTACAACACCCCACCTCCCGGGGGGTTGGTTTTACACTATAGATACCAAAAACTTACAGGGAGTCTGAGGTCAAAGCTTGACCTTGATCATCTGTACATTTTCAAGTACTATCAAGCCCACCCTATATCTTGTGCTACATGCCCAAGATTGGGGGCATGTTGGTCAGTGACCACGAAGGGGAAAACCAAACCTATTTATTCCATGTGGTCAAAGCTTGACTTTGATCATCTGTACATTTTCAAGTACTATCAAGCCCACCATAAATCTTGTGCTACATGCCCAAGATTGGGGGCATGTTGGTCGGTGACCACGAAGGGGAAAACCAAACCTATTTATTCCATGGTGGTCACTGTTCCAATATGTGTTCCTTCATTCCCATTTCCAGGGGATGTAGCATTGATCATAGAGCAGCCTAAAAAATTCATGTTCATCTAGATGCTTAGGGAGTACATCTACATACATATGCCATCTAATTACAGTAGTATGAGCATGGTCTACTCTTTCCACGTTATGATGTTCATGAAAGTGCCCTGTTCATGATAGATATTATTGGGGCTCTCTCTCTCTCTTCCCGGTAGTGCCTGGTTCTCAATTATTGGGTTCAATCATTTTCTCTACCCCTTCTTACCCTGAAAAAAGCAGTGGCAGCTTTTGTCCTTGAACTAATAACCATCTTTTGACTAACCTAGCCTCCTCCATCCCTTGGGACCATCAAGGGGCAGGACAGGATTATTCACCTGCTGTCTATCAACTACGTCTATTTAATCGGTGTTTATAATAGTTTTACATGACCAACAAAAATTTTAGTTTTTGCTTCAATGAAAAGGCATTTACATGCAGCAAAGTAAACATCTATGTGCAATGATTCCACCCATGATGAAATCATTTTGGTTTACAAGTCTTAGTGGCACTCTTGTACACCAAGTTGCATCATCTAATCCTCAAGCTGTGGTGAAAATGAAGAGCCCACATTCAGTTTAGGAAAATCCTCTTAATGATGACTTCGGCCTACTATAAAAATAATCTGTTCTTTTTTCTTTTTTCCCTGTTCATAAATATATGGAATTGTTTTATCTTATTTACTGAAGTTTTGAGTTTCAATCTTAGGTGTATGATGTAACAGCATTCATGGAAGATCATCCTGGAGGTGATGAAGTCCTATTATCCGCAACAGGTAAAACCATTGCATTTACCTTAGCATACAAAATGATGCCCAAGGGCCTCAATATACAACCATATAAGACCATTTTTGTCTCAAAATATTTCAGGGAAGGATGCAACAAATGATTTTGAAGATGTGGGCCACAGTGATTCTGCCAGAGAAATGATGGAGAAATATTACATTGGAGAGATTGATGAATCCACTGTTCCAAAAAAACGGACTTACATTCCACCCCAACAAGCTGCTTACAATCATGATAAGACCCCCGAGTTCCTGATTAAGATTTTACAGTTTCTTGTTCCCCTGTTGATCTTGGGTTTAGCCTTTGCCGTCCGACACTTCACCAAGAAGGAGTAGCCTACTACCGTTTACAATATGTCCTTTCCAAGGGCGAGTCATTTGTCCTCATTAGTTAAGAATTTAAAAAGGACAGTTGCTTCTCTTGTTTTAATTTAAATTTCTCTTTGGTGTCTGTTATTGTCAGAATTGAGCAATAGTTTGAGGGTCTTTTTGCCAGTGTTATGTGTCAATGAAGCCTTAGACTTTGTATTATTATATTTGGATGATAAGCAAGGGTAGAGGCTGTTTTCAATTTTAACTCTAAAGAGTCCAATATATTTTACAACAAATTTTACAACTACAGTAATTTGTTACTGGTGAATAATAAAGCTGTGAAAGTGACGGATCTATGCAAGAAACGACTCGTCTATAACAATAACACAACTCCTGAATTAATAGTTTACCAAAAAAAAAAAATCTCCTTGAAATAATAGTCAAGGGCACTGAACCGCCACCGACTGTTTAAAAAAAAAAAAAAAGAATCAGAAAAATGTCAGCCATGCGGACACTGTTGGCAATGGACAAAAGCAGTCAACATGGTGTAGCTTTGTGGATGGTGGTGTCTAATTCGTGCCAGCCTTACTCAAGGTGCTTATTTTTGGGCTTGATTATAAAACCAGAATTTTTGGTCTTTAGAGAGCTAGAATTTAGACTCGGTGAGAATTCATATCCACTATTTCCATATCCCAGAATTTTACCCATAGAATATTTTACCATTTAAAAAGTTACTTTATTTATTACATCAATTCACTTTAGAATACACTCAACATTCCAATCTATATTATTTTACTATTTCATTTAATTTTTTTTCTTTATTTATATTTGGGCTGAGATATTTTTTAATAAAATAATATATTTGGTTTTACATTATGTATGTACACGTGTGAGAATTCACTATCCACAGTTGCTAAAAAAATTTAGAAATACATACCTGGGTAAAACTCATCTTGCGTGTATATATTGGTAAAATGGCAAATTGGGATACTATTTTGAGAATGACCAAACACTCATGTTAGAGCTTGTTCAGCATCTAGACTGAAAGTAAACCCTCAAAAGAGTGCCATCTGTTAAGGACTACTGTTCTGGCTGCTTATGCCTTTTAATAGGTTCTGGCCCTTCTGGGTCAATATGAGGATGCAATTTTGCCTAGACTCCAAAAGTCAATCGTTTCTAGCAGCATGCACTGCAATATAAAAAATGAGAATGCATCATAATTTTTTTTGTCCAGCCATTGCCTCTCTCAAGGGCTAGTTCTGAGTTCTGACTCACATGAAGATTCTCCCTGATTTAGTTAACTCTTTAATTAATTCATTTAAAAATGAGTATATTAAATTTATCATATGCTATCAATATTAAAAATAAAAAATTGACCATTCTATTGATTTGATAATAAATCATTAAATCCAATTCACTCACATGGATAAGATTAAATCCAATATTCAACTAGCCTTGGGATGGGTTTTCCAAATGAGGGCACATATAAGTAGAGAGTGTGTGCCCGAGTGTTGGTTCATCATTGGGAACAGCTATGAACAAAAGTTGAAAACATTTTATAATCAATGACTAGCATTTTGATTATCTAAGACACAGGCATAGTCCATTCTCTATAACTCTTTTTTTTTTTCTTTTTTTCTTTTTTGAGAATCTATTAAAATAACAATATCAATGGGATCTTATTACCAAACTCTCACTAGTCCTCATCCGAAATGGTATTCTGACTGCTAAAACAGGCTCTTGCTAGCCTGTGCAGCTTTTTCTTCCCTTGGAAGATTTCTGGTAGAGAATAAGGGTGCATACAAAGTAATAAATCTAAATAAGGCATTTTTTTTTTCTTTTTTTTGGCTGAGTTAAATAAGGCATCTCTTAAATGTTTGCCACCCTCACTTTACTGTGTCTCGAAAGTAAGCGGTAGCAAAATGAACGCCATAAATTCCACACTCCATTCAGATAGCACCTCATGTTATTGTTTTTGCAGTCCTAAAAAGACTTGAAGATGCCGCCAAAGAGCCACGATCCCTAGAAAGAACTGTGGCCTAAAACATTAGCTCAAAAATTGCACTGCCATCAGAAGGATGTCTCTATCTTATCATGGAGAGTCACCACCAAGGCGTGCGCATCATCAAGGAGCTTCCACATATCAAGTTGCCCAGCCATGCTATTACACTCCCTTATAATCTCGTCCATGCTGCTATACTTCTCGATGATCAGTTTCCTCTTTTGCAATACAGAAGCTGCAATTGCATAAAGTAACAACTCATCTGTGGGTGGGGCTCGCTGCCTTATCCGACCCCATGCAGACTTGCCAATCCCAGCTCTAATGGCTGCCTGGTCTGCCCACATTACCTCCCAGAGGCATATGGTCTGTTCAAATGTTAATTCCCTCCTAAACAGTACCACCACCATCCTATAAACAAAAAAGCAATCCTCAGCCTGGAGCTTCTCCAGGTGTCTGTAAAGGTGAGAGTCCTTGCACTTGATAATCTTTGAAACAAGGTTAAGTTGCCTTCGGATTCCCACCTCATCAAGCCTAAAATTATGCCGCGCCTTCCTCATGAAACCCACAAAACACCAGAATGCCTCATGATCCTCTGTGATAACGGCAATTATTGGGGAAAGAAGATCACTCATGCCCTGGCAGTAGCCAATTTCAGGGTCATATAGCGCATAAGCTTCAAGAATAGCAACTAGTCGGGCAGCATGGAAGATCCTGCAGGGCTCTAAGTGATCATAATCCTTCAGTCCCACAGCCTCAGCAGAACGCCGTGCCCTCACCTCTGAAACCGCAGCTTGTGATGGGGAGTATGGTATCCATTCTGTATTGGCACGTACAGCATCCAGGCGGATGATCCGCTGCCATGAGGAAAAATCTTCATCTTTGTGGAGTTTTGAAGAGACTTCTGTCCGTGAGGGAGAAGAATCCTCTTTGCAATTCATGTCAGGATCATTCTCTTCTGTAGAGGGGAAAGTCTGACTAACTTCAGGGTTTTCAGATGAGTCTGAGTCTGATGACTCGCCGTCTAGTGTAGAAGCATCAGCATTTGTGATTCGTCCTGCATTTTCGTCCCCTTCCAACATTGCACTAGAGGGGTTGTCAGAGTATTCAACATCTGGACTCCTTTCCTCACTAGAAAGGGACTCCCTGGCGCTAACCACATCTTCAGAGCTCGGAGAATCTGTGTAATGTGCAAGACTCCCACTGTACCCATCACAGCTTATTCTACCGATTTCATTCAATTTAAAGTCATCTTTGCTACGTTTTAGGAGTCTCCGACATTGTCTGCGAAGTTTCTCATACTCCTTTCTGCATCAAAAGATTGGAAAATAACCACCGTTAAGGTTAGAAGTCTAAAGAGAAGGGAATTAAGAATCTCATCATGCAGTCTAAAACCCACACAACTTATCCTGAAGTGATGCAATTAATAAATTGGAAATTTGGAACTTTTAAATGAAATTGGTGTACGTACCTTTTCTGGGTTCTTATATTATCCCTTTCCTCTTTTGAACTGTTCAAATCATAACTGTTGAAATAAAGAAATTCAGTCAACATACAGAGGTATGAATCAACCTTTAGATACAAAGGCAACATAAATATACAGTTTGGTGAATCAGCATAGCACACCTAAACAAATGCACCACAGAGAGAAGCAAGATATTCAAATGATAAGTGATACTGCCGATGGTGGAAGGAACACTGTTCAAACTAATGAATTCTATAAGCCAAAAGTTTCCAAAATTCATACTGTTGTTTTGAAAGGAATGAATGAAACTTCTAACTGAAAAAAACTGATTCATTTTAAAGAAGGCTTTGAAATTTTAAAATAACCACACTACCAATGGCAGAAAAGCTTCCAACCATAAACCATAGGTTGACTATCCATAACCCAAGAACTGGATTTTACTCAATTGAATATACAGCCATTATGAATAATAAACACAAATTAACAAGTCTATAGCCTCGAAAGTAACTTTTGCTGACCCAATTGTTCTAGATAAGGAACCAGTAAACCACAAGATTTGAGAATCAAGGAACAGTAAAAATGAACAAGAGTTGGTTTTAAGCGACCAAACTAGATTTACCAAGACAACTGCACCAAATCAGGTACCACTAACAAGGAACAAAAGGGTAGCTCAGGAAAATAAGGAGGAAAAAGTTGTGATTCCACAAGATGAGAGCAGATAGAATCTTAAATATTCCACAGCAACATGCACATGGAAGGTCATAAAATTATGGCAATTGCTAAATCATCCAGAGTGAAGGAGGAAATGGCCATCCAAATTCTCCCCAATGTATAGGACAAGGACCAGAGACCAAAATTCAACTTATGGAGATATAAATGTATAGAAGTTCAGTAATCAGAATTGATAACAAGTGCTATCCCACAGATACAGGAATGTAATAATAATAGAAATACTTTTTACTCCACACAGGCCATACACACAAAAGGCTGAGAATGCTTACACTCCAAGAAGGAAAGGCCAAACTTCTGCCCTAATACTTGGATCGACACCCTGCATCAGAAATAAGGAAGCCAATCTTAGTAACAGAGGATAATATAAATTTATGTTGTTGACCAGAGATATCAGAGAAATGAGAAGGATGGTAACTCACTCCACTGCGAACTTTCTTCAAAAACTTAACTCCACCATCACGGAGCTTCCCATCTGGTGTAAACAAACTTGTCCATTGCTGACGTGAAAGGGCATGTTTTCTTTTCCTGCGTGACCATGGTGACTTAAGACGACCCCTGAAAATGAAAGAAAGGAAAAAGATTAATAGTTGTACCAAAAGAGAAGCCAGCATATGAAAATAAAAGTAGACAATGATCACATATAAAGTAAAAGGATATTTCTTTATATAAAGTGTCAAATTATATTAATGAAAGCTTTGGGGCAATATAAGGAAATGAGTTCTCAAAGCATAGTATGTTTGGTTTAATTTTCCATTCAAAACCAATTTGTAATGAGAGGTCATGATGAGATCACTCCAACCGGAACTAGAGGTCAAAATCTGCCACAAGAAATATCCTAACCCTGAAGTGCTAGCATCCAACTTGCACACAAAACATGTTATGGTAAAATGTAATACAAATGTTTAACCATTTTTGTACAAAATTAAAAGCTCACTGGGGTTCCAATCAGACATCATTTCTTTATTTACTGTTTTCAGTCTTCATAGATGGAAAGAAAACAAATTTGAAATGAAAATATACAATTAGTCACCACCCAGTGTCTTTCATTTCGTCTTTAAACTCTAAAAAGCCTCAGATCCCAAACAAGTGGCATTGGCTACATCAGCCAATTTCCCCCAAATTGTCATTTAGCTTATTCAAGATTAACATTAAAACGTAGAAACCTAAATGCTATTCTTTTAGAAGGTGCGGTGAAGGACATGAATTACTCCAGACGAACATGTAAAGCATCGATCTTTCTTTTTCTTTTTCTTTTTTTTTTTTTTTTTTTTTAATGAGATGCATGGTAGAACAACGCAGGAAAAGTCATGTTACATACATGTCTTTAATTGGTAACACAAACCATGAGTAAGTTATTTTCTTCGCGGATACAGAAAAATCACAACATTTAATGTATATAAACAAAAGAAGCAAAGTAAATTAACCCATTTTGACAATGATCCACTTTCATCTACTTTCCAAACCAAGTAGAAAGAAACTCAATTTTTTAACAGAAAATTACTATCTAGAATTAAAAATAAACCAAAGCTCCAACTTCAACAAATCTGTAATTAGTAGCAGCTACAGTGGTTAAGCTTAATCAAGTAGATTGAGCATTGAAGCTTGTTTAAGCTTAAACAAGGAGACTAAACCACAAAAGCAAGTAGATTGAGCTAAAGATTGGTACAGAAAACACGATTTTTGAGCAGGAAAAGACCGAGATCTGAATCGAAATAAGCGAACTTTACAGAAATCAAAGCTCAATCAGAGAAAACCACAGAGCTACAGAAGAATCTAGAGAGAGAGAGAGAGAGAGAGAGAGAAGGACTCACCGATCAGAAGAAGAACAAGAAGCTGGTGAGGAAGAAGCAACAACGAATAGAACCGAACGCAAATGAATCCACGACGACGACGACGAAGAAGGAGAGGAATTCGACGACGATGACGACGACGAAGTGTGACTTCGTCTTAGAGCTTTCATCTATTTCTACTCTCTCTCTCACACTCACACACACACACACACACTCACACACTTTTTTTCTCAGACCTATTTTCTAGGGTTTCAAACAGCTACAGTACAGTATCTTTCTCAGTCAAACAACACAACGAAAAAAAAAAAGTAGGAAGTAAAGCATTTAATTTTTAATTTACCTACGAGCAGTGTAAATTACGGCGGCGACCAAGGCGACTCCGGCGAGAGCCGTGAAAACCACCGCCGCGTTCGTCGGAGCCACCATAGCCATTATCCGGACCCAGCCGCCGCCGTCACAGCCGCCGCCGCCGCCGGGACTGTTGTTCTTGTAGTTGAAGAACATGAATGAATGAATGAAGAAAATAATCAAAATTACCAAAATGCCCTTATCTTCTTGCTTGCTTATTCTTTCTCAGAGAGAGATAAGGACTCTGAGAATTTTAACAGAAAAAAGTTTGAAAGTGAGACTGAGAGAAACTGAAACTGGCTTTTGGGTTTTGGTTTATATAAATGAATTTTTTTTCAGGTCTTTCTTTTTGTCTTTTCTCTCTCTAGATTAAGACCAAGTCTTTGAGTTTAGGTTTTTTTTTTTTAAAAAAAAAAACGGTGTCGTTTCTCTTTTGGATGAGTTTGGTTGCTTTTGTTGGTTGGCCATATAGTAGTGTGGTGGTGTTACTGTTAAGTCCAATCATGTGAGGTAGCCACTGTGTTTAATTATTATGATGCTCTTTGATTTTTTTTGGTTAGGATACATGAATCTCAAAAATGTTAATACTAATCATATCTACAATTGACATATGGGTTCTAGCTTAGCTCGATTGGTAAAAAAATTTTTGTTCTCAAATAAGAGATTTGGAGTTTAAAATTTTGAATCCCAATTACATGAAATACAATTAGCGGCAGCGCAATTAGTAAAGTGTTTTGTTTTCGAATGAAATATTTAGGAGTTGAATCTCACTTACACAAAAAAAAATTAATAAAGAGCAAGCGTTATGGAGTGAGTTTATTGATTTGATATTAAATATCAATTATTATGGAGTTGACGCTGTATTTATTTGACTTTTTTTGTAAAATAATCACCAACGATTAAAATTTTTTAAAAATTTAATCAATACATGAAATATAGTAATATTTTTGTTTTTGATGGGAATTAGATTTAATTAAATCATGTGTTTGAATTTGGTTGAGGAAATTAATGCAGTGTATTTGACCAACTCTACTTTAGTTTTGTCAAGGAAGATGTAACTACCAAATAAATAGTTGAATTGCATGTCGGTATTTATTGTGAACTTTAACATGTTACCGAATTCAAAACTTTGGTCATAAATCACAATAATTTACGTAATAACAATCGTTATCTATTATAAGAAAAATTGGTGAAATTGAAACACAATAGTGGCTCATCTAATATTGTCACAATCTTAAATTAATCAATGTAGACTCCATCTCCAAGTATTACAAAAGTCACCTAGAAGATGTCACAGTAAGCAAATTTATCTTTTGTGTGATTGTGTCCGATCTTTGAGATTGACACACCTGAATTTGGATTGAAAAATATTTTACTAAAATGGATTCTTTATTATTATTTTAAAAGGCATTAAAATGGAATTCAAAATTTCTAATGAGCAATGTGATGATATGACACTCGTCACAAAATGATGATACGCCGACTTGGCAATAGCAAGGAGAGCTCGGCATAGTTGAGCTAACATGAGTAGAAAAACGACGAGAATGTACTAACTCCTCGCAATGAATGGCATTTAAAACCTAACTCATCACCGAGATTTCTGGGATAAATCATTATTGTTGTAGATGTTACCGAGGAAATGAAGTACCAATATTTGAATTTCAATTCCCAAGCTTAAATAACAGAGTGATTCTTTCTCCAAAAACAAACATAATAGAAGGCTATATGGGAAAAAATGTATAAACAGTTTTGATCTCATTTCATAATAAACAATCCTCTAGATATAAACCCTATTAACTTATGCATCAAAGAGTCTATTACCGATCCATTCCAGTAGCTCTTTTGGTGTTTTTTATTCTCCTTGGCAAGTGATTACAAATCAGGTTAATTTAGTGATTAATTGTATCATCCATTTAACATTTTGACATGTACTCATTAATTGAAAATAATATCTATGTTAGATTTCAAAACATGCAAAAGGGCAAAATTAGGTATAATTCTTCACGTGCAGTATATTATTTTCTCAAATTAGATTCAAACGTATATGAGATGAGATTTCAAAACAACAACTGTAATGCGAATTAGATTTTTCTTTTTGTTACTTATCATGTCAAACATTTTGAATATGGCTTAATTATAATTAAAAGTAAATTATGGAATTGATTGAAGAAGCAATGAATGGCAATAATGACAAATGATTTTTGGTAGAAAATAGTTGTTTTTTTCCCTTCTCTCTCTCTTGTATTAACGAATCTCGAAAATCATTACCTCAACCTTATTATTTATGCAAAGACAAATCAAAATTTAGATGTGAAAACTAATGTTTGGCATGTGATAAATCTGATTTTTGCTGGTTTTTTTTTTTCTTGTGCTGAATATGAGGAATCTAATAGGCTTTCCTCACACCTAACAATGAATTCTGCATTTTTTGCACTGATGTCTAATAAGAAGAACACTTATGGATTGAGTTTTAGTAAAACCTAGCCAAACTCTGGGTCAATCTCTAATCAAGCATTTACTTGTAACATGTTTATTCATTATTATACTATTTCTGCTACTTCAAGTTACTCTTTCTTGATTATGCATAGTTTAAATTAATTTGAGTTAAAGTTTCCTTCTTTTTTCATTTTTACCCTGTGCATTATAACAGTGTTGCATAAGCTAAGCTTGACCCTTTTCTCTTTTTATCCTGTTTTGTTAGGTAGATTTCCTTCTCATGTTCTTGGCCAGAGAGACAAAATGAACATAAAACAAAGAAAAAATTTCAACTTTTCTGAAATTTAAACCTGTTGTTAAAAAATATCTAGCTGGGCTAGGCCATGAATTGTTACTCCTTTAAAGCAGGTTAGGTCATTCAAATGATTACAAGTCATTGTCCATTTGCACTTTGTAAGAAAGTGTAATAATAAAGCAGCTTCAGCATGCTCAATTTTCATCTACATGTTCATTGAGATTTTCATAAGCAAGTAACTCCTTTTTCCTTTATCTTGGAATTTACAAAATTTGCTATTTAAAAATGGTCAACTTTAGTCCAAAAAAAGGGAATTGATTTAGAAAACCCCATCTTAAAATTCCTCATCCCATTTCAGTCAAAAGTTGCTTAAATTAATTGCAAAGAAGTAAGATTACTTTATTGTAATTGGAATCCATGCTTTTCACCTTTGGTGTAAAATAAAAAAGGAACAAAATTGTGGTTGTTGAGCACTTTATTATAGATGAGGCAACTAGTGGAGAAATGGTATTAATTTTGATAACTAATAATCAATCAGGGCACGAATTGACTAGCTTGTCTGCGGTTTTGGGTTTGGGTTTTTGTTGATTAGAAAACCAAGTCCAATGGTTAAGGAACATCTAACTTTGGCGGGGAAAGGAAAGTCATTTAAAGAGGAATTGGTCAACATTCAGCAATGGTAGGCGCTGTGATGTTATACATAAAATATAAATGGTATCATTTGGACGGTCCCTTTAAGAACCTTCGTTAACGAACCATTTAAAAATATAATAAAAAGCAGTAAACCTAATCCAGACCCAAGAAAAACTCATATACTAATTCATGAAAATACTAAATAAAAAAGGGAAATACTTGGTGCAAAGAGTATCTACATTGGCGTGAAATGGAAGTCTTGTTTGCAATGGAGGTCATTGTAAGGTATATTATATCACTTTCACTTTCTACCAAAAAAAATTATATCACTTTCACATTTAATTTTATCGGTTATAAATACAATTTTTATTAGGTAAAAGAATTATAATAAGTCATGTTAGCAATTATAAAAATAAAAAATTGTGCATTAGGTTTGTTTAATTTAAATATAATGGTTTGGTTTACAAAATGTAGAACTACTTTAGTAAATTACAATATGAATATCAATGATCTAATCTTATATATTTGTGGTGGCCATAATCTTCTGCAATAATCAACTTTTCTACATAATTGTGAAAGGCATTTCATAGATGTATGTGACAAAACATTTGGTCTGCCATTTTTGATTTTCCTAGTCTTACACAAAGCTTATGGGTCCCTAATAAGAAAAAAAATACACGTTTTCTGCTGCAAGTTGCAAGATATATATAGTGATTATTCATTGTACAAATTAAAGGTAACATCTGGAATTGCAAAGAGTCATTACTTCGAGACTTCCTTTTTTTTTTTCTTCTGTGGCATGCAAGGATGTGATCTATTGTAAGGGCCAAAATGAAAGTGGTCCTTTGCATACTTTTCATGGCCTACATTTCACACCTTTTTGCATTAGCTACCACAATCATGAAAGTGAAACAAGAGAATAACTAAGGTCCAAAGTGAGCTCTTTGTTTTATGGGATTGTGACAACACACTAAGAGTGTCTCATAAGTCATGCTCTCAGGTCAAGAGTGCAGGTACATTTTTAGTCTTATATGTTATAAGGAATGGTTTTCATCTATGAGGAAAGCACGCTATGAATCTGATCATTAACATTAACATTAACATCCTCAAAGGGATTGTTTTTGCTTCTTTTAGGGTCCTGTTTGGGAAAGTTCATAAGCTCTATGCAGGCATTATATTCTTCTTACTAGCCACTTCAGTAGAGCAATTATGTGAGAGTGACTCAGAAACAATAATTTTTACTACTGTGTGTATCATGTTGTTCCTTAAAAAGAAATAAAAAATCTTTGTAATCGAATTCTCAAAGTACTTTTTTGTTGTGGATGCCATGCAAGAAATTTATTTTTCTATTGGTTGTTGTGATTGTAGAATTGCTCTATTTAGAACAAATTTTAGAAAGAGCCAAAGGGGTATCGTGGTGGTAGGTTCATTAGTCTGAGACATGACATAAACCTGAAGGTTTCAAATTCAATCCACCACACTGTCGGTTTACGGGATTCCCCAAAATATCTAACAGACAAATAGTGAAATAATATAAACGTAAAAGATGCTTTCCCCTTTTTCCTTTTCTTTTATTGATTCACGAGTTTTTATTTATTTATTTATTATTATTTAAAATGAAATCAAGAAAGAATTTGTTCAAGCTAAAAAATCCATCATGTCTAGCTTGGACCCCTGGTGACTTTGGTCTGAGCCTAAAGTTCTCGGGTTTTGATATATAAGAGGATCGGAGCAGACCTTTAGGACCACTTTCAGTTTTCAGCAACAAAACTACACCCTTGCAGTTCACATAATCAATGAACTTGTTGTTTGTAGTATATCCCAATGTGAAATATTATAAATGGTTGCCATTTCTACACACCATTCTTCTCTGCGTGAAAATTAAATTCCATTATCCATTACATTGAACAAGATGATAAGATGTTTATCCCAAAAAATAAATAATAATAATAATTAAAAAAAAAAAGGAAGAAGCACATGAATAAGTGACTAATCTTTATTTATAAAATATTGTTCTCTTCTTGGGGCAAGCATCCATTGATTAATCTCATCAAAAAAAGCATCCATTGATTAAGACACAAGTTATTTCTTTCCAATACTTTGTTCGAAAAAGGAAAAGATACAAAAACCTCATACAAGTGAATTTATCTGGAATAGACAATACGTGATGTATCTAATTAAACTAAAATTAGTTGAGCCAATGGATGATGTTCAGAGTGGGAGGTATTCTAATTTTCAGTCATGTGCACAAGTCAGGCATTGATTATCCAACTTTCTTTTATATAAAGGCGTTGGGAAGGCCATTCTCATATGCAACCCACAACTCACAAACTCGTTATGAGCAATTTCAGATTTAAGTACCATTTAAAAATATGATTTTGAGACCATCCCACAGTTCAGCTGGATCAGGGGATTAAAAGAAAGCTCTGTGCTCACAACACAGGTTGTTAATTAGGGTGACAATTCAGCCATTAAAATCAACCCTGCTTTAACATGTCAGGAAGTAGAACAAGTTAAGGAAATGAAGCAATCTCAAATTCTGGAATTGAAATTACGATAGTTGATATATATGTGTGCGCGAGCGCGCGCTGAGTATATTTCAAACTAATGGTGGGGTGAGCTTTATCATTATGCACAAGTTTTGTTCCAAGTATCATCACTCTAGGAATACTCTTGATTTCCTCCTCTTCTCCTTTTTTTTCCCTTTCGATTTATTTATTTTTAAATGACAACAATAACTTAGAAATGTAGGTGCCAGAGAAACCCAATGCAAGTGCTAACATCATCATTTTCCTTAGCAAGTTTATGCAAATTCAAAGCCCAACAATGACACAACACATTCATCTGACATATTACAACCAACAAAGTAATGGAAAATTGACTGAAACACATGATGAACATTTTATCTTAGACTAATGAAAAATATTAGAAGACATGATACGATGGGTTTAGACTGCTTGTAAGCATTGACAACTTTTAGCATGACCTACCAATACCATAAGGGTGACGGCTTATGGGTGTAGCAGTAGCTGTACCAATATGAAAGTCCACTGGAAAGAGGAAGCTCAGAAAAAACCCCAATACATGACAAAATAACAGGATCTTTTATCTTTAGATCATATGCATGAGAAACATGACAAATTGATTAGTACATGCACATGGTGCTCTGTTGGGTACAAAGCTTGTACATATTTTGTAAAATACAAAATTTGGGGATGCCAATCGTGAAGACCCTACCTGGGGTGACCATATAAGTACAGACATGATTTTCGACATGACATCTCATGGAAGCAAAGCAATAATTCTATACAAAGGAATGAACAAATACATACAAGATGGGTGTCTTAATGAACTGTGAGGAGAATCTCATTCAACATACCAGCATATTGTCATCAGGACTTGCAGTTCTGGTAAAGGAATCTGGAAAACACATCTCTTGTTTAGCGAATGTTTAGATAAAATCCATTATATCGTATGTCAATTCCCTGCAACTATTAGCATATATACAGCGATGAGCACTACCAAGTTCATTTCAAACATTATCAATAAACAAAACTGGACCTGCTGAATGGCGTTTCTTCAAATTTTTACTAGCAATCTATCATTAGGAATGGCAGGATATAATAAGTTAAGCAAACTACAGATGAGCACAGCATGTCACCATTTTGTCTGCACCCTGAAAATAATGCCAGTTCAAGGGAGACGGCTCAGCTACAAAGTCTCCAAGTAATCTACTGTTAGTCTTTTTTTTTTTTTGGGAGGGGGGGAGTTTGATAAAAAGTTCTCTGCTAAACCAACCTGTTAAATTTCAAGATTCTCACCATTGTGCAAGATGAACCAACTGACAAAGAGTAACCAGAATCACTCCTATGGCTAACAGACTACACCAACTGACTAGAAGCTCCAATAAATGGTCCCCTATGATAAGATGAGTTAATGTACGTGTGTTTTTCATCATCTTAGTTTAACAAACTACTAAATCCCAAGAGAAAGACCCTGGCATCTCCATGCCTGCAGTAAAATCAAGTTCCTCCAGATACCAAGGACGGATAACAACTAGAACATGTGATTCTCTTCACAATACCATGAGAAAGGAAGGCCTTGTTCTAGGCAATGTGTACACTACAATTATGACAAAGGAAGGGAATTTCCTAAAAAAAATCTGATGGACAGAAGTTAGAAATATCAAAAGGATGACAAAAAATCATATTATATTAGAGATATCAATCAAGAAACTTAATTAAATCTCCAAGACAAATGTTGTCTTAGATTAACCTAA
This sequence comes from Quercus variabilis, assembly GCA_030445155.1. Taxonomy (NCBI): domain Eukaryota; kingdom Viridiplantae; phylum Streptophyta; class Magnoliopsida; order Fagales; family Fagaceae; genus Quercus; species Quercus variabilis. The sequence continues at coordinate 8,408,185 of CP129453.1, read as the reverse complement.
TCCGTTGTATTTGCCACTTATGAAGTGGCAAATACAACAAATTAGTTCAAACATTGCCTGTTTTGCACCACAAAATGCAGAATAGTGGTGGAATCATCGTCTCTGCACACACCTATTGTTTTGATAAATATTACAATTCTCAAAAGATAACATAAGTAAAATAAACTCAGCCATGGTTGGAAGAAATGACTAAGAAATAACTTTTATGTTTATAGATTTCTACAATAGCCCAAACAATCATAAGTTAATAGAGAAACAAATGTACCGTACAGGTATCTAGTTTTTTTAGCTAAAGCATCAGCCACCAAATTAATAGAGAATGAGTCACAAGGAAGGGAGAAAAAAAAAAAAAAAAAAAAAAAAAAAAAAGGGAACAGCAGAGTACTGTGCTACCTTCTCTACTAATTACCGCATTGTGGAGTAGCACAAGTTTTTTTTTTTTTGATAGAAAAAAAAAAGCAGCACAAGTTGATCAATGATAAATTAGTAGAAATGCAAACTATAACCTTGTTTGAGATCATTTTGATTTTGGTCCCTGATATTTAAATATTTTCATCTTTGCCCCTAATGTTTAACATCGTTTTTGTAACGTCCATCGTTTTTGTTTAACTCAAACCAATGTTGTTCTGAGACGCTTAAAACTACATCGTTTTGAACACACCGGGATATTTATCTTCCCTTTCTATCTCCCTAGCCACCAACAGTTACCTCTCTAGTCGCATCAAAAACACAGCCACGCACACCAAATCATCCAGCCACCATACACTTCAAAATATAAACTTAAATCTAACACCAAATGTTTCATGAAAAATCAATCTTGAATTAAAAAAGAATCACCTTTTTCTGTGATCTTGCTGTTTTTAGCCAAATCCAGAACCTAGTTTCCTAGAATCTTTTGATTTTTTATATCAAAACCCTACATCCATGATCACAACAATGGACTCAAACCACATGCAGAGTTATAAACTTTTCCCACCCAAACTCAAAACAAATCAATAAAAATTGAAAAGAAAGAAATTCCTTTTAACTACTGAGCTATGTTGCCAAAGATAGAAAAGAAAACAGTGTATGACCTTATAATTTCATTTTAATTCCCAGTAGAGGGAAAGATTAGTCCATAACAAAACAAATCTATAGCATAAATCCTAGAAAACTACACACCTACTTTCAAAAATACTAAAAATGGAAAAAAAAAAAAAAAAAAATACCCCTTACAGCTGCACTATTGTTAGAAAACCCACCGACAGCCAAAGGTGAAGATGAGGCGCTCATGGCCACGGGTGCAGCCCACATGCCAATGGCTGTGGTCATTGCAACCAATGCTGTTGTCATGGCCTCTCACTTCTCCATCTTAGACTGCAATAATGATGAGACAAAATTCCCGGAATCTAGGTGAATGGTCAGTAGTAGAGCTCAATGGAAAAAGAAGAAAAATGAGTGAAGGCAAGAGGGCAGCAGCAATGAGAACAGGAAAGGGAGAGAAATGGAGATGAGAGATGAACTTTTTTTTAAAATGAGTTGACGATTTTTGTAATTGGACCAGTGCAATTTGCATTTTAGTCGTCAGTAAATGTAAAAACATTACATTTATGTGAGTGTGTGTAAGGGAGAAAAACAGGATGAACAAAGGAAAAACTAATATCCAATCGCATATCAAACCAGATATTATTCAAACCATTCTTTTATTACCATCACAGAAGATAGAAAAACCTTACTAGTTGTTACATACCACAGAGATCACAAAATACAACAGAACACCTATATGATCTCTGATAACCACAGTACAAGATAAAAACACACTAATATATATGTTGATCAACTCACAAAGCTGTAGAAATTCCCACTCCTACAGCTTTGAAGCTGCAGCTGTATCCAAGAACCAAGCCAACTCCCCTTCAGGTGAAACCATTGCGACAGGCAGCTTCTCAGAATTTTGACTATTTCCTAAAGCATTTTGCACTGCTCCAGCTTCAGCAGCACCAGTCACCACAAGGGCAATATATGCAGACGAGTTGATCACTGGAAAGGTAAAAGTAATTCTTTCTGGAGGTGGTTTTGGCGAGTCCTTAATGAAGGTAACCCATTTTTTATTCTCTTTGAGAAGAGGGTGGCCTGGGAACAAAGAAGCCACATGTCCATCAGGGCCCATACCCAGCAGCTGGAGATCAAACTTTGGAAACCCACTAGCTGCTGATATTTCTATAACATTGCTCTTAACCAAATGTCTGAGACGTGTCTCATAATCTTCAGCTGCAGCCTCAGCTGACAGGGCATCATTGATGGCATAAACATTGCCAGGGAGGATTGGTACCTGCGCAGAAATTTTTTTTAACAGATTCAAATTAACTAAGACTGTCACAAGCAGAACAGCCATAGACAAAATAAAATTTGCTATTAAAAAGTTAACTAAAGAAGATGAGCCAGCCTTCTAACTACATATGACCAAGAATAAACTTTCATATAAACCATAGATAAGCATCTAGAATTATTATCAATCTTCATGAAATGGTATAAGACATCATTTTATCAATTAACAATACCCAAACCTTTGCTTATTTACCTGAACCAAACTAATCGTTTAACACAACAAAGTCATAAATAAACCATGCTCTCATAAATTTGTTCATAATATATTAACAAATTTTCTCACTACCCTGATCCCAAGATCTCTTTGACCTTAATATTGTCCTTGCAATGCTTTCTACCCAAATAAAGCCACACCTAAGCAGTGCAGCCATTAGACTTAGATCCACAGTTTTTAAAGTTCCTATAATAAATTTCACATACACCCAACTTAATATTCAAAATAAAGCATGAATATATCACAAAGAACAGCACAATCTGAATGCACAATCTTACGGAAATTCTTAGTAATATGAAATCAGAAAACTTTCAACAATCAATCCTACCTTAGAAAGAAGCCCATCATAAGCAAGCTTATAGTTACTGTCTTCATGATCCTTTGGCACCACTCTCTCATCCAACCAAAAGACATGCCATTTCGACCATTCAATCGAATCAATGTACGGGGGTTCCACTAGTTTCCTGCAATTCCAACATCAAGCAATTACCAAGACTCCCACTCACATTATTAAGAACCCCATACTAATTATCTTTAAACCCTCCTTTCGACAACGAATAAAACCACGCAAAGTAAAAGACAAACAATCAATCATTTTAACTTGTAAATTGAGCTCTGCAATAAAATTGAACATAATAAATTGAGGGGAAAAAATGAAAAAAAAAAAAAAAAAAAAAATTGCACCTACTTCATGTGGTCCTTAATAATGAATAAACCCATGATTCAATTCTCTATATTATCTTCCCCTTTTTCACCAAACCAGTGAAATCAAGCACAGTCAATAGTTCATTTTGGCTCTAAACCCAATTTTCCATTTTGTTTTCGTTTCCTACAACATTCCATTTTCCCAGCAACCAAACAAACATATATCATATGGGTACATAAAAAAAACCTTATAAAAACAACAAAAGTAAAAACATTTACAAGCACAATGACAGTCAAAATTAAGACCCAAAAAAAAAAAAAAAAAAACTTTATTGCAGTACCTGAGGGAATTGATGAGAGACCCACCAGACAAAACGACAGTGAAAGCTCCTCTCTCTTTACAAAACTTATCAGACAGCTGAGCAGTGTACTTGGCGAGAGACACGGCCAGATCCTCCTCCGATTCAAACACCTCCTTCTTCACCTCACCCTTGGTTGCCATTGACACTCCTGTTCTACTACTGCTACTACTGCAACAACAATGACCCAACCTTTTATCGCTCACCGAAGAGAGAGACGAACCTCTGAGTCTGAGTCTGAGTGTGGGGGCAGCGTTGACGAAGGGCTTGTGTTATGATGATGCCCTGGGTGAGAGGACTGGCTCTGGACGCGTGGAACAATCGTACAGAGGTGGTGAAAATGGAGAGCTTAGTGCGGAGAGTAACTGGGGGAGCCATACACCTTTATAACAGACAGTTTTTGAAGTAGTGTGACCTCTCAAACACTCTCAACTGTGTCACTACTGTGTCTCTTTGATCATGTTGGCCGGTTTCGGATTCTTTTGAGATTTTTTTTGTTTGATTCATTACTTTCGTTACATACTTTTGTTTGGGTGACTTTAAGCACTTGGCGCACTAACGATGCGAGGGCCGAGGTGTCAAGCAAACGACACTTGTGATCTGTTTGGATTGAAGAGGAGACACAGAGAAGAGTAGAGTAATATTGACCCAAAATTATAGTATGTTTGGTTTGCCGACGTGAGAGGGGGGGGGGAAGCGATTTCACCGACAAACCAATTGCCGCGCACTCAGACAAACTCCTTAGCAAAATTGCTATTGGAATCGGGTAGGCAGGAGATCAGCCTTACCCTTATATCTCTAACTTTTAAGTAATAGTTGGTTTTCTTACTCCCACACAAATTGTACATGTGGTTTATATCGTGATGGTCTAATTGCAAACCGAACATTTGATTCAACCTACTGACACAGCTAACTACCTGAAAAAAGTTGGGGAGAAGTTGGTCGAGACTCAGCCCATAATACCTAAGGGTATTAAGTAAGAGAGGGTCGACAAGAAATCTAACCCCACCCTCCAAAATTGCCATTAAAAGGAAAAAAGTGGTATTGACCCCTCTGTGGAGAGCGATTTTACTCTCGTGGCAGTACACCACATCCATATCATCAGGGATGTTAAAGCTTTGCCTAAAAGTGGCTAAGGACGTCTCAGTGGTTAGAAGGAAAGTAAACCCCATCTTAAATGCTAACAACTAAAGGAAGAGATTGAAATAAAGGAAAGGGGTAGAAAACTTACTCTAGGCACGAGGAAAGAAAGAGATTCTGGGCTGGAGGACAAGCGTGCAGATGAATGCATAGCAAAGAGAAAACTTAGAGAATGGAGAGTGAAAAAGTGAATGAATGATTTGGGATGGGCTATTTATAAAAGCCAAAGGGCAGTAAGCAACGATTAGTCAGCAATAATAAGGATTAATTTGCAATAATGAAGTAAACCTTACAAATACCAATGCCAGCTGATGTGCACGCCGCCTCGGATCACGAACCGTTAGGTTATGATGACAATTGAACCAAACGGCCAGCTATAAAGCGCCTTTTGAGAGCACATTTATGAGTTTCTGGAATTGCCCAACTGTACCCATTGAGCTTCATAGATAGTGTGTGACTTTTGGGTTTCTTGATTCTTCCTGAGAGCCGAGCATGAATCAAGGGGGGGCTAATGTACGGCACTATGGTGCCCAACCCATTTAGGCCTTGGATTCTAACTCTAAAGTGTGGCCCATGAGCCCAACCTCTTTCCACCTAAGACTTTAACCCGAACCCACAAATGCCATGGACCCACGCCTCATACTGCTCAAAAGCCTGAGTAGGCAGTCTACATTAGCATGCACCTTATTTCACCACCTGGTCCTTATTTAGTGAACCACCCCGAGTAAGAAGAAAGGTGTTCGGATACACTATCCCTCGTATGTACGACAGTGCTCTAGGGAATATCGCTACCGAGCATATTCATTGGAGTGGGAACCAGTTTCAAAACCACTCCAACCTAAATACCCACCTACGATTAACGACATTGGACCTCCTATTGCACTAATTTTGAAAGCAATCATAATCCCTCTACTCACGCTTGGCTATAAAGATGAGAAGCCAAGGAAGGGAAAGGGGTTGGTGGAGGGAGCTCTGAAGAAAGTTGAGAGTTGAGAGCAATAGAGGCATACAAGTGAAAGGGAAGCAATACAGAGGCTTGAAAGAAATCGTTGGGTCTCTTGGCTAGAATCACTCAAAGTAGGAAATCCAAAACCCAAATTATAAATATATTGTGAGCCTAAGAGTGAGCTAGCCCTTTAAGCCCATTTTGGGTGTGCACACCTACTATTTAAACAAAAATATGATTAGCTTATTTTATTCTACCTAACATGGCTCTCTACCTCTTTTTCTCTCTAGCAAAGTTAGAAATAAGGTATCAATTTTAACATTTTCTTTTGTCTTTATCAAATTGTCTGTTATTCATAATATATTTAATGGTTTAACAACAATATTCAGACCCAGAAGTCTCATTCTTATAGACTTTGAAGGGTCATCTAATCTTTGTTGGTATGGCATAGTAAGGCATTTAAGTCAATGCTTTTAGGATTTGAACAAATTGGAACAACTTGTACGGGTCTATAAATATATATAGCTCCAGATTAGGTTCAAATGTATAGCTCCAGATCTGATCAACATACATATAGTCCAGATTTGTTCAAATATATATGAACCTAATCCGGAGCTATAATTTGTTCCAATTTGATCAAAATATATATAGTCCAGATTAGTTTCAAATAAAAGTAGGGTCTGAAGCTATATGTATGAATCCTAAATAAACGTTCCTTCATAAAAATAAAAGCTCCAGATTAGTTTGATTTGATAAGATAAATTTATTTATAATTTCAAGTATATTTTTATTATTGAAACATGTCATTTTATTTGAAAAAATGGTAATAGTTGTAAGGAAAATTAACAAGAAATAGAGTTTTACGGGGTGGGGCGGGGCTTTGCGAGGCCCTAAAGGACGGGGATGGGGCAAGAAATTTTCCCCGTCATGCAGGGCGGGGTGGGGATGGGGCAAGAAAAATCCATGCGAACGGGGACGAAGACCCCATCCTCAGGCCCTACCCCGCCCCATTGCTATCCCTATCTACTCCCCTCCACTCTTCCTCGTTTCCTTCTCCATCCAAAAGGGCCCTTAAGTTAGCCAGATCATAAACTTGATTTGCAAAAGCTTCTATTAAAGCTCCAAGAAAGTGAGATATTACAAATAATAATATAATAAGTGCCTGTTTGTTTCAACTTTCCTAACCTAAAAAGCTCGTTTTGAATAAAGCAAATACAAAAAGCCCATTTGGATAGGTATAAAACGCAACTTTTTGGGAAAAGTTGCGTTTTGGGTTTGTAAAGAGGATGCGCAATGCTGTAAAGGAGCTCAGGGGTGCATTTTGGAAAAAGCCCGTGCACGTTCATTTATATTTGTTGGACTCACAAGGCAATTACCAAATTACCCTTCAATAAATCAGAAGATGTCCTCAATTCTCGCGCCTAGATTCCTCATTCCTCTCATCTCATCTCTCGGCTCTGCCATTTGCCCTGAACCTCACTCTCACACCATCCTCTTCTTCTTCTTTCTTCGCCTTCTTCAACGCGCATTCCTCTATATATATATATATATATATATATTTTTTTTTTTTTTAAATTTTATTTATGTATAATTTGATATGAGAAATACATTTTGAAGGTAGAGTTTTGATCAGCAAAACACCAAGCAACACTGATCTGCTACCAAAAACCACCAAAGTTTTAACATGGTATTGAGCCAACTTCGTTTGATGAGAATCAAATGGTGTGGTTGTGTGTGACCTTTAAGTTTGTGTGTTTTGATGGGATTGAGGGAAAGAAACTTGCAAACAAAGTGGTAAGAGAAAAGGGAGAAAGGAAGAAAGAAAATATAAAAAGAAAGAGGAAGAAAGAGCTCAACTCTGTGTGGAACTTTTTGGAGTGTGAGGTGGTAGGGAAAAAGACGAAAGAAAGAAATAAAGAAAAAAAGTAATGGCGCGTGTGTGGAGGAAGTGGTAGGGAAAAAGAGGAAAGAAGGAAAAAAAGAAAAAAAAAAGTAAGGGTACGTGTGTGGAGGAGAAAAAAAGAGAGAAAAAAAAGAAGGAAAAAAAGAAGAAGAAAATATGGATAATAAAATAAAATAATGGAACCATTAAATAAAGAATAAGAAATTAAAATTAAGAAATATTGTCACAATATTTTTATAATATTTTCACAATAAATTTTAAGTGGTAAGTTATTATTAGTTAATATTGGTGAGAAAAAAATAATTTGTTTAGAAAGAGAAAAAAATAATTGTAATAATACGTTCAAATTAAAATCAGTATAAATTATCACAATATTTTCACAATAAATCTTAAGTAGTAGATTATTATTAGTTAATATTGGTGAGAAAAAAATAATTTCACAATATTTATTTAAGTATGAAATAAACTCTTTTATATATACATTGTCATTTTTGGTAATTTACCACTCAAACCACCACTTTTATAGGTGTTAGCCAAACACTCAACTTTTTCAAAAAAACATTTTTTAATAGGTTTTACCAAAAACTTAGTTTTTACAAAAGCTCAATTTCATAAAGCACTTTTTGAAAACCCCACTTTTTCAAAAAGCCCAATCTCATAAAGCTGAACCAAACTCACCCTAAAACAAGAAAATAACTTGTCTAGATGGAAGAGAGCGAGATCCAGTGTGTGCATGCTTGGTATGTGGGATTTTTTTTTTCTTTTTAAAGCTGTGTAGGGGAATATATGAATGAGCCTAGATTTATTGATGTTGTTTGAGTGTCTCTTGTGTCCTATCTCCCTCATGTCCTCCTTTAGTCCATCTTTTATAATGGGTATGGTTTGATTTTTGCAGAATAGAGATGTCTTTGGTTGCTAGATAAATCATGGCTTCCTTGTAAATTGGGGGAAAGTACATAGTGAGCTAGGCGTATACGCTTGCTCATACAAGATTTTCTCCTACATTGGGCAAAAAGTTGAAAAATTATTAAGTACTCCGGGAGTACATAATAATTTCCCACTATGATAGATGTAGGGGTATTAGGCTCGAGGGTTTTAATAACTGTTTATATTTTGGGGCCTGTGGCCTAAGCCAATGATGAATGGTTGACTGAGGAGGGGAAATCTTGGTTAGAAGAGACTATGGTAGTAAATAAAAAGGTTAGTTTTGGTCATAATGGCTCAAAAGGGTAGGCCGAGGATAAATGCATCCTCAGCTAGCCAAAATCGAGGTCTGAAGGGGTAGTCTATCATTTAGGATAACGTTCTGGGAAGTTCTGTCGATGCGGATAAGCATTGAAGATATATTAGACAAAGAGAAGTCCTAAAATATTTTAGGGGAAAACTGCTACCATTGCATTAAATGCTCTGTAGTTAACTTCCTGGCTGCATTAATGAGGAGAAGTAGGAATGGCAACTGGTCGGGTTCGGGCCGGGTTTTTTCATACCCGGACCTGACCCGCGGGCCAAGACCCATGGCCCGAACCCGGCCCGTTTACTAAGCGGGTTTTTTTCCCGGGGCCCTGACCCGCCCTAGCTGGGCCCCGTTAAGGGATTGGGCCCAATTCATGGCCCAAAAAAAAAAAAAGTAATTCAGCAAGCACAACACTGACTAAACACAGAAACACCCAATTTTATTTTTCCCATACTAATCTAGCACCTAAACACCTCCAATTTTTGTATTTGAAAGTTTTCAAGTAAATCTACAGCTAAAAAAAAAAAAAAAAAAATTCCCCTTGCTTCTTCGTGTTAAGGATAAAGATTCATCACCCAAGATACCATTTACAAAAGCATAAAAACAAAAATCAACATTTAGATATAGGGCAGATCTGCCAGGGCAGTTTCACAAAGTATAAAAACGAAAATGAACAGAGACTCAGACTAGAAATTTTCAGTCTCTGAAAATTTCAAAAAAAAAAAAAAAAATTGAAGAGAAGTATAGAACAGAGGTGGTGAGATCTTGGGCTGGCGATGAGATCGAGGGTGAGTGAGAGCTTGACCGGCGGTGGGGAATGCTTGGACCAGCGGTGAGAGGCTGAGAACTTGGGCCTGCAGTGCTTAAGAGGGAGTAGGAATGGCAACGAGATCGGCGACAGTGACTGCCTATGCTTGACTGCCTGTGGGCTTGTGGCCGTGTGAGACAGTGAGTGAGAGAGCTGAGACAGAGTGAGTGACATTGTGAGCTGGAGATGTGAGGCTGAGGTGTGAGGATGAGGGCGTAAGGGGCTGAGGGCGTGAATTGAAATAAGATCAGATGATGAGAGGCGGCTGGGTTAGGAACAGAGGGTTTAACATTACAACTATATATATAAGGGGGGGTTTTTATGTAACTTCAGGGCAACCGAGTTATATCCGGGTCGGGTTTCGGATTTTTTTTAAAAAATCCGAACTCGACCCGGACCCGCTTCGGGTTTTTTTTTTTTTTTTTTTTTTAACCCATACCCGACCCTATTCTTTATCGGGACGGGTAAAATCCGGTCCATTAGGGTCGGGCCGGACCGGGTATTCGCGGGTCGGATTTAAATTGTCATCCATAAGGAGAAGATCTCTGAACAGTGCAACGTTGGCTGCCCCAATGCGCAGAGAGCATAAAAGGGTGCCCGATGGGACAAATATTCAAGTGGTAGTCTAGATGACCAACAAGTAGAGGGCCAAAATTATCCAAAGAGAGCTATATAATGAAAGAAACGTCCCATAGACAGGAGGATCGAGAAACCAAGAGAAAAATACTATAACATAAAGAACTAACTTTGTAATCCAACCTGAAAGTAATTTATAAGAATAGATCTCCTCGGACACTGTCGATGACAATTTTCTTTAGCATAACCCCGTCTATTTACATTCTCTTGTCATCTAAATCTACCTGGGTGTTTGTCTAATTCATTAAAACCCAATTTTCCAATCCATTCTCTATAAATTCATTGTTTTGGATTTTTTTGGGTTTAAGTTCAAACACCGTTTGGGCTAAGAACTCAAATCTGGTCTTTACAGTAAACTTAGTTTAGTTGAGAAATTATGAGGTGATAGCACTTGGCTTTAGCTAGAAAGGAAAGATGCATTATTAAAAAGTCAAAAAGAATAGATGAGACATTTAATGTAGTGGATGTCAATTTCAATTGATATGAACGATTGAGAGGAAATAGGAGGAATCATTATGCACCCAATAGAATGGAATAAAACTCTTTGTTCATGTTTTCTAAGCTTACACATTGACCAAAGGGATAACTACACATTTTGTTACTCACTAAAAATCACTCAACTACCTGTCAGGTCACTTCTCACCTTGCCGTAAATACTATAAATGTATAATTTTCCATGGGCTTGGGCCAAGGGGTAGAAAGTTGGTCAGCTTAATGGGCATGATGCATTTGTTTGTAGGTAGTCATGCGACATGGACTATGTTAACTGCAAGCGACTATGGGTATTAGTCTTTACGCCTAGTGTATAATATGCTAAAAAAATGATGCCACAAAATATGGTAGTTGCCATCTACATCCATTAGAGAAGAATAAAAGAAAACAACCTTAAAGCTTACGACTTGTAAATTTACACAAATCTAAATGGGAATTGAAGGAGAAAGTTAGAAAGAAAACCAGAAGTCTATAAGTGTGACGATAGAACATTTTTTTATTCAGTTCTTTATCTCTAGATGGTGTTAACATTTGCAACATAATCAAAATCCAATAAAATTAATGAAAATGCCTCAAAAGCAAACCACAAGGGAGATAAGTGTTGGAAAATAAATCACGTGACAGTTCCATATCTTAAGGTTATCACAAATGGTGGTACATGCAATTTAACCTTAATTTAAAGATCATTAAGGAAAAAAAAAAAGAGACAAGTTACATATACCCCCATGTAGTATACCCTTAAAACTTGGAGCTACCGTGTGTTTTGTTGCAACACATGCCACCCCTCTAGTTTGCTTTATGAGACATTTACCTCATTCGTAATTTGTTTAATTGACATTTTTGTTAAATTTAATGGAATTCGATGATGTGACGAAAGTAAAAAAAGAAATCCATCGGGAAAACCACACCATTGTGAAATAATCAAAGAATACGGCTGTTTTACATTACAATTTACACCTTGCAAACATACACAAACACAAAGGGAAAAAAATTAAAGGGAGAATAAAAAATGTGAGAGCATAACAATATTTTTTTCTACAGTCATTTCTCTATAAGAGATGTTGGCACTTGATACATCATGAAAAATTTCACTAAAGTTAATATAAATGCTTGCATAAAACAAACCACAAAAAAGTTAAGGGCTGTTTAGTATATGTATTTAAACACATATTTTCAGTTTTTAAATAATATTACACACATTTTTACCAAAATGTATTTTCAAAAAAATTAGAAACTACTTTTTAAATACATGTACCAAATAGGCCTTAAGTTTCACAAACTAAACTAGAAGATAAATTCCATGTTTAAAAGATATACCAAATAAATGAAAATTGTTTTTTGATTCAGTAACACTTATTTATCAATGGGATATTGGATGCTTAGAGCCTTAGATACATTATTTGATATCTGACACATTAGGCCCAATTACTGGGCCACATTCTTACCCAAGCCCACAACAAATAACCCATTCCTACGTTCACACATTCCTCAAAAACAGCCAAAACCCAAAAAACCCAACCGATCGGCACTTTAAAATCCAACCAGAACGTAATAAACGTCGCAGCCAAACACCACCAATTACACCACCGAAACCCTAATATCCACGTATATAAACCTCACAACCAAAACCAAATCCCCAAAACCCACACAGAGCGAGAGAGCGCGAGAGAGCAAAAATGCAGATCTTCGTGAAAACCCTAACCGGGAAGACCATCACTCTCGAGGTCGAGTCCAGCGACACCATCGACAATGTTAAGGCCAAGATCCAAGACAAGGAAGGTAAAAGATTTCGCTTTCATGTTCTTTCTTTTTCCGTTTCACAGATTGAATCGGACGGTTCTGGTGCTATTTTTCTTCGTCGTTTGGGGATTTGAACGGCTGTGATTTTGAAATTTGTTTTCTTATCTTCTCAGGCATCCCACCGGACCAGCAGAGGTTGATCTTCGCCGGGAAGCAGCTCGAGGATGGCCGTACTCTCGCCGATTACAACATCCAGAAAGGTCAGTTAGTTCTCCCTGTTTGGTTGCCGAGAAAATAGGAAAGAAAATTGTGTAGACTTATTTCTTTGTGCATATTTCATTTCTATGGTGTGTGATTTGATTGATTGATTTTGAGGCTCTGTTTTGTTGGAGACTAAATCTCAACATTCTAATACATGTAGATTCAAGTTATAGATTGTGAAATATGGCATTTCATTGCTGTTTAGTTCATAATCTAACATGACCTAATGAACACGAGCACAAACACAAATCGATGTTTTTGTTTGGATGCTGGGAAAATGTGTAAAACGATTTAAGCCTTTGTTTAGTTAAACGGCTGGAAGCTTATAGCTAATTGGGCGTGTTCCTCTCCCATAACAATTGGGTGCGTGTGTATAATTTGATAGATTAATCATTGCCAGTCCACTTGTGAAGAAACATGAGGTTTCGCATTAAAACAATTTAAGCCAAATTGTATTTGTGTTCTCCTTGTTCTGCGAGAGCTAAGTCTTTGTTTAGTTTAATGGCTGGAAGGGCTACATGAGCTCAAATTAATTTAAGAGGTATAGGTTGATAGTTTGCCAATGAACTATATCTCATTGGGTTTTGTCATTCTCGCTTAACAAATGGCTGAAGGGTCAGTTAGTGGGTTTAAGACCCTTTGGGTGTGTATGTATACTTTGATAGATTGATCATTGCCCTCTGGGTTTTAAAGAAACATGAGGTTTCACATTATTTTTCAAAAGAATTGTTAAAATCTAAAACCCCGTCATCTGAATTCTATTTGCATGTTTGGTTTTGTGGTTGATTTTAAAATCTTGTGTTTTAGACTTATATATTGTTTGGTTTGAATGTAAACTTTCTTGTGCAGAGTCAACTCTTCATCTTGTTCTGAGGCTCCGTGGTGGTATTATCGAACCATCTTTGATGCAATTGGCTAGGAAATACAACCAGGATAAGATGATCTGCCGCAAGTAAGATAGTTATTTGTAGTTGTTTTAATGCAAGTTTGATTGAGCTTTGCTCATGCTTATCAAAACTGTTATATTTTATTTTTGGTATTCATTTCTAACATTTAAACTTGTCATGGTTGTTAATGGACTTTATGATCAAATAATTTTGATGTTCTCTTGACTTAGACAATGCTATTTCTTATTTTGAAAAATAAAGTAATGTGTTTTAGATACGACTTACTTTTTGAATTATTTTTTTATTTGAAATGATTGATTAATAAATCTATCTTCATTATTAAATTTATATACTAATTTTGAGAGCCCAAGTTGCCTCATAACAAGGGTTTTTTTTTTTTTTTTTTTTTTTTTTTTTTTTTTTTTTTTTTTTTGTAATTGATGGTGGCTCATCTTTGTCTCTGAATCAAAATGTTTGTAGACAATTTATGTCAATCAATTTTGCTCATTTATCTTTGAAATTTTGGGTGGTTACTAAAACATGTATCTTTTAAAATTTTTCCCGATTTTCCTAATCCTAATTATTCAATAGAAGAATCATAGGCTTAACTCCCAGCGATTTTGTGTGATGTACAGATGTTATGCACGCCTGCACCCGCGTGCTGTCAACTGCAGGAAGAAGAAGTGTGGACACAGCAACCAGGTATATCAATTTTTGTTGTTATATCCTTTTAGGTTGATTATTTTCAGTAGCTAATTCTCTAGAGTTTAGTTTTTTTTTTTTTTTTTTTTTTTTGAGAATCATTTCTCGAGTCGTTTCTGCTTGCTTCCCCCATATTTTCTTTTGGTAAAATGAAAAAAAAATGTTTGCTTGTTACTTGTGTTGCAGCTGAGGCCAAAGAAGAAGATCAAGTAGAGTGCTGATCTTGAGGAAGAATTGCTATCCATTGTTGTGGGTCATTTAATGTTTTTGAACCATGGTAGCATTAAAGAGTTTGCTAGTAGACCAGAAATTTGACATGTAGCTTTGAACTCAATACCTTCGTAGATGTTGGAACGTTACTTTGTTTTAATATGTTTTGCACCTTGTTTGGCTATTGGATATGCATTTATGTTGAGCTCTTCATTTTTGATATGTCGAAATCAAAGCTAGTACTTTGTTTGGTTATATGTGCGCTTCTGTTTTGCCTTCTTATGATTGGAAATATTTATGGGCTCGAGATCTTTGATTTTGAGGCAAAATATGTATTATTGCCCTTGACCTGGAATTCTGTTGAAAAAATATTCACTTTCCGAGGATTTTTGAGTTATAATTTAATGCGTGCTCTCAAGAATCACACTTCTAAATGACTAGTCCCTCATTTTATTCTCCCTGGAGCTTTCATCTTCTCTTGCCCTTAAAGTTATTATTTTACTCCTTTTTCATCTTGTCGTGCCTATAGGCTAGTTTTATCTTTTTTGTTTTTCTAAACTCACTTATGAACGTAAAATTTAAATGTTAACAAATCTGACTAGGATTGGCAATGGGTCGGGTTCGGGTCGGATTTTTTCATCTTCGGATCCAACTTGCGGGGCAAGACCCATGGTCTGGATCTAGCCCGTTTAGAGGATTGGGTTTTTTTTGGGAGTCCGGACCTGCCCCAGTTGAGACCCGCATGCCCTGTTTAGGAATTGGGCCCAATTTGTGGCCCAACCAAAAAAAAAATTAAGAAAAATGATATTTCTATAATAATTTTACAATAATTTTTAAGTGGCAGGTTGTTACTGGTTATTATTAGGGTAAAAAAGTAATCTTAGTGTTAGTTTTAAATTTGAACCAATAACAACTAATCACCTGTGATTTGTTATAAAAATGTTGTAAAATTGTTATAAACATAGCATCTCTCAAAAATTAAAGCCCAAATTTTGCCTACATTAAGCTTGCATATTCTAACTCATCAATTGAAATCTTATTTTTCAATTGATAAACTCAGACAAGAAAAAAAGTGAGGGAGCTTTGAGTAGAGAAATAAAAGAAAATAAGTTTACCAAAAAAAAAAAAAAAAATCCTCATATCCATATGCTTCTTCTATCCATCAATTGAAATTTATCAACCCTTTCTTCCTTATAATATTAGTTTTTCATTTCTTTTTTCCTTTAATACCCGTGTGTGTATGTTTTTACATACATCAATTATTGAAATCAAAATTTGGTAAACATGAAAACAAAGTAACTAAATATAAGAATGTTGTAGGCCTTTTCCCTAAACAACATAATTAAATTCGAAACCCAAAAACTCAACTAGCATCTAATTAATCAAGTGCTCTCTCTCTCCCTCTCTATGTGTGTCTCTGTGTGACAATGGCTTCCAATTCCAAATCTTCAACATCTATGGAGCGTTACGGCTACAATGGTTCAATACAAAAAAAAAAAAAAAAATATAAGCTAAACCCAGAAAATGGTGACAGCTCAAACCTGAAGAAAAACGGTGACAGCTCGACGAAAAGAGTCAACGGCGTGAGCTAAGGGAGAGGGACTGAGGGAGGGAGGCGTGAGAGAGTGTTGCCGTGTCGGAGTGAGGGTAGGGTTTGTGACAATGGTGAGGGTCGTCGTGTTGGAGTGAGGGTCGGACTGAGGGAGGGTGAGGCAGTGGTATTTTTTTTTTTTTCTTTTAGGTATGTTCGGACTGGGCTAATGTGGGTTGTGGACTGTTGGGTGTCTCACCGTCTGACTGTTGGTGGTGTTCATGGTGGTGGTTTGAGATAGAGTGAGGGTGAGGGAGGGTGGGACTATTGGATTGAGAGGGAAGGAGGCTGTTGCTAAAGAGTGAAGGGGAAATGGGGGATTAGGGTTAGATTTCAGGTATAAATATATATAGGGTATTTTAGTAATTTCCTTGTATCAGGTTTTTATCGGGTCGGGTCTCGGGTTTTTTTAATAAAACCTGAACTTGCTACGGGTTTTTTTTTTAAAACCCAGACCCGACCCTATTCCTAATCAAACTAGATAAAACCCAGCCCATTAGGGTCGGGCCAGGCTAGGTACCTGCGGGTCGGGCAAAAATTGCCATCCCTAAATCTGACTAAATGGAAATCTTGAATTGATTCAACTTAGGATCTGCAATGATTTTGGATTGGTTCTCTTTCTTCTCCGTTTCTACAGCTTACGCTCCATAGCTAGAAGTACCGCAATTCTAGCTAGAATAGAAGAAGCTTCTTCTGCGACATTCCTGGGTACAGCAAAATCACAAGCTCACGCTCCTTCCTGATTCATCTTTCATGTCCTTAAATTTGGTTGCGCCCTGTCAATTTTGAAACTCATCCTTCTTCCTTGAATCATTGCCCCCCTTACAGCCAGCTACTTGAATCTTTTTTCTACAATCAGTGTAGGAGCTAACATTGCCAGCAAAAATGTTTTTTTGGGTCTGTCTAGACCTTGCCACAAATCCAATTCCATTTTGCCCTTCTCTGTCTCCATTGCCAGGCTTCCATTGCTTTGCTTTCCCTGTTTTGGGAGTCTTGTGACCGCTATTTTGTTTATCATGACTTCTTTTTCTGTTTTTGATAGATTGGTTCTCATGACTTGGTTCATTGTCAATGCTTCTTTGTACCTGCCAACAGAAAATTTTGACATTAACAAAATTTCTAAATCGGGGTATCTTTTTGCCTTTATGAAGAATCTAATTTCTATGAAACCGTAGGGTCCACAGGGGTAATGAAAGTATGTAACTGTCCCAACACTATCTTGGCATCTTTCTCTGTTGAAGTTTCCCTTTTAAACTGTTCTAGCCAACTTGTTATCCAAGAGTTCTCACGTTCGTTCTTAATGCTATGTTCGAGCTCCACCAAATTGCTCTTGCAAATGAGTAATGAAGAATCAAACTATCAAGTGATTCATCCTACTGATTGCAGATAACAACAGTATATTTACAGCTAACACTCATTAGTTCAATTTTAACATACAAAACCCTATACCATATCTTCCACACAAAAACAATGATTTTTAATAAGGTAAAATCAGGCTCATTTTGTAAATGAACAATGAAAGAAACAGATCCTAATTGCAAATAACACAAGTAGATTAAACTTGATGTACCCTCTCCTCTCTCGTTCACTAGCCAAAAGGTAGGTGAGGATGCTTAAAATGGTGCTTTGGCAACTTGGTTCTATAGGTTACAAAAACTGATAATAGGGTAAAAAGGAAAAGGAATAGAGCTGTGCTGATGTGACCGCAGATATTTATGTCTGATTTGCCTTGGTGTCCCTCACTGGCTCGCTCAGAAGTCAGATCAAGTTTACACACTCTCTCTCTCTCTCTCTCTCTCTCTCTCTCTCTACCTTTTTCATAATTTGAGAAGTCCATTTCTCCAAGAGCAAGTCACAGAAAATTGGAAACTATGATGATCGTACTTTCAGTAGAAAGACGTCCCATTGTGGCATAATCAAAACAGGTCGGAATTTTTATTTTTTAAAAGAAAGCAAAAAAGAAAAAGAAAAAGAAAAATGCAGTGAATGCAATATTACTTTCAAGTCTTATTCATAACATATTTGCATATGTAAGAGAAAGCAGCAATGTCCATTACTTTTTCATAACAAGTCTAGAGGCATACCAAAGTTTATAACAAATTTTACACGTGTTTGAAATAACAGCTTGTTAATAGTGGATAATAAGATAATGGGTTTGGCTTTCCTCCCATTTAAAACCTTTTTGAATGCATTTTTTATTTTGATGAATGACATGCGATGAAAAAGTAATAAAAAGTAATCTAAAGATTAAAAAATTACCAACTCAATCACCTTTTTTTTTTTTTTTCTCAATTTAAAATCGTTAAGCCACAACACTAACTTGTATATCTAAAAGATTTTTTTGTTTGTTTGTTTTGTTTTTAGTAGAGTAAATCTAAAAGATTGGTAATTTAAAAATCTAAATTTCAGTTTTTGTGACATGGTTTTCGTGTTGGAACTTGGAAGGTTTTTAATTTGTTGTCTCTTGATTCTAGATGAAAATAACGCGTGGCACAAAACTTTCAGTTTATAACTTATAATCGGTGCAAAATCAGTAATGAATGAACAGTATATAGAAGTGATGTTCCATATCTAAAAGATTGGTAATTTGACAACCTAAATTTCAATTTTTCTGACATGGGTTTTGTGTTGGAACTTGTAACTTGGAAGGTTTTTAATTTGTTATATATGCCTCGTGATTTTAGATGAAAATAACCGTGTGGGTGTGGCACAAAACTTTCAGCAATAACTTATTAGGAGAAGTTAACGATGCAACATTATTTTAGAGATTTTTTATGGTACAAAACTTTCAGCTCTAACAAACTGGCCCTTTTTTTTTTTTTTTTTTTTTTAAATAGTTTTTTTTTTTTTTTTTTTTTTTTATAAAAATAGTATTAAAATTTTTCTAAAATTATCCATTAACAAATTTTTAAAAGGTGTCATTAACAAGATTCTAACTTATAAATTATAATTAGTGCAAAATCAATAATGAATGAATTGTATATAAAAGTGATGTTTCAATCACAAATTCACAAATTGTAAAAAAAATTATGAGAAAATTTAGAGGCTCATAAAAAATTTGACATTAATTAATGTGACAAATTAATTAGAAGTAAAATAGTAATTTTAGTAATATGATCAAGTGAAAATTAGTAACAATTTGTCAATTCAACCAATAAATATATATGTTAAATTTTTTGTCTACTTATCATTACTCAAAAAGTTATTTACTAGTGTTGCTTTGAAAATAATTATTGAGCAGTAGTGGGTTGGTGGAACATGTATACAAATTGATCGGAATAGTTTCAACTTTGAAAGTTCAGTGTTCACGAGGTTAACCCGCAACCTGTCTCATGTAATGGTTCAATTTCTTAATTGTACAGCCAGAGAACTTTGGAGACAAGCGTGAACAACACTACAAAAACATGTCACGAGCTACTACAAGACAACCCTCTCTACTTTACTCCTGGACATAGTAATTATGTTTTCTTTACTACTCCTGGAAAGAATATGAATAGCATGCTTTTGTGATATAATTTTGCCACAATTCTAATACGGTAGGCGGAGTAGTGGACGAAAAAATAAATAAAAAAGAGGTTTATGTGAAAGCAAGTCAAGTGACTGACAACCTATTATCTCCAATAGCCATCAATCAGGGGCGGCGCTACAGGTAGCCTAAGGGGTTCATTTGAACCCCCTCACCAGGCCAAAAAATAAATATATTATATATAATTTTTTATTTTTTATTTTGTTTTGACTCATAAATAAAAAATTTAAACACTTTAAACTTAAATTTTGTTTAAACCCAGTTAAAATAAGTTAAAATATAATTATTTTAGTGTTATTTTTATAATAATTTTACAATAAAAGTTAAGTGGTATGTTGTAATTGGTTTTTATCTTGACTCATAACTGATATCACTTTTTATATACTTTTAATAACTTGTTATCTAAATTTTATTATGAAAATATTGCGTCAATAGAATTACTGTTAAAATTGCTTCTTTGCTAAACAAAATAAATAAATAAACTTTTTTTCTTGACTATTCCTAGCTCCGACACTATTAACTCTATAAAAAAAAGTCTTGGAGTTCCCATTGATAGCCATGATTGTCAAAATCCCGATCTTGGATCTAAGAATCTTGAGATCTTACAATCTTATTCCATACAAACAATCAAGATTTGTGTAGAATATTTTATGGGGTAAGTTTTGTATGGGATCACGATTATGGATGATGGAATATAAGATTTTACGATCCTAGAATTCTTACAATCCTACCCCATAGAATCAATTTGGATTAGTGTAGTTTGTTCATATAACCTTTAAATAATAGATTAGACATCCATTTAAGTCATTATAACTATTTGTAATTATGTCACTCTATGGCGAGATTATAATTTGCTAGCCTTATGGATCAAATTGTAATGGGTTTTGAAGGGTTTGACATTTCTCATTATCTTAATACAATTAAAACATTTGCAAAGTCTTTGTAATTTTGGAATTGGAATGAATTTTCCTTTTGTAGCCAATGATCAAATTTGTTAATTTGGGACTTTGTATATTTTAGGGTTTTTTTTTTTTTTGATGGGATATTTTAGATGTTGGAGCTTGGAACTTGTAAGTTTGAAATTTGTTATTTATTCAGTATTGGTAATTTGGTACTAAGTAATTAGTACATTTTATGAGTAATTTGTGTCATATTTACTATTTTTCTTATGATTCTTTTGCATATATTATTATTACTAATGATGTTTCATTATGTTTTAGTATAATGGAAATTAGAATATTCTGATTCTTGATCCAATCCATGAAACTCTATGGCCAATCTTATGTAATGTAACTGCCTTGCCAGTAGCTAATCAATTCAAATTGATGAAGTTTGAAGTTTAAATAATTATCTACTTGCATATTAGGATATATATTTTTTAGATTGTATATAAATAGGATTTTTTTTAGAAAGATATAAATAGGAGTTGGTTTTTATTTGTTAGGATTAGGTTTTAAAGAGGTTATTTTATCTTTGGCTATTTATGTACTAGGAAAACATTAATAAGTCTTAAGCAGAAAATTAACTAAAAAACTATTTTTCTCACCTCAAATTGATTAACAGAAATTTCAAACCGGTTCATAACACAGCTAATCACAATTTTTCATATAAAACAATTGCAAAATTGATTAAAAATAATTTTAACTAAGTTCACAGCACAGTTAATCACAGTTTGTCACTTAAGATGATTGAAAAAAAAAAAAAAAAAAAGTGGTCCTAAAATTACTGTACTCCTGTCACAATCTCTGCCTTTCCTTTATTTGCTTACTTATATAGTTCTATAAAAATCAGAGCTTTTGAGCAAAACCAAGCTTCATATTTCTGGGCCTGAATTTCTCTAGCTCTTTCCCCAACAATGGCTCCTCACCATTCCTTAAAGTTTGCTTCTCTTCTTCTCTCTTGTTCCTTCATTGCCCTCAACCTTCATTACATTCCTGTCTATGCACTTAACGTTGGTCTTCAATATTCTGATGCCTTAGTCTCCCTGGTTTGTTCTCATTCCTTTGAATCTCTCATACATCAAAAAAAATAGTTTCATTTTCCTGAGCTTGCCTTTGTTCTTCATTTGTAGGATACAGGTTGCAGTAACACATGCGAGTCAGAGTTCTGTAAAGGTAAACCTTTAATGGGTTCTCTCTCTCTCTCTTCAATATATATAGTTTTTTTTTTTTTTTTTTTTGAGGAAGATTCAATATATATAGTTGAGAATGAAAATTTTGATATGTGATGAAAATAAAAATTTGATAATATAATACGACAAAATAATTATACAAATACTTATAGCAAATCAGTTAAAAATAAAGATTTTGAGCAAAGGAAAAGAAATAGAATCAGAAGGAAAATTAAATGAAGATATTGATCATTTAGAATATTTATTTATATATATAATTAATTAATTAAAGTTTAGTTTTTTTTTTTGAGAATCAATTAAAGTTTAGTTTATTAGAGTATTTGCTAAGTTTTCAATAATGGACTAACTAATTTTTTTTATTTTTGGAATGATAGTTGCTCCATTTCTAAGATATGGTAAGTACTGTGGACTATTATACAGTGGATGCCCTGGGGAGCAACCTTGTGATGGCCTCGACACTTGTTGTATGAAGCATGATGATTGTGTGGGAAATACAACAAGTAAGTTCTTCTACACTAGCAGGATTTTGTGGTCTCAGACTCTCATATTTTGATTTACTTCAAAATCCTTGTTCAATAGTTACCAAAAAATAGAAAGAAATGTTTAGATTCTACATATAGTACAGTGTGGGATTGATAGCATAAAAAAGGGTCAAATTACTAATTTTGGTCCTCTAATTATTGGATAAAGATTAAGTTGGATCATCTGATCACTAAACTTTCAAATTTCATTTTTGAATTTTTTTTTTTTGGTTTAAATTTTAATGAAACTAAACAATGTTGCAAATAGGAGCACATGTTAAAAGGTTATTATGAGAAGTATGTTAAAAGAGTATTATGAAAAATATAAAAAAAATTCAAAAAATGAAGTCAATTTCAATTATTAGTTTTATTATATTTAAAATGTAGGAGCCTTGATTATGAAATTAGCTAAGTTTACATAATTAATAGTTCAGGGCCAAATTATACTCTATCCATAGTTGGAACTTGGAAGACCATATTTTAGAAAAATGTTTATTTACTGTTTGTTTCCCTAATCTTGTATCATATTTCAAAATAGTCTCTAACATTTTAAATGTGTTAGTTTAGTTCCTAACCTTTTGACATTGTGTAAAAATAGCACCTACCAATAAATGGTGATAGAAAAATCTAATGTATTTTGGAAAGATCTTTTTTTTATTTATATTTTTTTTTTACAAGATAAAATTTTTACTCTAGTCTAATCTAAGTGTATATGTGTGTGCGAGTCTTTTTCTTGGAGACTTGAACCTCGGCCCTTACCCCTCACATATCACAAGCATTTATACTTATGGAGTGATTATCACACCAAAAGTGTACGGTAGTATTTCAAAAAGATCTAATGTTGCTATTTTTTTTTTTTTTTTTTGAGAACAACTAGTCGGGAGTTTAACTCATTTATTTCTTTAAATTATAAATTTAAGGCTATCATGGCATCCATTTGACATCCCAAGTGATAAAATTTAATATTTTAATATCACCATTAGGCATTAGTCACGTCAGATTTTTTCTTCCTCTACTTAATGGCAAAGATTATTTTGACACAATATCAAAATGTTAGAGACCAAACTGATTTATTTGAAATGTTATGAACCATTTTGAAACATGAAGCAAAGGTTAAAAAACCAAAATGATAATTTAAAAAAAAAAAAAAAAAAACCATCTCATGATTTTCATCATCTTCCCTCAAATAATCCCTATTTATTGATTTTCATCTTTATTCCTGAAATGATCCCTATCTATAATAAAGAGACAGTTGGGAGTTTGCTACTCTCTTCTCAAGTGTAGTAGTTATTGACTTTGGAGTAAAAGGATGATATTGCTTGCATTTGTTTCATTTTTTTGATTTGCCAAAAAAGTTTCACCCCACCTTGTTTTTATTAAACAAATCTGCTTTGAATATATATATAGAAAGGAAAGGGAATGGGTGATGATCAAATCTCAGACATCTATCTATCACTTTCATTCTGTTTTTTTTTTTTTTTGAGAAGAATTCATTTTTTTCCCCTTCTACAATGAAGCAATTGATAATTAAGAGATAACTATACAGGCTAAGAGGGACCTTTCTGTATTATATACGTGTTCTGTGGGTATGAGAAAGGATTCATATTGTGGTTGTTGAATATCCATTAATAATTTAGTTGCAAGACATTTAGGTGCATTTAATGTGTGTACTTTGGGTAAGAGAAAGGATTTATTGTAGTTGTTGAATATCCATTAATAATTATTTTCAAAAAAAAAATATCCATTAATAATTTAGTTGTGAGATTTAGGGGCATTATATAAACTACAAATAGGTTTTATAGTGTCGGTGGTGAGATATAGACATATAATAAGGCAAACAAATTGGTCAGGACTTCTTGTGAACCAATAGTCAGAAATTAATAAATAAATAAAGGAGCAGAAAGTGAGATAAGTATTCTTTATTTAATCAATAGTGTGATAGATGGGAACATATGAGCAATACTAAGGATACAGATTTTTTTTTTCTTCACAATTTACTATATTAGTACATTGCGATTGGGATAACATCACTTTTACATGAATTCATAGTTTTGTTATACCCGCCAATCGAATCGATTTTGTGCCAAGACTTATTGAGAGGGACATATTTATATATTTGTGCGATTGTGTCTATGCAATGTAAATTAGTACCGCAGCAAAAGTTCATAAGATGATGATAGATGATAAAATTGAATCATTTTAATTAGATTTTGACAGTGTTGTTGTCATGTGAATGAGTGAGTAGTGACAGAATTTAGGATTGAAACTGATAATGGCGATGGTGTTGTGGTGCAGGTGGATATCTAAGTCAAGAGTGCAGCCAAAACTTGATAAACTGTATGGCTGATGTCAAAAAATCAGGAAGCCCTTCGTTTGCTGGGAACCAATGTGATGTTAATGAGACTATTGAAGTTATCACTGTAGTCATGCAAGCTGCTTTAGCTGCTGGAGGAGTTATTCATGACCCTTAGAATGAATTTTCCTTACTGTGGAGAGGAGCAACAGCTTCATTTAATTCTTTAATTTATTCATTTTATTTTTAACTATTTTCTTTTTACTTTCTTTTTCATGCACCAAATGGCTGCCTAGAAATCATATGGGTAAAAAAAATGAAGACTTCAAATTTTAGTTAGGGTCAGGGTGCTGTGCTGGAATGGAAATGTTTATATTTTGACGATTTTCTTTTGATACAAATTCCTGGCATTCAGGTCTCATGTAAATGTGTACAACACAGAAATAGTCCTTATGAAGCTCTTTAATGAAAGGCCACGAATATGATTTATAGTATTTATTTCAGTGGTTATTCTAGAGATATCAGAGGTATTTTGGTCATTTTAGAAGTTTCATGGGTATTTTGCTCATTTTAGAGATTTTGAGATATTTTTCGTCATTTTAGGGGTTTTTGAGCATAATTGGTGATTTTAGATATATCAAGGATATTTTGGTCATTTTAGAGGTTTCATGGGTATTTTGCTTATTTTAGAAATGTTGAGAATATTTTGGTCATTTTAATAGTTTTTTAGCATATTTGGTAATTTTATAGAAATCGGGTTTGGATAGGGTATGGATATCTATTTGGTAAATAAATCGTGTAACAGTCGGGTATAGATACTAATTTGGTAAAATAATAAGGTATCCATGGATAAATTAATTGGGTCGGGTATATGTATACCCTACCCATATCCTACTCATAACCATCCCTTAATTATTCAGAATATTATCTATAAGATTATCTGATATTTCGAATTTTAGCAAATGACATAATATGATATTCAATCTCACAAATATTCTTTTTACAAATGATCTAGTATCAAGAATTAGTGTTTTTGATAAGAGAATATCTGGAATGTGAGTATTGAAAGGCCTTGTAGAGAAGAAAGTTTTAAGGCAAGAATTAAGGATGGATGTAAAAATTAATGCATTCCATCTCATACATGCCAAAGTTAGATCATTGGATTATTTGATCCATCTGAGTTTACCATGTTCTATCAAATAATACTTAAAGTAGTTCTTGCATGATCAAAGTTTTAAATTATATTATCCTGAAGCACTCAATCATACAATTAGGATGATTTTTGGCATTACGAAACCCTTATTGGGATGGGTGCTGGTGAATTTATTGTTACAATTTCATTTTGTTCACATTTTAATCCGTGAAGTAGTTTACTTCTGGATTTTGAAATCTTATTATATATGCATTAAGTTTTTTTAACAAAGGAAATATTAAAATTTTAAACTTGAAACATTTTAGTATTCTCTTAGATTAATAGGATAGTGGGATCCTGAATGGCTTGACTTCTTCATAGTGGACACAAATATACTAATTCAGCTCTATGCTTTTCTCAAAAAAAAAAAAAAAAAAAATTCAGCTCTATGCTGTCAAGGCATTTCAAATAAAGAAGTAAAGAAGGCACTTATTGGGGGGTGGGAGTAAAGAAGTACAGAAGTTGAAAAATTGGCAGCGACTGCCTAGAAGTTAGGAACCTGTCTTCTTCATAATAATTTTGGTACCTGAAGAAATAATAATCATTGATTTGTATTCTTTATTTTATTTGCAGCTTTGGTAAAGCTTCAATTTCACTAAATCCATTTAGACTCAATAATACATTGTTTAACCAAAATGAATATATATGGTATTAAAAAGAAGAAGTCATCTAGACCCAATAATACATTGTCTAACCAGGATGTATATATATGGTATTGTGTCTTCTAATATTTTTCATTAGTCGAAGATAAAATGTTCATCCTGTGTTTCAGTCTATTTTCCATTACTTTGTTGGTTGTAATATGTCAGATGACTGTGTTGTGTCATTGTTGGGCTTTGAATTTGCATAAACTTGCTAACGAAAGTGATGATGTTAGCACTTGCATTGGGTTTCTCTGGCACCTACATTTCTAACTTATTGTTGTCATTTAAAAACCGAAAGGGAAAAAAGAAGAAGAAAAGGAGGAAATCGAGAGTATTACTAGA
The DNA here is from genome assembly GCA_030445155.1 of Quercus variabilis. Taxonomy (NCBI): domain Eukaryota; kingdom Viridiplantae; phylum Streptophyta; class Magnoliopsida; order Fagales; family Fagaceae; genus Quercus; species Quercus variabilis. The sequence goes on along the minus strand of CP129453.1, from coordinate 8,381,401 downwards.
GTGATGATACTTGGAACAAAACTATGAAATATAAATACTATATTGTTTATCACAGATACAAACGTCTTATGATAATCTTTGTTGATATTTTGCCTTCTATGTCCCCTGTGCCTTCATATCTTCTGAGCAGGAACCAGTCTGTTATTATCTATCCAAATTTTATCTGTGGATCAAGAGTAAAAAAGGATAAAACACATTAATTGAGTCTTGTACTCACAATTTTGGTCTTAAGAAATATAAAAAGGAATACCATATCTACCTTGTCTGAAAAATGTTCTGGATCATCCTCTGGGGAGACTCGAGAGCTGCATTTTCTAACTGTAGTAACTCGCCTGAACTGAGTTGCCATCCAAGAGCACCCAAATTTTCCTCTGCCTGTTTTATGGTCTTAACTCCAGGTATTGGAATGGCACCCATGCAGATGCACCAGTTTATAGCAACCTGGCAAAAAAATTGTCTTACATGAGGCGAAAAATAGACTCACCATTTCAGAATGGATTAGCATTAGGAATGACGGATATTACAAGTTTAGGGACAAGAGTAATCATATGTTGCACTACCGTTAGCTAAAAACAATAATGGTAAATTTGTGTTTGCTTGCTGAACAAGTGGTCATGGTAAAATACTGGCCTTTTCAACTTTACTCATTCTGTAATACAGAACATGAGAGGCAAGGTTATCTTGGAAATATGAAAAAAGCTATGCTATAAGAGAACAGGTATAGAGAGCTGTATTTAGTTAAAGGGGTATTTGAACTTTCTCCCTCTTATTTATGGTGTAGTTTGCAATGTCCTCTATAAACTTAAAAACTAAGCAATGTCCTTCCTTAACAATGAGTAATAAGCATTTTGTCTTTTGCCATTAAAATTTGTGTCGAATTTAAGTTTTGACTAGATAAGTTTTTTGAAATTTTTTTGACATTTCCATTAAATTTGATGGAAATATTAGGATGCAAAGTGCAGAAACGGATTTAAGCATTTAAGGCCCTTGATAAGAAGGGCATGCTGAAATCCAGGACTTGAGACAGCAGAAAAAGATGAATACACATGCTACACCTGGAGATGTACATTTTGGCAGATAGGAACTACAGAGAGCGATATCTGCTGCTGACCCTATATGCTTCTGGTAGAGCAGCAGGAAGCTATTAACCTTCTACGAGCACAAGAGATAATTACAGGGAAAAAAAGAGAGAAAAATACTATGAACTTATCATTACTTTAATGATGACAAGTCTCATGTTACTAAAACCAGTTTGACATGCTTAATTGCCAGAAAGCAGTAGTAATGTAGGATTAGAGCATACTGTGAATTTTAGGAATGCAATATTTATGAAAGGTATATCACATGAAACACATTAGCAGTATAATCTTGTATCATATTGGACTAGCAAATTATACTCCAATAATTGATAGATGCACATCAGTTGCTAAATCTTTTGAGAAGTAAAAATGATTACTTGTGGTACAGTTTTGCGCCTCTTTTGTGCAATTTCTCTTAGTGAACTCAACAAAGGCTCCAATCCTGGAAGAATTTGCCTGAAAAGAAAGGCCCTGCAAAAAGGAGAAATTATTAGGTATAGAATTCATCATCCATCCTTTTCTATCATCAAGTAGATAGTGTAAACATAATACCGAGGCCCACGTGGAAGTTTGGAGGGTGTATATTTTCCAGTAAGCATTCCGAGCCCTAATGGACTATAAGCAATCAAGCGGATGCCTAGAGAATCACATATATTCTTGATCTCCAACTGATCTTTTCCCATGCTTAGCAAAGAAAATTGCACCTGAAATTAGGGTGTTCTAGAATATAAGACGATACTTTTGGTATACATCCATACAATGATACAAAATATATCCACCATAAGCAATGTAAGCCCAGCACAACCATCCACTATTATTATGGTAAGATGGATGCTCAATAGTTTATATCCTCTTCTGATAGCATAAAACTATACTTATACTGCTTTGCAGAAGATGGAGGATTTGGTACATAGGGTGATGCATATGATAGACAAATGGCATTAATCATGTTGATTTGAGTAGTAGGGAGAGCAAAGGAGCTAGGGAAATGTGTTTACAAAAGATAGTAGCCTTGATACATAGGTATAAAGTCATACCTGGGCTGAGCATAAGGGGACTCCCCGGTCTTTCAGGTATTCATATATCTTTACGAGCTGCTTTGGTCCATAGTTGCTCACCCCAACTGCTTGAACTAAACCCTACATGGTTCCATATTGTCAATATGACTATATTGCATATTGTCCTTGTTAATTGACTTTGAATGGTTGAATATATATGATAAATCAAATAATCAACCATGCTTCCTTTCAAAATTAAATAGATCAAATACTTGGGAAAAGAAATTACACCAGGAAAAGAGAGAGAGATGGGGGGAGGGGGGTGGGGGGAGTGGAAAATTGTGTGTGTTAAATGTACAAAGGCATTGAAATTATCTGAATTGCTGCAGTTCCCAACATAAAAGCTTCGAAACTAATCACAATGCCACCATGAAAAAAATAAAGATTTTTCTGCATTGTTCAAGAATAGGAAGACTTTATCTTTATGAAGTTTCCAAATATCCATCAATATGGAAAATGACAGTGTATCTTGTTGACTAAATAGTTTTCATACTTATTTAAATAGTGGTAACCTTCTCGTACATTGCCACTAAACCATCCCAGAGAGCTAACTCCTGCAAAGGAGCATAATTTGCAGTTGACCAGTGCAATTGTCCTATTCCAATTTGCTCAATCTGCATCCGATCTAGAGAGGCCCTGAAAAATCAGTCAAGCTTTATTATCATAAGCAATAGAAGCAATATGCATCTGTTTAGAGTTTTTTTTTTTTTTTTTTCCCCAGAGGGGGGGGGGGGGGGGAGGGGGATTGTGTGTGATTGATGAACATATTACATTAGGGTGTCTCTGAAAATTTTATTCAGTCTACTCTTGGGCAAAATTGCTAAAAGGCCAAAGAATATAACCACAAAACAGCAAAAAGTAGTATTACTTGCAAGCATTCACGAACTGCCCTGGTGTTAAGCGCCATGGATATGCTGCAAACTTTGTAGCAATCACAATTTCATTCTGCCCCCGCTTTTGACCTGAGGATACATTTACACAAGCACTGAAACACTTAGTACTTTGTATGGCATTAAAACCAACGAAAATACTCTCATCCAGCAATACCCACACCACTTTTTCTTCCCTTTTATTGGACATCTTTCATTGTTTGATCAATCAAGAATGAGAGTTCATTCAAGTATTGAGCAATAAGACAGTAAATCAAGTTATGTTATCTTTACGATGTTGCAGACTTAACTCTGATCACTAACCATTTATTAGAGTTCCTAGTGTTCTACTTTCAAGTGAATAGATAAATTTTCAAACATTGAACATTTGGTTGATCTCATTGACACAATAGCCTATAGTTTCTTCTGTCCCTCCCATCTTCTCTATAGCACTCATTAAATCCTTCTTAAAAATTGAAACTTTCAATGATGAAGAAAGAAACTATGGCTGCTTTCTCCACAAAAGCCTCTAATGGCTACAATGTATGATCCATTAGTTTATTAGCTATATCTCATCGTTTCACACTTAGTGTGTGTTTGGCATCAACTTATTTAACTTTTTACTGAAAATGTGCTAAAGTATGTTTGTACTTTGAAAAAGTGAGGTTTTAAAAAACTGTATATAAAAGCTAGAAGCTTGCAAAAAAGCTAAACCGAAACAGAAACTTAAAGCTGAAATGGAACTAAACAAACTTAATTCTTGGGAGGCATCATCTTCATCAAATGTAAAAACAATATGCACTGGTCTTAGTGGTCTACCAGTTTCAAGTAAGTTGTACAGGGACAGAAAAAAAAAAAGGTCTTAGTCGCACAAAGCTCCCACTTTTGGGGAGTTTGGGAGAGGTCATGTAGGCAGCTTTACCCTCAAATTCCAATGACCCAACAGGCTCTTGCCCAACACCAACATCAGAAATGGGTAAATAAGTTACAACTAGAAAGTTCCTTAATGTACTAGGATATATGTGGCAACACCAGGGATGCTAATCTGTTGATGTAAGAAACAACTCGAGGAACTTCAATTTGCTCTTCACTGAATAAAGGTTGGAAACTTGAGCATTGAAAGCATTGTCACTGTTTACAATTGCTCAAGAAGAAAGATGAGAAAGGGAATTGCAAGGTCTCTAGCATCATTGAAGCCAATGGATAACGAAACTGAATGATGAACCACATCAGAAGAACCGAATTTTTATTAGAGGGTTTAATAATCAAATGTTAACTGTTTCTGTTGTAGCATATGGTTTCAACTTCCAACTTATAAGGCTATTTGAACATTAAGATTAAGAAGTGTGGCACTAATTCAATTTCAAAATCTTAGGGATCATCTTTACAGCTTGTAAAACATATACACTTGGAGACACATACATTTTGCCAAGAACCATTGATCAACGTGTTTTGTGTCTGTGTGACCACCTGTTTACTAGTTGAAAACCCAATGTTCTTTAATCGCTTGGTGACTAAGTATGAGTAAATGAAACTTGAGAAAAAAAAACTAACCTTGATACTCCCTGATGAACTTCCCAAGAAGCTTTTCACTCTGCCCATTTAACCTGCCAGTCCCATAAGAATCAGCTGTATCAAAGAGATTTATACCATTGTCCACAGCTAAATTAAAAGTTTGTTGAAGCTCAGTGTCCATTGATTCCTGGTACCCCCATAGAAGCTGGTTGCCCCATGCCCAAGTTCCAAACCCCATTGGTGACACACTAAGTGGGCCTATCTTCACCTGCCAATACCATTGAAACATACACTATTAAAATCCAAAATACACACATACATGCATATGCAGCATATATATTATGCACCACACAAAAACAAAGAGAGGAATGTTTAAGGACATATTATATTATACATATACCTTTTGCCATGGCCAATAGGGAGGGAGTTTGAGGGGCTTAAATGGTGAGGAAGGAAGGGAAATTTCATTTAGAGGGCTGAAAGAGTTGAAATAGGCTGTGGGTGTTGAGGTAAAGAAACCCATTATTGCTAACTAAACTAGTGGGTGTTGGGGAAGACAGTTGAAAGAGCTTGGTTGAGTTGAGTGGATATTGTCATATCTTTTAATGGATAGGATATAATATAAACATGGACATATTGTTGGGTGACACCTAACGCTTTGAACTTGTAGTCCCACTTTGAACTGAAGTGTTGTTCACCTTAGATTACTAAAAGTAATCTAAAAAGAGAGGGGGAGTTACATGAGGATCATATTACTTGAATGTATTCAAGTTTAAAATTCTTTAGCTCTCAAACTATTGAATTATAAAAAATTATTGAAATTGAATCATAATAAAATAAATAATGAATACCAAATTTGTTGAGAATTATAAAAAAAATTATTGAAATTGAATAATAAAATAAATAATGAATACCAAATTTTTATTGAAACAAAAGGAAAATTTGATAGTGTATTAAAGAATTTAAAATAAAACAGTAAACTTATTTGAAAATATTGGTAATAGAATTTCAATTGGGGTGATAGATTAAATTTTTTTTACAACTTTGGTAATAGAGTTTCATAAACTACTTTAAAAATTATTTAATCACATGAAAAAACATATTATATGAAGAGTAACACTTACATTGAGCCACTTGGTACCAACTTTTATTAGAAAATAAAACTTTAATTGGAGCAGTATTTTATTTTATTTCATTTAGGGTAAAATATGTAATGTTTACATAATTACATTGAACTATTTGGTACAACCACAAAATGTTAAGATGCAAGCTCCTATCATATAATGGTAAGAGTTTCCCCAAACCTAATTAATTAATCATATCTGGCATCAAGTGTGTTCAAGCAAAGCTCACAAAGCTAATTTCTATTTGCTTAATAAGCGGGTGTTTAGTGGATTGGTTACTTCTGGGCTTCATAGCAATGTCAAAATTATTGTTTTAGATCCAATGCTTATAGTGGGTCAAATATGGAAGGTAAAATTGGGTCTATCTAATCAAATCTCGTTAGCTGACAATACTATTAGATGATCTCTTTCCTATCATATATAATGGCCAAAATGGGCATATACCCCTTTCGCACAAAATATGTAGCAAAATGCCCATGTTTTGAAACTATTTAGGAAAATGCTTATGTTTTAAACTCGATTTTCTAAAAACTGAGTTTCAATGAAAAACTTGATTTTTAGAAAATTGAGTTATAAGCAATCAAACTTAAAAAAAAAAAAAAAAAAAAATGGAACTCGAGTTCCATGTAGCTTTTTTTTTTAGTAACTCGAAAAATCGAGTTTTTCATTGAAACTTGATTTTTAAAAAATAGAGTTTCAAACCAAAGGTATTTTCTTAAATAGTTTTAGAACACGACCATTTTCTTGGAATTTTTGGGTGAAAGAGGTATTTTGCCGTTTTTACCCATATATAATCCAAAACATATTGATAGCAAAAATAGAATACTCCTAATTGTTATGGCTTTTACTATTATTTTATTGGCAAGAGGAGTTTCCCCAATTTTAGTGTTTCTTTGTCATTCTTGCTTCCATTGGGCCTGATACTAATATTATTATATTATCCCTTCAAAAACACAGATTGAACTTAAATTCAAATTCAAGCCCAATTGAAGACTAGGGACACAGCCCAAAATAACATGAGAGGGGGCTCACAAAAAAAGCAAAAAAACGAAATTGACAGCTGTGGGATTTGAACCCACGCCCTTTCGGACCAGAGCCTAAATCTGGCGCCTTAGACCACTCGGCCAAACTGTCGTGCTTGTGCATACAAACACATATTCCATAGATATAATAAATTATATGATTTTTTACCTGCTGTCAACATTTGTTACATTTTTGTGTGCGCTTTAGACTAATAGACCGTTTGGCTTGGGCGGAAAAGCTGAAACTCGCGTTTGCGTTTCAGCTTTTTTTTTTTTTTTTTTTTTCACGGGTTTCAGTCTTTTTTACTGTTTATGTACTGTTTCTGTTACTGTTTAATAAACAGTAGCCGCAAAGTTTGACATTACAACCCAAATTTTACTGTTCACGGACCCACAATTTTCACTTTTTAGCAACTTTTTCATTAAAAATGGATCTCACGATACTATTCACACATTTTAAAATTATTTAGTTACCGTACTTTTCAGTTTTCAATTTCAGTTTTCAACTGTATCCAAACGGGGCTAAGCACAGAATAGGCCATTATGCTAATAAAGTAATACCCACTTGAAGATTTCACATGGAGGTTTCAAAGTGAGTGCTTTTTGTCACTTCCCAGCTTAAATAATAATTTTTAATGAAACGCATAAAGCCACCAAAAAGAAAAAAACAAAAGAGCTTGTTAGTGTCAGTGTGTCGCTCTTATCTTGCTTAAGAAGTTGTATGACTTTGATTTTTTATTTTTTAATGTGTTACTTTCATTTCTCTTAAAGTAACTAGTTTTTATTCAGCAAAAAAAGAAAAAAAAAAAAAGTAACTAGTTTTTATTACAGCATATTTCTTGAGAATATTTTTGAGAAGGAAGTGAATTTCGATTGGGCCGTGGAGTAAAAAATATATGTTTGCTGACTTGAAATCAAATGAAAGTATTAGACTTTGATGGCAACATTCTGGGATTTGATGTCTCGAAAAAGACCAAAAAATGTAGACGTGATCAGTGATTACCCTCTAAAAGTTCTAGAGCATAGCCCATTTAACAGTGTTTTTAGTATTGAAGAGTGGTGGTAGGACCTTGTTATAATAAAAAACAAAAAAAGTAGTAGGACCTACTTCATAATTTAACATTTTGAACCAAAACTCATGGCGAAAAACTGAGAATAGCATATACCCAATAACCAGAACCTTGAAGGCAAGTTAAGAGGCATGAAAAAAATTCTAAATTTGAAAGCAGAAGGGACATTAGGGTAAATAAATTGTCTCAGTGTAAGGGTTTTTATTTTTATTTTTTGGCTACCAGAAAAGACAATTAACAAGAAAAAACAGGAACACAAAGAGTGACTAAGAACAAAGGGGAAGCCTAACCATGAAAAGAGCCAAAAATATTACCAGACCAATCCCACTTTGCTAGAAGATGAGCTACCTTGTTTTTATGTTCGACTACCTGAAACCATAGTGTTCCAAAAATATGTTTTTCTCAAGTGTTACAGGCTTTTTCTAGGATGAATTATACTTTGATTGAACGGTACTATACACAGAATATAGAAAAAAAGTTTGTCAAAAGTTGTATAACCAACATTTACAAGCTTTTGCTTGGATGAATTAAACTTGTGATTGAACAGTATTATATACAGTATAACCAATATTGATTTAGTGCGCAGGGCCATTCCCATTAATGGCCATCTTGTGTAACTGAGGTTTAAGTGCTTTTAAGGCCATCTTGGGTGCCAGATTGACCTTAACTTAGAACCATTCTCAGAAATTCTTTTAGTTAAATAAAGTATGGTAATTTGTTCATGGAACCTCACTGACTTGGCTTGTGGGTTTCATTTAAGTCTTGCATCTTATTGTGTTGATGTATACACCATAAGCCACAAAGAAGAAATAATTAATTCTATAATTCACACAATCAAACAATACACTGCTAAATTATTCAAGCATTATGTTGCACTTTTGGTATTGATGTTTGTCATATTTCTACAAGATCGCAGTCTTTGCCTCACAACACATGCACACACTCACACGGGCAAACACGCCTGAACAAACCTCTAGGTGACCATTCCTTTGCTTGCTTCAGTTGTCTTGAGCTCTGTAGCATTCCTTTAATCTACCATATGGATGCTTTATGGACTATTCTGAATGTACTTGGAGCCCTCCACTTCACCATTCCCTCTCTCCTCTGGTCCTTTCGAAGGTCCAATTGTTAAACAAATATCCAAAATTTGTAAGCTAGGTGCATTTTTCTTAGTCCAAAAGTATAGCTAGTATGAACTACTACATAACTGATCAAGCAGACCACATGAATCATAAGTGTACCATTTTTCAAGTGATGCAAAGGGAACATGTACATGTTCTGTCACGTTCAGAAGTCCTTGTCCTTCCTCTAAGTTTCCAACGCCAGTCTTATCTTCATGTGGACACATGACTGCACTGCCTTCCATTCCCTCCTGAAAGCAATTCAGCTTTGCTTTAGTCTCACTATTGGTATTTACATTATTTGATGTACAAACTGCACTATTTCCTTCCAAACCCTTGCTGTGTTCATTCCCACCATGAGTTTTTTCCAGCAGATCACCTAGGATTTGCAACTGTTGGCAAAATCAAACAAGATGCTCATGTTTATGGCATGGAAAATTTTTCAAAGCTACTGTTAGTTTTACTACAAAAAGTTTACAACTTGTCATGACAACGAATGTGATTGATGCCACATATCAGTTTGAAAGAACTATGTGATAAAATTTGTAATATCCTTGGTATATTTCTGTTGACTACTTGAACATATGGGAATTAATGCCTTCTCATAATATAATAATATATATTTAAAAAAACAGTACCTGTATGAGCAAGGATTGTCTCTCTTTCTTTAAGGACTCAAACTGGGATGCTAAATTGTCATAATTATCTTTGAGTATTTTGTATTCATTCTCTATCTGTTTTGACTTCCATCTAGCCCTTCTGTTCTGAAACCATATGGCAATCTGGCGAGGCTGCAGCCCAAGCTCTCGTGCCAGTTGCACCTTCTTCCTAGGCTCGAGCCTTGTCTCTGATTCAAATGAGGATTCTAGTGACTTAATTTGTTCAGCACTAAACCTGCTCTTGTTCACAATCTTGTTCTTCTTCTTTCTTGCAGTTTGAGGTGGCTGCTGGCAAGTGAAGATTTCATAGTTACCTTCTGGCACTGCTGGACTGTACATGTACTCTCTACCTTCCATTGTTTTGTTTCTCAATTGAGACAGGAAGAACTGTTTATCAAAGTAGTTTAATTAATAGAGTAATAAAAGATATGACTCTCTTTGTTTTTGGAAGCAAAGAGAGTCATATCTTTGTGATGAATGAGCTTTGGAACTCTACCATGGAGGTTGGCTGTAGGATATATAGTCAGGCATGAAGAGAGTATATGGACTTTTGCTTTCAGATAATTATGACTTATGGATTACTCCAACCAATGGGATTAGATACCGTATTGCAATGTCCATCTTATGCCTTTGAGGACATTCCTATCTTCTCTCTTTTTATTTATAGACAGTGATCCATGCATAGTTTTTGTTCGAGTCCCATCACAGTGGTATATAAATGGAAAAGTAAATTATACATAGGTCATCTTTGCAAGCGTACACATAATTGGAGGCTACCCAAGAGACTCGTGACTGAGTGGTATTGTCCAATGAGGAAAATTTAGAAAAAAGCATACAATTGAGATCTGTTTCTAATTTCATTGAAAACTGTTTCTGAAAAAGATGAAGCTCTCAAGTTTCAAATGTAGTAATTAGAAAGTTTGTGTAGTAAATTGTAATAGGACTAAACTATATGAGGAAACTGTAGTTTTCTCAAATGATATAAAATATATGAAGAAAATGGCAATGACAAAAATGCCATTTGGTTAGTCAGTGAGAAAATTGAACAGAAAAAAGCAAAAAAAAAATAAACACTATTCATTTTAAGGGGTTTGGTTTATCTTAGAAGTTAAAAGAATGCATCTCTTAGTTAACATATTTTCTTGACTACAGAATCTTGCATGTGGCAAGGTATGTGAGAGCATTGTTTCCTGCTCTTATTTTCAAACTTAGGATCACTTTATTGTGAGTAAAGAGGAAAATTTTCAAGATATTATTATCGACCTTTAGATCTTTTGCTGAGGAAAATTTTCGAACTGTTCTTGTCAACCTTTTGATCTTTGCTGTCTGGATCAGTGTGGAACCGATATTTTGTGGTTAGATCTGCTGTTATGTAGCCAGCTTACAAAAATAATTGGCCATGGGGTCTGAGTAGTCAAATTTAAGCTTTATTAATGTCTGCAGGATAGAGATTAATCAACTAACTTTGAACTTGCATGCACTTTTTCAGTACATTAGATTTTTGTAAAGTTCCCACAATCAATCACTGACAATTAGCTTGTCAGAGGAAAAAGTTCTTGGCAATGAACTTTGAAATAAGTGGCTCTCTCTCTCTCTCTCTCTATATTAACATATTCTGGTTTTGATTCACAAAGGGTGGCAGTTAATTCTAAATAGACTTTTGATTAGATTTGACTAATACAGGTATATATTAGCACTTTGTCACTACTATCACTAATTAATCAACCATTTACTCAGCTGGGAAGTAAACTCATAGTGATTTTATGAAGATTGTTGTACTAGTTTTACAAGATGTTGATGGATATAATAAACTCCTGTAGTTTTGTTCCATTGAAGGAAACATTTTTAATTACTTAGAACTGAAGGCACAGATTAAAGCTATATAACAGTAATTTGAACAAATGACATCCTGCATAATTTGAACAAAAAGATGGGTGCAATCTTTGGCATGAAGTTTCTGGCTCATATTGATTCTTATCACTTGAATATCTAGGATAAGATTTCGTACTAGTCTTAGAGTAGATCATAAATTCCTAAGCAGAATATGAGGATCAACTAATTAAGTCGCCTAACACAGACAAATGAATGATGAATAATAGATTGTAAAGTTAAATCACATGAGATATTAAAAATCAACCTAAGCAATGATAGGTTAATCATACCAGTTGGCCTTAGACAAAGGCCAACTTCATTTCATACCCATTTTGGTTTCAAGTTTCAGGTATAGATTTGGCCACGAAGTTCATATAATTTGAGACCATTGATTCAGGTACTATTTTTCCAAACTCTGTTCATGTTTTGGTGGCATTGGATTGTCCAAAATGGCTTTACAGTTTGGCGTGTATATGTCATGTATTCTTACCAAAACAATAGGTGTCAATGTCATGGTTGGTGAAGTGTCTTGTGAACAAGAATAGGTGTCGGTCAATAAGCTTAGGATACTCTTTCTAATTTGTCCTCGCTTGCACGCCACGGGAGCCTTAAATTGTTGACAATTTGGCAAGGAATTGATGAGCCCTATAGGTTTTGATTTCCAAAACACATTTTGAAAGTAAATTCATTTTTTGGAAATAAAAAATAAACACAAACAATGAACATCCCCTGGAACACGTTTACAGTTAACCAACAAGACCTGAAATTTGACTACTACTATATTGACAACAGTTCTTTGATTGAAGTTCTGAAAATTCCTTACCAACAATTTTTATTGGTCATTAAAGGGCAATTACCTTGTGTTAGTCCCATTCAAGTAGGACATTTAGACATGGTTTGGAACTTTGGATACAGTCTTATCATTCAGCATTTGAAGGGGATATTATAATTTACCTATGGAGATGGGAGTACTTAAATACCACAATGGATGTAGATTGAAATATACTGTATATACCATGCAATCACCTTAAATGCGCTAGAATAAAGTGTAGACTAAAATGTAAACTATATCCTTAAAATTTGAGGTAATTTTAATTTTAAGCCCTAAATGTATAAAAAATTGAGTTTTAGTTCCCAACATGGGTCTGTTTTACTTGTGGTCTTTCTGTCCATGCTTAACTTTAATTAGACTTTTGTGAAATCCACAAGTTAACAATGAGAATAAGAAAATGCCTAGATTACAATGCCTAAATTATCAAGCCTAACATATACCAAGCTTACTCAAAGTAAAATAAACTGCAAAAAAGGGTAAAAACCTACTTAAAAAGAGTAATGCCTAATTAAATTAAGAACTTGAATACAAACTGACATGTATAAAACCTCTTAGAAGCCTACGGATTGCCTACATACTACTTGATACAAATACAAATGATATTCTAGATTTTTGTGTCTGAATGTGCGTACCCTTTCTCATAGAATAATCCTTCTGTTTATACTTGAGGTTTTGACAATTAATTTTGTCTTCCTTGCCACATGGCATGTATTTATTTGTGTCTTTTTTACTAAACATCTTGCAAATATTAAAACTGAGAAACCATTTATAGTTGCTTCGAGGTAACCATTGCCATATTAATTCATGTGCTTGGCATATGCCTTACTTGGAGAAATTGATCTAGAAAATTGTTCCTTAATCTCTAATAGATTAATGCCATTTGTCTTTACTTTGGGTTTTACTTTTTTTATTAATTTATTTATGACTTGGCAATCCTACTTGCATTTCATTTCTACATAGCCAATTCTTTATCTTCGCCACATATCCAATTACTAAATTCATTATTTGGCTCAACAACCCAAAATATAGTGAATATTGGATTGTACTTGATAAGTGTGTGTTATACGGGCACGTGTATAAGAATGATTTGAGTTATATTAGTTATTATGAAAATCATTAATTGTAATTTGACTTGTCCTTTTGGGGTATAATGTTGATATGGTTAGCATTTTTTGCAAATTGTGAGATGCTTAGTGGTGGATTGAAGGTGGATTGTGGATTTTTTGTTTGGATGGTCTCTCCCATTTTGATGACCAATTGTGGAGATAACATGGCTTGGAGTTGGAGGCTATAGGCTTACTGGCAACAAACTAGGTTTTTATGTGGGTGATGGTTTGACTGTGTGCTGCCTTTGGTGAAGATTTCTTGGTGTTTTGAGGATTGCAGGTCTCGACTTTGGAGTGAGTTAGATCCATGCTAGTTCCATAGAAGGGTTTTTTTTTTTTTTTTTTTTTTTTTTTCTTTGCTACTTCCCAAAAAGAAATTTAAAATAGGGTATATCTTTTTAGGTCTCTTTAATTTTAGATAGTTATTTATTTGAATTTTTACAATTCTTTTTTGGACTCTTTAGTTGACTTGACATAATTTAATTGAACTTATAACTAACATAAATTGCAAGGTTCACATTAACATGCCGGGTTGGATTTGAAAGGATGAAAAAACAACATTAGGAAGTGTGTTTTAGTTAGCTCAATTGGTAAAGTCTGTTACTATATGTTGAAATTCTATCGTGTCTCTAACTATATGTTAAAACAGCATTAGGGACTAAAATCCAAACAATTTAACTTTAAGGATCAAAATCAAAATTCTGAGACAATGTGAACATGAAGACAAAAGCAATACATAGAAAAGTTGGGAAGATTAAAGGATCAAATGTCGTAAAGCAAGATGCTTTCCTCAAAATGTCACCAAAACTACTATATGTAATGTCCTGTAGTGAGTATTGAGCAACAAATACCCCTTTGTCCTCGTCCAGGAAGCTGGGTTTGCATCTAGAAACTGCGTGTATATGAAAAAAGCCTCCCCCTCGAATCTCCATAAGTCTATCTCTAACTACTGCCTTTGACAATGACCAACTTATTTGTCTTGAACGGCAATGATTAATTAGCATTTCTTTTCTTTTGCGCAAGCTTGAATGACCTAATAATTCATTTCATTTCTCAAACCAATTTATATGCCAATTTTTTGTGCCTAAAAGCTGCAACAAAGTGAGTTGGTTAGTCCTCTAATAATTAAGTCATAAATTATTTGATGATCATTAGCAATCCAACAATCCAACTCTTTCTTAGTATCTATGGATTATATATATGATTACATGAGCTATATCTAGATTGATTTCTATTATGTTAACAACAAATTTTTATGCTTACAATTTTCAAGTGAGATGGTTGGTCCTTTAATCCACAAAGATTCTAAAGAGTTTTGTATCTTATTGACGTTGTTTGGTCTTCGTTTTGAGAAGTACCAAGATTCAAATCAACTCTCTCTCTCAATTGCTGTAACAATTAAATTCTATTAATAAAAATTTCTTAAAGGCATGATTGGAATGGAGGGAGATAAAGAGAGACGAGAGTAGAGTATAGGGGAAGGAAGATGGTTGGAATATATTAAAACTTAGTATATTCGGACTAGATTATATATGGTCATAAGACTTCCCTCACACATATATATCCTAACAATTTCCATACATGGGCTCTCATTTTTCAACCATGAGAATAACACTCATACTTCTATACCTAACAAATTCCATGGACTCTCTCATATGCCATCCATGGAAATCTTGTGTTGCTTTGGTCATATCATTAGAAATTCTGCTTTGTTGGGTTTTTTTAAGATCATCCATTGACTTTAATACCACTTATTGAGATTTTTGATTTATAAACACTAATACCCATATTTGTTTTTTATTTTTAATCTTTGATATGGAGAAATACTAATACCTTGAGAAGTCTTTTTTTTTTTTTTTTAAGCTACTTAACCAAAAAGCTTAAATCAATAAATGTGGACCTAATTATTTTATATTAATTACTCATTTTTTTTAATATTAAATATGTAACCTCCGTTCACACATGCATAACAAATATAATTGTGGCCAATTACCGTGTGGGTCATATGACAATACCTGTTTTTGTCCAGAGTTTGAAAAACATTTTTGTGTGGGTGAAGTTGTAGTATTAGTTGATTTTATTTTTGCTGAGATTGTAGCATTAGTTGATAGCACCCCTCAACCCTGGTCCATAATTTCGAGTATTATGAAACTTATTGCATTTGTTTAGAGAAAAAAAAGGGGAAAAAAAAAAGTACCAAGTGCATTTAGAAATCCAATTTACTCAAGTTATTAACACAAATATTGTTTGGTACATATATATTTTTTTTTCTTGAGTTGAAGCGGGTTAACAAATCCAGATCCAATTTTGTCAGGTCTACTTAAGCAATTTTCTTGGTCAAATCAATTTTTTTCATTCCTGCAAAACAAAATAAAAGTTGTCCCATTCAGGCCCGTTAGACAACGCCCATTATTGAATCTTAAGTGGGCTTACCCATCAGTGTTATTTAGTGCAAGCCGGTGTAGAAATGTAATGGGCCTACTCGTGCATAAATAAATTTGGCCCAGAACGAACAAGTGTTATTACATTCAGTGGACAGCTCTAGCAGCTAATTGGGCTCCAACTCTACTCACCGACCTCACAGTAGATCTTGGTGGGCTGCCCCTGTTTCGCACACTCAATTTTGAAACACTGTTTGTTGGCTTATGTGAGCGGCCAAAATGGCCCATTACCATAAGATTTGGAAACATTTAGCCCAAGAACACTGTTTCGGAAATATTTAGCGAAGTACCATGTTTTTAAGTACTCGAGGTCACCAAACTCGAGTACAATGTTTTTTGACTTCCACTGTGGCACGCTGACATGGCAGTTGGGTCAGAAGTTTCAAACAGTACTCGAGTTTACTGAACTCGAGTACTGTTGAATGAGGTACCCGAGTTCAATAAACTCGGGTATCAAATACAGTAGGCACAAAATGGAATTTAAAAAAAATTCAAGACAGTACTCGAGCTTCCCAAGCTCGAGTACCGTTTAAAAACTCCATGGACCGAAAAACCTTTTCTGGCATTTTGCGATTTAAAAAACTGAAGAAGGTACTCGAGCTTCGCAAGCTCGAGTACCGTTTAAAAACTTTGTGCCAAACGTAATCAGGCAGATTGGTACTCGAGTTTCTGGAACTCGGGTACCAATCTGCCTTAACATCTCAAGTGCCCAGTTGGCTTGAAAATTTTCCTGGAAAAAAAAAAACCTGAAGCATAAAATTCCTCGTGTGCCAATTTCTGAATAATGCACAAGATCTCACATTTGCTTGAAACAGAATGCATACGACAAAACATGTCACATAGGAAACTCCATGTAATTCCTTATTTAAATACTTCAAAGTCCCTTTTTTTTGAATTTCCACAGTTGCAAAAAATACATTACATTGCATTTTATATTGTGTTTGTGTACAAGACGCACATGGCACATACACATGAGAAATATTAAGAGGAAGACTCAGGGCCCCAAAAAAAAGACCAAAAATACATTACAAGACGCACATGGCAGTCATTACCCATGCTTTCCCATGCATTTTTGAAATTGGAGACCCCCACTTTCAACATGTAATCAGCTGCTACAACCTCCAGATCCTCTAGCTGGTATTCATCTTCAACACCATCATCCTCTGTCTCACCAGTGGTTGGATCAACCTAATAGTATTGCCAAATGCATTAGTTAATAAAACAACTATGATATGTTATAACATGAGCTGCAGACTGAAACAATTTGCATAAGGACTACGAAATGTTGAAAGTATACAGTGTATTTGGAATGCCAGTCGACTGGAAGTATTTAGTTAATTTACTTACACAGGCCTTTCGCATGTAATAAAGTAGAAGGGCAGAGTTATATTTGTACTTTTTGCTTGAAGGAAATTCAAATTTCCGGAACACACAATTAGCGAAGGTGATTACTTATCAAAGGAAATCCAAGCAACTGAGGAAGTGTATAGTAACAACACTGACTGACCTTAGTTTTCATTACAGCCATTGATTTAACAAGAGATATGATCGTAGATAGAGTCATTGGTGAATAAGATTTCAATAGCCAAATCCAGCTAACTACGAAAAGGTTTTGGATTATAGTTAAGTCAATAGTCTGAGTTATTATAACTTCTATATATATAACACATATGCACATGCATTGTAGAAGTCAGCCATGAACTTAGGCACATGTATTGTAGAAGTCAATCATGAACTTCTTCATTAACTTTGTCACTCAACTTTTTGGGTTTTCTTTTCCCATGGTGTCATTATGCCTAGTTTCTTCAGGGCATAGCGGGATGGTTCAAAATGCCAAGCTTGAGGACATCAAATTATAATTTAAATAGAAACCATACACAATTTCAATACTTTAAATATAAAGAGAAAGTAATCATCATCATAAGCAACATAATTTGAACTTTTGAACTAGTGCAATCAAAGACATTTACTAGTAACTAAAGTGTTCAATTGTGAGAGTGTAGGCAATTCCTTTGATTGGTAGCAATGTTTAAGATCAAGTTTCTGTTAGAACTTCTACGATCAGCATTAAAAAAATGGAAAAAATTTACATGTAAAAGGATGCCACGGTTCAAACTTAGCGTACCTAGTCCGCGAGACCACCACTCGTTCGTACCTCGTTCCGCTTAGGGTATGTTCTTCGATTATGCCCCTCTTGGTCACACAACCCGCATTGCACCTTCCTCCCCCCCTCCTTCCATGGTGTGGTTCTTGGCCGTCTCCCACCCTCGTCCATCTCATTCCTGATTCGTGTTGAAACAGGGCGACCTTTTTCTCGGATCAATTGAGGGTTAGGGAGGACTTTTCGAGTTTCTTCAGGATCCGGCCATGATAATCTATCTTTCAACACAGGGAAAACGGGAGCATAGCTCCGGAACAATGCATCCACGCTATAGCATGGGTCAATATACTGCTCTGCATCATGTCGATACCTAATACAAACTGCAATGACATGTGAACATGGTATCTTGTACAATTTCCATTTCTGACATGTGCAAGTTCTTTGCAACAGATTAACTCCATGTGTGTGATCCCCATGTCCATCAGTCCCTGGATTATGCGGTGTATCTACTTGATATGATTGTTGTTGCGCGCTCAATCTCGTCACCCTGTGATTCTCTGCCTTCACCTTATTTCTCATGAAGATATCCAAGGCATATTTAGTCCATCTTTGACCCGATTTCAACTGTGCTACGCTCTTATTACGACGATCATCAAAGTAGGCATTTAGTTTGAACCATGTGTATTTCACCATTGCCGTAATAGGCAGGCTACGAGCACCCTTTAGAACACCATTGAAGCACTCAGACACGTTTGTAGTCATCGCCCCATAACGGTAACCGTTGTCAAAACTTAGAGCCCATTTCTCTTTGGGCACCTCCTTCAGATATCGGTGCGCATCCCGGTCGACATTCTCAATTGAATCGAAAGTGGCATTGAACTTTCGCTCTTGGGTAGCAGTTGCTGCCCTCCATACTAGATTCTTTAAAGTTTCATTTTTCCATCTAGTGTTAACATTACTGCATAGATGACGAAGGCAGTAACGATGTTCTGTCATGGGAGGTCGCAGGGAGACATCTCGATTAGTGTCTCTGAAGATTGCTTGTATCCCAGGGTGTCTGTCAGATATGACACACAGGTCTCTCCGGTCGGTAACATACGTTCGTATACAAGCCAAGAACCAACCCCAAGTCTCTGTGCTCTCGCTCTCGACAACGGCGAAGGCTAGTGGATAAATCTTATTATTAGCATCTGTCGCCATTGCAATCATCAATTTCCCTTTATATTTTCCATAGAGGTGGGTTGCATCAATGCTAATCACAGGCCTACACTTCTTGAACCCAATAATACATGGACGAAACGCCCAAAATACAGACTTGAATGTACAGGTTCCCCGCTCATAATTATCATCCAGTACTAACTTATACTGTGTACCCGGACTTGCATCCGTAAGTCCTGCCAAAAAACGCGGCAACTCTGCATAAGACTCCTTAAAATCTCCATATATAGCTGCAACGGCCTTTTGTTTGGCATCCCATACCTTGTACGTGAACCATAATGATTACGTTAGAAATGAATACAAGTTAAATCATTATAGTTGAAGAAACGAAATGAAGACTTGTAAGGCTATAAGATGAATATAATATTTCTTCCTCCTTATTCCTTTTTTTCGTTTTCTTTTTCAATTTCAATTTTCATAATATAAAGTATTCATGGGTTTTGGGAAAAAAGTATGTTGGTTATACTAGACTGGTCTGCATGTCTCTACATTGTATTGAAAAAAGAATGCAAATTAAATAATACCTTGTACTGAGATACTTCGTGTTTTAAGTCTGCCAAAACAACGTGGCGTAAGTTCTTTATCTTATATGCAGGATCTTCTCGTATATAGCGCTCAAGTACGTATGCTAGGAACACCGAATCAATCATCCGACCATCGTGAGCATTCTGAATTTTGTCGCACGTGTGGGGGCCCTTGCATTTTGCGATCTTCCAGACATTGCTTCCCTTGCAACAAGTCGCACGGACTGACCATGGACAGGAATCATCCTCACAACTCACTATAAGCCTCTCTAAGTCTGAATGCTCAGTCTTGAAGCTAAAATTCTCTCGCAATGCGTACCAAGTCAACGCAAATTTTACTGCCAATTTATTGGCGAATACCATCCCTTTCTGTGGCTGCTCCCCAGGTGTCCAACTTGATACTTCCGCTTGCATAACCGGTGATGGATCAAACATATTATCCCAAGTGTTTTTAGTGAACCATTCTGGTGTAGGATCAGGACCTGGGCATGTGTCTCTATTCTCTTCTACAACCACATCTTCGATATGATCAACATCCTCATGTTCACCCATGGTATCTAGGAACTCCTCGAACTCATCCCTGGTAACATCAATATGGGTTGCATCATCAGCAACTCCGTAATCATCTTCATTTTCGAATGTGCCCCTATGCAGCTCATGATGAGATAAATGCTCTCCTTCATGCACTTCATAGCGCCTTGCCTCCTCCTCAGTTGAGTTCACAACAGGAAATGTCTGCCATGGTTCATTGTCATACCTATCTCTTGTGTTGTCTGCACACCCTTGATAAGATTGTAGTGGTATTGACTCGATGTGCTCATTTGTAGTTCCATCCAAAACAGTTTGTTGTGAACCCTCTCCGGCCTCTACTATGGTGGGCTCAACAGTGACATAGAGCTCTGAAGCAACAAATCCTTTCACCACCATTTGTTCAACAACTTCCCACATCATCTTCACTTCGGCACCACACGATAACTGTAGTGACTTGTAGACAACCTGGGTGCCTACAACTAGTTGAGGTGCTCGATACACGATGGAAATGTTATGCCTACACTGGTCTAACCCCATCGCCTTCAATATTCTTCGTTTCAAATTCATAAGGCCTATCCCACGCTTCACCTTAACACATATTTGCTTTTGGTTTAAGCCTTGGTATGACAACCCATTTAAGTCATGATGATACGTCTCTCCGTCGTAGTACACATAGAAAAAGTGAAAATCCATCACCGACCTGTTATTGACAATATTAAAAGTAGTCATAATCTATAAATAGTTATATATATATATATATATATATATATATATCTTCATATCTTTTTTTTACTTTATCAATATTTTTTAAAGTTCAAAATTAAAAAAAAAAAATAAATAAATAAATAAACAATGATAACAAATAAACTTAAATAACGAAGAAAAAGTCTCAACTGAAGAGACAAAAATACCACCCCAAAAAACAAAAAGTTTCCTTTCAAAAGTACTAAGGCCATAAATTTTATTCAGTTTTTGTTTTTTCTATTTAAATTAAAATTAAATATTATTTATTATAACTCCTATATTATTTCATTTATTTTTTGTTTCAAAGTCGTTCTCTGTTTAGATTGCAAAATATAAAATAATTTTTTATATTTGGGTTTTATTTACAACTCCTTTACAATTTTTAGAAGGGCAAGGTTTGTAATGCAACTTGAATTATATGAATTTTTATGTTAACAAAGCCATCCACAAAGCCTAATATCTATATAACCTATAATAATAGAAGACGTTTGCCTATTATTATATATATTTATAATGTAGAGACGTTTGCCTATAATAATTGAAGAATTTTAAACCAATTCTAACATATTATAATATATATATTTATATATATATATATATATATATGAAGCAAGTCCATCAGTTTAAATTAGTTAGAAATTTAGAATTGTTATCAATGTTGCAAGTCCCAAAGCAAATGCTAAAGCAACAAACAATTTTACAAATTAGTAATGTCTGTAAAAATGTTGTACAAACAATTTTCCATATCAATAACTTGTAAAAATGTTGTAAAAACCTTTGTGTATGTGGCATTACTTAGTGTAAAATAATAGTTCTTTTCCATTACACAGTTAAATTTCCACTATATATATATAGAACCATGTATGTAGTAGCGGTTGCACACAGTTAACTTGTGCAAAACTCATTTGGGGAAACTCATGCAAAATAATAGTTCTTTTAACGCATGCAAAAAAATTTAAAAACTAAGCATTGAACAAATACATCTATGTACTGGTCACAAAAGGATTGACTCACCGGTGGAATGGATAGCACGTTGATTGATGGAGACACGAACACCGCTCAAGGACTTGTAGATGGTGACCAAACAGTCAAGCTTATGCTGATGGCTGACTCGCACATGGAGTTTCTGAATAGGTTTGTACTGAAAATGTCTTCATGCGGCTGGGATGGTATTTGGTTAAATGGTACTCGAGCTCAAGGAACTCGAGTACCATTAAATAGCATTTACTCTACCGCTAGAGCCCCAGTTCGTTCGTATGTGAGTAGGTGGGGAATAATTGTGGGAGGAGGTACTCGAGTTTCAAGGCCTCGAGTACCTTGTTACAAATGGCCACATTGCGCAGTTCGCTCAGTGTTCGTTGGCACAGTGTTTTTAAAAAAATTTGTAAGGCAGATTGGTACCCGAGTCTGTCATACTCGAGTACCAATCTGCCTTAAGAAAATAAAAAAGGCGAACACGCAAAAATTTGTAGCATGTTCTGGTTGATATGCCCTTGTTAAGTCACACCTGCATAGTATTTCATTTCATTTAGTCCACTTTAGTATATTCAATCTTAGTTGGTCCATTTTCATCCTATTCAGTCTAATTTGGTCTACTTTAGTCTATTTGGTCCACTTAGATTCATTTCAGTCCAATTCTGTCCGTTTTGGTCCATTCGGTCCCATTCGATCCTATTAGGTTCAGTTCGGTCCATTTGATCTAATTTGGTCCATTTTTGGTTAATTTCATTCCATTAGATCCCATTCTGTCTATTCGGGCCATTTCATTCTATTTTTGGTTAATTTCATTCCATTAGATCCCACATATATTTTCAACTGTAATCAACTCCTTTGTTGCATCCCAATACTTGAATCCACTTTTGATGAAGTATATCACAGACAATTCAATAGTCCTTTCCATATCTTGAAAGTCAAATAAATTTTGACATTAACAACATTGATATCAATGTGAAACTGTGAAGATAATTTAGATGATGTATTATAGTATGCAATCATCTTGCATCCCCCATTGGCGTTATATAGCCTAAGTTGTGCTCAATTCTAAGAATATCAGCTAATTATAACTTACGTTCCAGTCCAATAGTAGAAAACTAACAGAGTCAACTTCTGGCCTAGACAATTGCTTCTTTAAACAATGTTTTCATGCCAAATCTATTGATTGTTGTTTCGGTCTATTGTGTAATGCAACCAATAAAAAATAAATAAAAAGGCTCTTAAGTCAGCTTATAGCATAAGGCCAAAACATAACTTTTTACAGAAAATATAGCAACAGCCAACAAGGTAGAGCATAAAAGATTTGCTAGATTGGGTTGTGTCATAGAATCTATTTATAACACAAACCAAAATATAAATCTTGTGATTTTTGAAGTGCTTAGAAATTTTACCATTAATCAAAAGACAATAAATTTATTATTAACAAAAAAAAAAAAAACAAAAACACAAAAAAATTCATAAAATGACATATTTCAAAAAGACATCACAAGCCAACATGAACAAATTTCAAATATATACGCGTTTTAAAAAGCATTAGATCATAATGTTAATTAGTTATGGTGTCCAAAGAGAATTCAAAAAAGTTGATCCTAATGGTAGGCTTATAGCCTATTAACAATTGGCATAACTTTTAATATTCTTGATCCTTTGATCCTATATGTATTAAGCATAATGACATGAATACCTGTAAATTCAAAACAAAAATCAAGATTTGAACTCAATCCACTCGCTTCAAAGGCATCTTCTATCTAGCATTATCGGAATCAAACCCATACTATTAACCATCATGGTCTCCCACTTGCAAGGGGTGGCACCAGCTCACCAAATGTGTCCCATCGGTGCTACAGGCCATCAACATAGGAGAGGTCACCAAGAAGAAGATGAACATCATAGTTGCACTGGTCATTGTGGTCTAGTGTCAATTTGGTACAGGCAATTTGAAACAAATCCCCTGCACATAAAAAGTAACTGGAAATTAAGATGAAGGTCTTGAGCTGGAACTTAGGACCTTGTCCTCCACATTGTGGCCAAAAGGCACTTCCCATCATACCTTGTGTATATACTGGAATTTAACAACAATGACAAGCTAATCTCATATTGCATTACAATGAACCCCACATTAACTTCACATGCATTTCTGAGGGGAAAAAAAAAGATTTTGGAAACTACAACAATTTACAATCTCTTTTTGGAATACAAAATATTATACTCCCTGTTTTTTCTTTGTTTAACAGCCCTTCGTCAACACAATATTACATACATCAGTTATATTGTATATAAACAAAAGGGCTAGAGGGAAAACGGTTAGATGTGAATCGTTGTCTCTGTTTTGGCTAATGAGTTTTTTATTTTTTTTTTAATCCCAGAAAGTAGAATAGAAAATTTTAACCCCAGCAAATAGAAAAATTATAGAATATGGATAAAAATACACTACAAGACCTATAGCAAGCTTCTCATATTTTTAGTCAAGGAGAAGACTTAAGATCAACCCATGTCACTCAGATGTAATTGTCTCCACTCAAAGAGACGGGCACCTACAACAGCCGCTTACATAGATAAGTAATTCAAACTAAATGTGAACCAAAACTAAACCTCAATAGCTCTAATAATTTTGAGCTACAAAAGAGAGACTATAATAAAAACCAAATGTTCCAACACCCAACTTTCCAAGTGAAAACTTGCAAAAAAATATTCATGTAAAAGGAATTAGCAAAAAACCATTTGTGAATGCAAAAGGTAATTATATCAAATCAAAATACATTCATAACGTGACAGTAATCACTTAACCATGTTCATGATAACCAATAAATATTATTAGTCCATTTCACAAGACTACCATACACACTTGTTGAAATGAATTCTGCTCAGGTATAGCAATCAATAGTGATGCTCCCATGATATATTACCTACAATCATTAAATTCTATGCTACAATCTCTCTTTCAGGCATTTCATTCAACAGTTTGGTACCTTAGGCGTAAAGGGTTGTATAATTTAAACATATTATAAAACATGGAGATATTGATGAGCTTAAAATTCATAGTGCCATAAGTTGGTTGTACCAATATGTGACTCGCAAAGTAATCCATAACCAGATTAAGCCACTGATTCAAGCACAAATAACTTAAGAGTATCAAGCAAGCGTTACATCTTTGATCTGGTATGAACCCAAAAGAAAAGGAAAGAAATTTAAGGTAATGGACATGAAAAGAAAAGGGTCCCTTTCAACTTAAAAAACAACTTATGACTCACCAACCTCATAAACCCAATTTAATTAGATCATTAATTACATCAATAATAATCTAAAGTACAATGAAAGAAAAGCAAACTCAATAAAATTAAAATTAAATGAAACACAAGGTACATATCTTGATTATAATCCACAAACAAGATTATTACTTGGCAAAAAAATCAGACATTCAAACAGAAAACTACAAATACCACATTTAACCAAACTTTCTCACAGAAAAAAAGGTTCCATTTATAAAACAAAACGTTAAACTTACTGAACTGGAAAACCAATGAAAGCAGGAAACATCTGATGAATCACATGCATAGAGCAAAAAGCTATGTTGTTGTATGATGAAACTACTTTATACATGGAACCTCACCAAGGCAAGGCCCTTTGGACCCACCCCTGGGGAGTAAACCACAGAAATATCATTTGATATATTAATTCCATTATGTAGTATATGGACATATACTGCATATTTTCATGTCTCATAAATTTGAACAATGACCCTATGACATGTAAAATTTATATTCAAGCTGAACCCTCCTAATCATCATCTCATCAGGTAGATATAATCTATCTATATCCAATATGTTAATTCCAAATATTGAAAATCTATATATATACTTATCCAAAAAAGAATATATATATATATATAAGAATATTCAAGCTTATAAGAATTCTTTTTTTTGTTGCATAACTAAATGAACCATTCACTCCTTTGCTAAACACAAGAAGCTGAATCAGTTTCAATATGGCTACTGGAATCTAAAAGCTAGGGGTGTTAAAAGAGCTTTGAAAGTTATTATTACCACTTTGCAAGGCACTTGTGGCAATAGCGTCTCTTCTTGCAATTGGAACAAACAACAATATCACTTCTATTATTTCTCCAGCACTGGTGGCACGGTAAACTCCTTCGATTTTTCTTACTAGAATCATCCTAAAACAAAAACCTTGTTAGAACAGCATGCAATTGAGAATTTGGTTAAACATTTAACACTAGTTTCTTAACAACAATCAATTGATGCAACAATTAGTACAGTACACAGTACACAATACATTTGGCTTGTAACATTTTGCAGATACAATATGGTGCCGCAAGCAAAGAAGTGGGTGTGGGTGGGGAAGGGGGAAGACTTATATGCCAGAGCATTGGATAGACTGTTTAATGATGTACAACTCTAGGATCTCTACCTTCAAAACTCATTGATACTTTTCACAATTGGCAGTTCACGTGTGCTTATAATAGTGGAACCAGCATAATTAGAGTGTTGAATAAGTAACATCAGTGCACTTCTACCAGTGCTGAACACCAGTGAACTTCTACTACCATATAAATTAGTTGCTTCCAGAGCCAATCAGCTTATAGCTTGCAGAGCTACTGGAGACCATGAAAGCAACCAAAACAGCTCACATGTTAACCATTACCATCACCGAAAAAAAAAAAAAAAAAAAATCTATGAATGCCAATTTATCATAAAAACGTAGCATGAAAGTCACAGTAGTTTGGCAGTAACATTCTAGAACAACGTAGCATGAAAGTCTTTGCTATTTTCAAAGCTTCACCAATGACAATAGAGAAATTTTACCTCATCAGAGCTGCCAAAGTAGGAGTTATCCACCATTTTCATGTACGCTTTTGATGCTTTCCTTGAAGTGATCTAAATGTTAAAGTCAAAATGTAAGAACCAAAATCAATGTCCAAACCCTAGGAATAATAGCAGTGGCTGTTTGCTAGCAATTTTTTTTTTCCTTTTAGTTATAATTGTAAATATCATTATACAGTTTTTTTAAAATCTCACTATTTTTTAAGTATAACCATTCTTACACCAACTTTCAACAAATAAGCAAATCAGCAAACGTGTCAATCTTCACATAAGCAGAAAATTAGACACAAGTAAAAATACAAAAACAAAACTACAGTTTCCTCTATAAATATTTGAAGAATTAAAACTAAATATTTTAAATTTGAGGGACCAAAACCAAACTTGCCTCAACCAGAAATATAAGTCACTCACCAAATTATTATAGGTGGAACTCACACAAGAGGCCGTCAATGTTGAACTACTTCTCTCTAGCCACATCCAACTCATTCAGGAACCTTTTTAGTCTTGACCTAAAGGATAGGTTCTTCCTCCTCCAAATGCCTCATATAAAATCCAGTCCTTAAACCGGTTTTGCAGAATTAAATTAACATAGAACCAACAGCACAAATCTCACGTCGGGTTGTCCAAATCCTACAATTGACTCAAAATGACATAGTGTTCAGCCACTCCGTATCAACAAATGATATGGAGTGAGCTTTTCTGGGCAGTAAGGAAAAAAAAAAAAGGCTCACCACATGCTTTTGCCACATATTATTCTAAATATAACATACATCAACATACAAAACTTAGGACAGATAACTACTAAGATAACTACACTACTTTCTCAGGCCAAGGATACCCCCTTATGAGTCACTGACACAGCTGTAATAGAATCCTAATTGGCAAAGCTGAATGCAAATTCTCCATTAAAGACTAACATTGCCACACCCAAATGAAATTATAGGGAAAAAAAAAAAAAGAAGAGTAAATTACACTGTTGATAATCTCATTGTTCAGCCTTCTGCTGTCAGGAATCTTGCAATTTCACTTATTAAAAACTTAATCACTGTCATCATCATCTGCACATAAGGGTATAGATTGGGTTAGTGAATTGGAATAGCAGCTTAAAACAGTGCAACTTAACAACTACAGAAACTATTAAACATGTGACATAGCATTGAGTACTTCCACACGTGCTTAGATACTGTAGTAAACGAAGTTTTTCAAATGCAGCAATATGATGTCATCTCATATTCAGAACCAAAAATAAATAAATCTCATACTGCATTCAGTAGCTTTTCTCAGGGTAAGAGCAAGAAGAGAACAAAGAAAGCACCCTGTATTTCATTGATTACCAAATCCACACCGTACATATCAAATCTCCTTTTTTCTTCATCTTTTTTTTTCTTACTTAATTTTCCTCTACAGCACCTCAACCCATTAGCTGACTTCAGGCACAGATTTTTAATCATTTATCAATGGAAGCGTACTAGGGTGGCACCCCTTTATTGTGCATTTTAATGAATTACTAAATAATCACAGCAAACCAAATTACTTTTTCTGTAATAATCACAGCAAACCAAATTACTTTTCTAGCCATCATTTGGAATCTTAGATTTTACTAAACTGTGAAGGTGTTGCTTTTTAAAAATCAATATTCTTGGATTGTTTGTTAGTTTATTGAATAGTTGCTGGATTGAATGATGTAAGTACAAGTATAAATTGATTGGGTGAGTTTTTAATAACTAATGTCCAGTTTGTGGTATTAAATCCCATGTTGAAATAATAGAGGTTCACCATATTTTCTTAATTTATAAAATTAGGTGCAGTGCGGCCTATTGGGTATTTTTCTGTACCAGTAGTAATTAAAAATCTATGATAAATGACATAGAGTGACTCTAGAAGCATCAGATGGCTTAAATGAAAGCTAGTTAATGTGGCTTTAGTTTAATCAAGTTCACAACAAAGGGATCACCACACATTGCATAATTTATTATTGTTTGGTACATTAAATTCATCAGTTAGAACAAGGTTAGACTGTATGAGGTACTTCCAAGAAATTAACAATGCTATAACAAATTTTACTCACCTCATCTAATTGCTGACTTATAAACTCCTTATAGGTGTCAAGTGTATATTTCACAAGTTTAAGATCTTCCTCCAAAAGTCGACGAAGTCCAGCCATTGTAATTTTCCTGAAAATGAAAGTGAAGAGTGATGAGTACTTCTACTCACCTGAAACTTACCAAAATAAAAGGAAAAAAAAAATAATAAATAAATGAACACAAAGCCATATCATAAGTGAAAAGAAAATCAATTTAGGATGTGACAAATATCAAAGTACATTAATGCGATAGACCAAAAATTTGCAGAATGAGGAAACATACTCAGAATTAGCTTTGACATAAGCAGCTCTTTTTCTAATAGCTTTCTTTATCATAATCTTGCTTAGAACTTCTTTATTTTTGCAGTCATTAGTAACACCTTTTTTCCCCATCTCACCATAAGTCTTTGAGTCATTATCATCATCAGCACCATCTAAGCACTAGCATTTAGAAAAGAAGACATTTATCCAATCATAGACAAGATAACTTGTTTAGACATTAACAACAATCAGAATTCATACAAATTTGTCTGAAAGCATCTAAAATTTGATGCATTGACACTATCACATAGTGAAGGAAAATATGCAATTATCACACAAGATTATCCAAGAAGCAATGTAAAAGTAAAACCCAACAGGCCCACTGGTCCATCAGAATCTGACTATAGCTGACTAGTCTTTACTTATGTTGCATATTGCTTTTTTTGTTGTTCCATTTTATGGAAAAAAGCTGATTTCTTAATTTTTACATGGTTGTGGGACCAGCAATTGACTTTCAAAGTTCTTGAAGGGGAAGGATTAGAGATGTATGCATAATCAAGGGCTAATTGTACTGCTGCTAAAGTTCAAGTATAAATAGACTTTGAAGAGTCTTGTATGATGTCTTTTACAAAATTATCTCAGAAATCCATTAGGAATCCTAAGTGGTCTCTTGAACCTGCACACTCAAACATTAAACTCCCAACTCCAATATTTTTGCTATGTTTGATAATTCTAAAAAAGGTGGACATGTAAACAGAGTTTAGACTAATACAATTTTGGGAGTCTGCTTACCTTAAAAGTGAGAAAAACAATTTTTTTTTCACAAGTGAGAAAAACAGTTTTTAAATCAATGTTCTTGTGGTGAACCTCATAGCAACTATTCAGCTATGTTGATTTATAAAAATGGCATGAAATAAGATACTATGAAAAGTATTACCCTACATGAGAACATAATACAAATTCAAAGGAAAAACATGTTGATTATGGAATGTTCTACGCCAACTATAACATAAATTATAAGCAGATGAAGAGTTCCAAAATTTAAAGAGATACCTTCACCAAACATTGCTTGATAAATCTCTTGTGCACATCCAAATCATATGTCTCCAAGCCCAAGTCCTTCTCCAACAATCTTCGTACCCCCTCAAATGTCAAAGAACTGCATTTAAGAGAATAATCCAACTTTGAATGACCCCTAGCAGGATCAAGGCCCACTATTCTTACTAATGTACTAATGAAACAAGTTAAAACAAATAAATTGGTTCCAATTGTATGCAACAATATTTTTTTTTTTTTTTGATAGGTTGATAGTGGGGGAGGAGGGAGGTAGGGTTTGAACAACAAAAATGGGACACCGCAAAAGATGCCATTACAACTAGGCTATCACTTGAACCCCCAATTGTATGCAACAAATGAAAGAAGAATTAACAGGATGTGAAATATCAATCAGTAATTCTTGATTTAAAATAGTACTATTCAATTGACTATTTTCAGATTCACATTAATGATTTAGTGTGTAAATCATGATAAATGCAACATACCAGTAAAGTAATCTGAATAGGCAGCAAATCTTTATCGATTTTCTTCTTCCTAGCAAAACTGACCCAGCCTACTCCATGATTACAACTTTCTCCACCAGCGCAATGAGCAAAATGACCCAGATGGGCAAAACCTCACACAAACTCCCAGCCACAAAACTAAACTATCACCCAAGACCTTACCCACGCCGACAAATGAAAATACAATAAGTAAATAAACACAAATCCAAAACAAACCATTGAAAACACCATGAAAAAAGATGCACAAACTAATCAACCAAAACCCACAAACAATTTGAACAATATATTCCCCAGGCCTAAAACTATTTGTATATGCCCTGTAGTAAGCAAAATCTTCAGCTTTATTTAATGCCTGCAATTCAACAGAAATGGACAAGTTTATTTAATGCCTGCAATTCAACAGAAATGGACAAGTTGTGCAACTGAAAAATAACTTACATAACTTATTCTTGTCCATCGGAAATCATTCCCGTTTTCTTCTCCGCACTGGTTGCTTGACTGGTCTCACCTTGCCTTAAAACAACACAAGCAAATATTAATATGCAAATCATTAATCTATTATATGTAATCGGAATTTAATCGAAGTATCATACCATGTCCAGTCCCACAATCAGGAGGATGTGTCCGTGTTCGTTGCGGCCTTCGCGGCCGATCTTGAATGTGTGAAGCCTCTGGTGGGGCGGCGGGTATCTGTGTCTGGATGCACTCGGTATGCACAAACTCAGGGGGGACAACATCAGGGGTGGGTCGCCCAGGGGTGGGCATGAATCTCATCTCATCTCTACCATGTACATCTGCGGGGGCAGTGCTGGTAGTCACTGGGGGAGACATACGGGCGGTGGGCAATGGAGATGTAGTAGGGAATGTGGGTGGGCAAGTATCATCGCTCCTCATGGGTGGGGACCGAGATGTGTCCCCATGGGCAAATGTATGGGATGGACCCGCATCATCGTGTGCCATGGAGCCTATGTCATAACCAATGTCCAAATACATCTCATCTGATGTCTGACTTGCTTCCTCCATGGTGTGGTCATGCACGGGTGTGTGACGCCGACCAAATGTGGGCACGGGTGTTTGATGCCGAACAGGTGTCTGACGCCGAGCAGATGTGGGCATGGGTGTCTGACGCCGACCAGATGTGGGGCCGGGTGTCTGACGCCGACTAGATGTGGGACGCTGACTAGATTGACGGCCTCCTTGCCGCTGACGTCTACCTGCTTGCCGACCACGCCCTACAGCCGGTTCACTTGTGTTGCCCACAGTGCGTGCATCGTCCAATGTCAACCGACCGAGCTCTTCAACAGCTCGCAAGGCATTAATACAATCATTGTAGATCTCAGACCCTGGTTCGCACTTCTCCATAATCCTCAACTGTGATTCAACCTGTCACAAGTATACAAGAATAGTGTTAGTAGGTTGAACTAAACTATGCGAAGCGATGTACATTTATAACAGAACAGTGTTTGTAAACTTACCAAAGTGTCCCAGTACGAGGTCTCTCTCGTAATATGGCGAACAGTGCGAGGACGAAACCACACCATATAATCGTCATTGTAGCTCATCTCCCCATGAAAGGGCGCTGCATCGGCAATTGTGGCATGCGCCGCCCATTTAGCAATATGAGTTCTATGTTCAACCGCCCAGTTTTTTTCATGCTTGCCCTGAAGTGTTATCTTGTGAAGTTCAGTTGAAGTATCGACATTGATCGGTATGTCTTGCTTCATCCCAAACTGTCGGAGAACACGTTCTGGGTGATGGCCTTCGACCACCCAAAAATGTATGAGCGGCACGATAGACCTCCATATGCGTTGGCCCGCCGTACAATATGCGGGCAGGGAACCCAAATAATTTCTGTACGGCTCCCAGACAATCTGCAATGATTCAACAGATGCAAACAACCATATTAACAATATAATTAGAAAAACTATGTAACGAACGTGAACAATACATAGCAACAATGTTTAACTTTGAAATAAAAGATGTTTATTCATTGCCACTCGTAAGTACGACAACTACATGCCAAAGCGATTCCTACTTGTAACGCACGATACCTGATTTGGCCGTAGCGAAGTGAGCGACAAACGATAGGCGCGTAGGACATGCATTGGATGTTCAGTTGTTATCTTCGCCCCTTTCCATCTACCAAACAACACAGACATAACCTTCATATTAGGTACTTACATAATTTCCATATGAAAAAGATAATACAAAAATTTAAAACGGTAACTATCTAAGATCCTACATACCTGATAGCAAGTGGACCTGGGGGCAGGGCCTGGAGTGGATGCCTCATCACAGGACATATGTGTGGAAACCTCTCCCATGCCCACAACTGCACCAATAGCACGGCACCGCCAATCTGCTTGGCCTCCTTCTCTGATGCATTACAAAGGTGTCTATATAACCAACTTAATGCTGCGCTACCCCAACTATATCTCTTTCCATTGCTAATTGGATTGAAAAATTGCAAATACATAATTGAGTGTCGTTCGCCAGACTTGTCCATAA
This sequence comes from Quercus variabilis, assembly GCA_030445155.1. Taxonomy (NCBI): domain Eukaryota; kingdom Viridiplantae; phylum Streptophyta; class Magnoliopsida; order Fagales; family Fagaceae; genus Quercus; species Quercus variabilis. The sequence goes on along the minus strand of CP129453.1, from coordinate 8,348,273 downwards.
ACAATATACTAGCCAACATCTCCAGTATATAAAACCGAGCATACTGCTGCACAAGCTCCTCACTAGCATCAGCCGGGAGAGGGTCCCTAAACCGATCCTCAAGCCACTTGGCTTTTATCCTTGGCCCTTCCATCACTCCAGCGTTCTTAACGACTGTAACTCCACGAACACCTCTCGGCGGCCTATGCCCTAGCATGCTGGCACATAGGTCACCCCAATCATTCATATGGGTATATCCCACCACCGGCAACCCATCTACAGGAACCCTCATTATAACCTCTATGTCTTGCAGCGTGATGGTCATCTCACCGAGGGGCAAGTGGAATGAGTGGGTCTCCGGCCGCCATCTCTCCACCAAAGCCGTGATCAAGCTATGGTCAATGTCTATATTTGGAACCCGAAGCAGTCCATCTAATCCTGCATCCGTGATATGAGCAGCGATACGTGGGTCTAACCCACCTTCAAACAGACCTTCAAGCAAACCTTTGTCTCGGTGACGGCAAGTCAGTACACCTGGCACTTCCTGCAAACATAACAACTTAGTATTAATAATAGCATTCACTATGCACAAAATAATTACGGTTCAAACTTAAATGCAAAAAATCTTTCTACTACATATATTGACAACGATTTTGGACAAGTGCATACCTCGCCTGCCAAAGGAGCATCCCAAAGCAAACTTGAACGATGCGCATCCTGCCTCGTCAAGACATCCCGTATAGAGGGTCCCGCTCTAGGTGGGTCCATATCTGGCATAAAGTAAAGATGATTAATGGCCCATTAGGTCAAATACAAAGCATATTTTTTTTGAAAATACAAAGACTAGCTCTACTAATTTTGAAGTTGCATATTTTGTTTGAAAATACAAAGACTAGCTCTACTAATTTTGAAGTTAAATTTGTGTGTGTGTGTGCACGCACTCTTAGAAATATAAAAATACCAATAAACCCAAAAAGGTACATCAGAATCAATCGAAACAAAAATATCTCATTGTCATGGCCCAACTGAAATGGCCATCAGTATGAAATCAAATCCCTTGTTCCAAATGCACCACAAAATACATTTTATTTACAAGTATTTATCTATTGAAGGCATGTCAAATAATCTTTTTTCCCAAGATATTTATATATTTAAAATTAGGAATGGCATTTCGAAAAAAGAATTGCCATTCCAAACTCAAACCCTCTAAATATTTTAGATGTAAAATTCTACAAAATTTTAGAAATTTCATCCAAAACTCAAAGACATTTATGTCTACAAAAACAAACTTGTTTCAAATCTATTTTGTTTATTTAACCATAAGTTTGGTTGAAATGTTTGGATTACCTAAAATTTAACATTTAACACATTACTTTTGTTAGAAAATTACTAATTTTAAAGGTAAATAAAATTAACGATACTGACATCCTAATAATTTACATATATAATCTAGCTGGGTTTGGATACAAAACTTGCAAAACCTAAACCCTTCTCCGACAATAATTTACATATATAATCTAGCTGGGTTTGGGTACAAAACTTGCAAAACCTAAACCCTTCTCAGACAATTGTTTAAAAATTTATAAAACAAACACATACTAAACACTAATTTAAAAATCTTAAACCCCTTACCTTTTAGGATAGGAAACCCTACTAAACTTTCACATTACCATAGTTAAAATGAAATATAAATAACTAAAAAAACTAAAAAAACTAAAACTAAAAAACTAAAAAACTAAAACTAAAAATAAAAAACTAAAACTAAAAAACTTACCTTAGTCCGAGACAGTGAGAGACCTGAGTGAGAAGTCGCCGACAAGCGTCTTCCGCCGCCGCCGCCGCCGTTGCCGTAGAGTTCCCAAGCGTTCGCCGACGAGAACTCCACTTGCTTCGAGAACTCCGCTTGCCGTTCGACCTTCCAAAGCAGACGAGAGACTTCCGCCGCCGACAAGCCTCCTCCGCTGCAACGGGATTTCTGCCGCCGCCGGTGTGAGGGTTTGGGCTTTGTGTAATGTGTGAAGGAGAGGGAGAGTGGGTTTAGGCGTTCTGGTTTGAGAGGGAGGAGTGAGTGAAAACTGTGAAATAAAAATGGGTGTCAGTTTTACAAATGAGCTTAACTGGACTTTTGGAAAAATTTTAAACGGTACTCGAGTTCCCCAGACTCGAGTACTGTTTACAATTTTAAATCCAATTGCTACAGGCAACTGGCGCCAATACAGATCAGTACCCGAGTTTAGTGCACTCGGGTACCTTATTGAACAGTACTCGAGCTCACAAAGCTCGAGTACTTTTTAAAATTTTGAACAGTACTCGAGCTCAGGAAGCTCGAGTACTATTTGAAATTTCTGACTCAGCTGCCACGGCAGCGTGCCACGGTGGAAGCCAAAAAACATGGTACTCGAGCTCACTAAACTCGAGTACTTAAAAAGATGGCACATCACTAATTATTTCCGAAACAGTGTTTTTGGGCTAAATTTTTCCAAATTTTATGGTAATGGGCCATTTTGGCCTATGTGAGCAATGCTTCATATATCAAAAAAAAAAAAAAACTGTTGAATTGATGAGTTTTAATTGGTTATTATCTGAATTTACCACTAACATTAGTTTTTTAATCGCCACTAATAATTTGCCACATTAATGAATGTGAAATTTTTTATATCTATAAACTCTCTCGACTAATGCTGTTGTCATATGCTTCATTATTCAATTATATATATATATATATATATATATAATATTTAATCCATCCATTAAAACTTTACAAAATCATATATTTTTTAAATAGTAGAGTATATAGTTCCATATACAAACAAAAATATAGTAAATACCTATTAATAATGACCATAATTATTAAATTTCATAGTTAATTAGACCCAAAAAAAAAAGAAAAAAAAAATATTTTGTTAAACTTTTCTATACATATTGCATGAATTATTGACTAATTTTATTATAAAAGTCTTAACAACGGACAAGTCAACTAATTTGATTCATACCGCATCAACAATATAGTAAAACATTAATGCATTAATTTTATGGCATTATATATTTGTAATAAAGTTTGAAACATTCATGTGTGAGTATTCATGAATTTATAAGATGTTCAATTTTCAACTTATTTTGCCATGACTACTTCAAACAAAGTTGGTGATTGGTTTTCTCAAAAAAAAAAAAAAAAAAAAGTTTGGTGATGGGTAGAAGGAGAATGATTCCACCAGCCATAATATTATTGTCTACTTCAAAATATATATAGTCAAATCGAGATCATGATCATAATGATCCAAATCGAAGAGTAGATATTGACTGATTTATATTATGTTCTTTTGAAAACAACTTATATAGTTTTTTTGTTGAAAGTATTCTAAAAGTATTCTAAAGTGAACTTTGAAAAAGCTAAAAAAAAATGTAAGAAAAAGTGAAAGTTCAGTACATAAAAGTAAAAAAAAAAAAAAAAAAAAGCATAAGAATAGCTTTTAAAATTTACCCAAAAATACACATTTTGTGCATATGAAGTATGAGAAAGAGAGAAAAAAGGCAGTCACACCCAACCCCACAGTTGGGTTCCAGAAATGACCACGATCCCAGGACCCCATGCACCCTCTCTCTCTCTCTCTCTCTCTCTCTCTGCTGCCCTTTATCTTTCCCTAAAACCAAAATGATTATTTTCATCATCATGTTTTCATTATAGCATAAAACAAAATCTCATTCCATTCATAAAATAAAACTTTGCACTGTTGGAGATAAGAACAACCACACAAAAATATATGAAGAAGAAGATCAAAGAAGTCTCTTGCTGTCTCTTGCTTGCAAAGAGATATCAAGGAATAAGGATAGCTAGGATATGAGGAAGCTTTCTCTTTTGAGGGGAATGTTATCTGGTCCAAGGCCAAGACTCACCAGCTAAATCAATCGTTTTCTTTCTGTTCCTTATCAGTTTCAAAACCGATCACACATATGATCATAACTCGATTTATATATATGTGTGTCAGCGTCCTCGGACCAGGCTTCATTCCCCTCAATTATTGCTTCCTTTTTGATCAGTACAATCATCTTCACCTCGTAAGATCTCATTCATTCAATCGCCTGTATGATCGCCCAGGTGGGTTTTGCTTAATTCTGAAAATTTCCCATCATTTTTTTGGTGTTATAAGTTCTCTACTTTTTGTGGATTTGATTTTGTTCTTTTGTGGAAATATTAGTGTGGTTAATTACTATCAGATTGGTGTAATGATGAAAAGCTTTGACTGTTTTCTGTTTAGTCTTTGGGTTCTGACAAGAACACAGACTCTTTTTTTTTTTTTTTTTTTCATCATTGCTTTTAAGTTCTAGTCTTGGGTTATTCAACTATTGCCATCATGACTCTGTTTTTTGAGTTCCTCCAAATTCCTTTTTGGGCTTATCATTAGATAGATTCTTCTCATGATGCCTTCAAAATTTCTGGTAATTTCTATATGTTTCCCTTCTTCAGTTTTAGGGTTTAGCTTCAATAATTGTTGTATCTTCGTTTTTATTTTTTAACTAGGGTTTAAGAGAAGGCTACTGAGAGAGCCTTTCATCCCCTAGGAGATTAGTGGAAAAAGTTTAGTTTACCAAAGCCTAATTATTTAGAAAAAGGACAATACACTTTTAGCTACAAAGATTAAGTTTTCCTTCAATTTTAAAATATTAAGTATTGGTTTTGTATAACTTGTTGCTAGTGGGGTGGGTGTGGATCTGCAGAGCTGTACAATCTTCACCTTCTCAGCTTTACCAATGCTTTTCCAAATATATATTTACATTGAATTTTTGTTGATATATTTTTAGTGGAATACTATACCTTGCTAGCTAGCTAGATATGGAGCTGCACTAGGAATATTCTAGCTAGAACAGATTGTGTTTGTCGGTAAATAATATTCTTGGAGAATTGATTCTAATTTGTTGTGTGTCTCTCTTTATAAAAAGAGGCATCTTTCTGCCATCTTTTCAAAATCTCTTTTCTCATTTCTTCTTTCTTTTTTTCTTTTTGACGCTATCTATCTTTTGGATCTTATCCCCGGATATTATCTAGGCTCGGCTTCTTTTGATTTAATGAAAATAATGTCCCATTTATTTTTTCATCAATTAATTAATTTAATTACTTCTTTTTAAGTAGTAATCGTATGCGTGTTAATTGACAAGATCGGGGCATTAAATATTTTTCTTTTCCTTTAATTTTTAATGGAGATTTCCTATTAGTGTCATGTTTTTTTCTCAATCAAGTAGGGACTTGTGTGTGTGTGTGTTAACTATATTCTCCTACAAAGCACAAATTCATTGATTAAACATATGTAAAATTATAAGAAATTATCTTGTATTAATAAATATTTTAGGTATGAATTTGTATTGGTTTAGACTTTAGATCGAGTTTAGACCATGCTTTTGATAAGAGGAAAGAAAAAGGAAACTATTAATTTGTATTAATAATTCTATCATTTCGGTAAAAAAAAATTGTATTAATTAGAATTTTTATAAATAAATTTCAGATGAAATAAAATAAATACTACTTAAAAATACTAGAACATTTGGTGATAAGGTTTTAGAAGGAGTAAATTGTCTTATATTAGTATCTTACTATCTTATATTGTTAAAATATGCTCACATTAAATCAAATAACAGGTTAAACCTAACTGTTTTTTATTTTTGGTTTTTAATTTGAAATTTTAATATTTCCATTAAAAATATTAGAAAATACCAGATTACAATGTTCTTCGTGTAAAACCTAAGTTAATATATTAAGTTACATGTTACGATATAACATTTTTGTTTTATTTGCAACAATAATCACATGACTTGATTCTCAAAAAAAAAAAAAAATCACATGACATATAAAGCCATTTTATTATGCTTCATTCTCTATAGTTGTTTTCATTACAACAATAATTCTACAGATAAGTAATATAGAATATAATCTCTTCTTTCTTTCTTTTTTGAGAATAATCTCCTCTTCTTATTTTTCAATGGCGTGACTGTTTAATGTCTAAACACTAAACAGTCATAATGGATCATCGTAACACAAAGTAGCAAGAGGAAAACCGAGTAAGCCTAGCTAGCTGCTATAGCTCGCTAGGGATGGAATCAATAGATTCAATAAGCCCATGCATGCACCACCTCCTCCTTTTATTTGTCATGTACTAAATTCAGTGTAGCAAACTGTGCAAACGTTATTGTTTGTCTCTGTATCAGCATGAACTATGAACAATTAAAGTGATTCTTTTCTTGGTAGTTGTTCCAAAATAATGGAGAAGCAATGACTTCCCTCATGTGGTATGCAAATTACTATAAAATACTACTTATTATGCAGCAGTAGAGGTCAGGTTGCTTCTTAATTTTGTCAACTTTTAGGTCTAATAAAGGATGAAAGACTTTCAGACTTTTAAATTTGTATTGCATAAGACAGACAATTTATTTAATTTTATTTCTGAATGCATAAGTAAGCCACTTAATGTTCATCAAAAAAGGAAAAAGAAAAAGTAAGGCACTTAGTGAAATTACGAGCCATCTTTCTCTTTTTTATTCTTGTTTTTGTAATTTAGCTTTTTGAAGGATGAAGACAACGTTGGCAATGTATGATTGCCATATTTGTGATGAATAATGCTCATTCCAGTGATTCTTAAATTTTATGGTTTGTGGATTGTTATTTCCGTCAGATTATTCCTTTGGAACTGTAATCTCGTAAAATTTTAGAAAAACATTAAAGACAATACAAATTATGCCACTTTCAAAGTTTTAAGTAAGTTTTGGAAAAATGTGTTTGTAAGCTTTCATAATATTGCTAGTCTAATAGCTAGGACAAAACTATATGGTGTGTTTAGACTTTAGACTTTAGAGTCAATACTCAATATGAACTTGGGAAATGGTGTAAAATTGCATTTAGATTTTAAGATTTAAAATCAATGGATTTGAAATATATTTATTCACTAGTAAAAACTATTTTACATCAATTTAACAGCACATGATAGATTATTTTTTTTTTTTGTAAAAGTTAATAATTTGCATCTATTATAATTTAGAAATATTTTTTTTTTAATTTTTTAAACAATTAAAAAGAATAAACTTTAGAGATAAGCCATAACTGTAAATTTTTTTTGAATGTAAAGGAAAAAAAATCCTAAATTTTAGGAGTTTTCTTTTTGAATTCAAAATGAAATTTGTTATTTGACATTTGTGATCCTATTTTTAAATAAAGTTACTCTTAATTGAACGCGTACTCAGAGGCTTTTCTATTTTTTAGTAAAAGTTAATAATTTGCATATATTATAATTTAGAATTATATATTTTTTTCAAACAAATAAAAATGATACTTTAGAGATAAGTAGTAACTGTTTTTTTTTTTTTTTAACGTAAAGGGAAAAAATCCCAAATTTTAAGAACTCTCTTTTTGAATTCAAAATGAAATTTGTAATTTAACATTTATAACTATATTTCTAAATGAAGTTATTCTTCATTAATGGGGGTATTTTTAAATCACACAAAAGTCCAGTTGAAATAATGGAATCTTCTTATATATAGTATAGAAAATACATGGATTTAAAATAACACCTTGCATTTAATCATTTCAAATTTACATATTGATAGCCGAAGGCCTTGTAATTGAATTGGCACATTTCCATACACAAAGTTCTTGAGGGGTTTAGTAGGGAAAGTATTCAGGCTGTGGGGTTAACAGCATATTATAATTATTTCTTAAAAAAAAATTACATATTGATATATACACATCTTAAATCATCCATAAAATATTATCAAGATAAAAGTTGTCATTTTACACTTAATTTATTCAGATTATTCAATTATAGATCCTTATCTTGAAATACTTTTATCCAAATGAACTGTCACTGGATTTAGTTACGATACTATATTGGAAGTGATAAAGATTTAGATTTTTTTAGATTATTTTGAAATAATTTGAAAAAGTAATTATAAGCTAGTAATCGCATTGCTGTTTCATGCTACTCCTCTGCCTCTTATCTTCTCATGTAAGAGGTGGGATGCATATATGTAGCCACTGAATGAAATGAAATACATTTTTTTTATCTGGCACTGGCAATCAAACTTGTTGATAGTGACGGAGTGGATGTGAAGGAAACAAGAAAGATATGGTCATTGATGATATATTTGAGGTACATCAACAATGTGCTTATACTATATTATTAAAACCGGAATCTCTATGGATATTCCTTGTAGTATTAAGTTGTACGGATGCTAAAATTAATTGGAGATGACGGTAATTATTATTCCATGAGTACAATCACGAAATCAATTTAATTGCAATCACTCGTCAATAAAGCAAATTAAATCTTTCAAGATATAATTCCTTATTTGAATTCTTTTTTTTTTTTTCAACTTGTTTCTTTAAATTCAGTGATTTGCTAAGATTCACATATTATTTCAGATATTTGTAATTAACCTTTGTAAAGCTCTATATAAAGAGTTTTTTTTCTTTTTTTGATAACAACTCTATGTAAGAGTAATATTAGAGATACAAATTTTTTTACAAAAAATTTTACAAATTGTTGATGTAGTGAGTAATTGCTAGTAAATAAAAAAATAATATTAATAACGAGTCTAAATAAAAACCAACAAGAAGTTAAGCACATCAACCGTTTATAAAAATATTGTAAAATATTTTATGCCTATAGCATTACTCCTCTATATTAAAAGTTGTCTACACATCAATGAAATATCACATACTGTTATCAAAGCCAAATCTTTAAAGGAGATCTAAAGAATATTTTGTCTTTCAAAGAATTATGTCTAAGCATCCAGATTGTTATTACTATATATAATAGACAACCCTTTTTCCTTCTGAAAGCAGAAGAAAACAGAAAATTTGTTTTTGAAAAACAAGAATCTACTTCCCAAATGCTAAACTAAACCAGTAAGCAAGGTCGAGGAGAATTCTTAATTACATTGGGACTGTACCATAACATGCACACACTTCCCGTAGAGTATGGTTTGGACCACAATTTATATGAAATAAAAGGCATTTCAATATATTTGTTATCAGTAGTGGGATGCAGGTGCGCAAATGTCCAAAGACAAAGGTTAAAGAACGGAACTTTTTATTTCTTTAGGTGGAGCAGAAAGTGATCACTGCAGGAAATGTAGGTTTTATATTGCCGGTGAAGGTGATGACACACTGTGCCCTGATGATTCACTTTAGTTTCCACGCTTACCACTACATGTAAAAGATCAATATAAACAATGGGTTAAGAATTGTAATGCATACAAAGTATTGGGGAGCAACATAAGCAATGCTTCCGGTTCAATATTTATGCAAGGTTATTCTTAAGTTTGTCTGTTGGCTGGGTTACCACTACCTACCAAGTGTTGTAGTTGCATTAGATATTTCTCAGTGTTCTCAAATTAGAGGTTATTTTATGGAAATTGTTTTACCTATTCCCAGTGTTTTGATATTAATTACTTACTATCAAGGGTCATATAATGCGAGGCTATCTCAGCTTGCCCCTTGCTCTTAGGTGGGTAGTTTCCTGTATCAGTTGTTTAAAATCTTAGTATCAAGAGTCTTATATTTCAATAAATATTACTTACTTTTTGCTTAAGGAGAATCGATTTCATTATTGTACATAATTACTGATGTAATTTCAAATCGGCGTATTCTAACTTGTTAGCCTTATTGTCAAGAATTTTATATTTTAATGGCATTACTTACTTTCCATTATAAGTAGAATCAGAATTCAAATCCTCCCTATCATTATTGTAATTATTGAATTATTATTAAAAAAAAATTACTAAGATTTGATCAATTTACCAATATAGATCACTGGTTGAGGCCCACGAGCTCCTAGAAATGATTTCTTCTGTTAGCTAGCAAGTTCCTCATCCTGGACTTTATGTTTGTATATTTCTTAATTAATATGAAGAAATGAAAGTCTTTTAGTAATTTGGAGAGAGAGAACCATGACATAATATTTTGTTTGTTCATAAATTATGTCATGCATTAGGGCTATTCTCTCTCTCTACACAAGAGAATAACCAGTTCACTAATCCCACAATAATGGAGTCATTAATACTTATGATTGATCGAATCACAAAGTATTACGGTTGGCATTTCAAAGTACAATACAGGAAATAAAAAAAATGAAGGAGCTCCTCCTTCCCTTACATAAAAGACAGCTAGCTGTTGTATTTGTACCCACAGGATTTACCTTTCCATAATATTGCTGACAGTCTGGTCAAACTCAAAACCATTAAAGCTGCACAAATCCATTGGATGGTACATACCTTTGTATGGGGCTACAGGTGTGGTTGGAGTACATCCCAGCTGACATTGCTCTTTAGTCTTATTTGATGTTCATTGAGGTTCTATTAATAACGCCCAAGCTGTCCCAGTCTGGTTTCTCAAAAAAAAAAAAAAAAAGGCATATATATAGTATACCCATAAACTAATTCATTTGCTTTCCATAAATTATAATCATATAATGGAAGTGTATCCATCCAAGCTGTAATACAATTCAGATCTACCAACTTAATAAACTACAAATTTGGGTAACAGAATCTGATTTTTCTTGATCACATCCACAATTAAAAGAATATATTAGGTGTCAATTCCTAATAAAATATAGTAGGAAAAAAAAAATCTGACATCCATATAGTCTAATTCCTATAAAATTATAATTAAAAAAAATCTAATCGAATAATTTTTTTTAATTTTTTTTAGAAGAGTCTAAACGAATAATTGATTGATGATTACAAGAAATGTAATGTTTCATTAATGTTCCAAATTAAAATTGTTTATAAATTTTCCCAATTATATATGTTCCTAAAATTATTTTTAACAAATAATTTAAAGGTACAGATAAATGGATAAGACTCATTAATAATAATAAAAATCATTAAAAAAATCTAAATAATAAATTATAATTCTTTGGTAAGATCACACAGGTGGTCGGCAGAGATATCTTTTTTTTTTTTTTTTGATGAAAGACGATTTCAATAAAAAAAAAACTAAGAAATTTTCTCAATTTTCTAATATTACCATAATAATATTATTACTAATATCTTGTAACTTATCTCAATTTTCTAAGATTGGATTTTAATATGCCAAAATCCTTCTATTGACTCCACAAGATTAAGCCTCAGGAATAGCAGCCTCTTCATCTCAAAAAGCCTATATACTACTAATATAGAAGCTGCAGTAAAATCCTATGCATGTCCAATAAACTATATACATATGTTTCACATAAAAAAATAAAATAAAAAAACTATATATATATATATAGAAGCTGTAAAATCCTATGCATATCAAACAAACTAATTCCTTAACTTCTTCTAAAAAAAATTCCTTAACCGTACAAACCCGAGATTAAGGGTGCATCTCATTACAACACAATTCTCTCCTCCTCCAACATCTCTCTCTCTCTCTCTCTCTCTCTCTCTCTCTCTCGCATCAAAACACAAAGCTAATTTTCCTACCTTATTAGTACCAATCTAGCCTATTTTTCCAGCCGGTTGGGAATTGGGGGAGAAAGTTTTACCATAAACAAATCTCTCTCCCCCATCCCATTCCTACCACCAAATGCCATCTTTCCTCCATATGATTACCATTCCATGCATAATCTCACCCTCTCGCCGCCACTTTCACTTCAGATTTTGCTACCAAAACCACCACCACCACCACCCATATCATAATCATCAAACCTACCCTATTATAGAAAACACAAGGTCGGGTGATATATACTATTAATCAAATATATATCTCAACCCGGGGTTTGAGAGCTAGAAAGAGTGAGAGGGAGAAAAGAGAGACACAAGAGGGAAAGAGAGATTCTCTCCATGTTTTTCTTTCCTCCATTGCCTCTCTTTGATTCTCTCTTGAACGATTACACCACCCTTGCTTTCATTGCATTACTCCTTATCCTCTCCATCTTGTCCCTTTGCTTCATCTTCCACCTCCGCTTCAAATCGCGCACCCTTTACCATTTACAAGAATTCAATTCTCTCTGGTCAGTCCGTTTCATCCTCGTCGCTTTCATTACCTTGTGGGCACTCAACGAGCTTCTTCGCATACCTTTCTCTTGTAAGCGTTTTCTCTACCCTCTTTTCCCTTCCTTGAACGAATCCAACCATGCCAGCCTTTGCAAAATCCATGTTGTTCTCTCATTAGGGTTCTTCGAGCCTGCCTTCTTGGTAACCCTACTTTTCCTTGTTAACATCTCTATCAAACAAAAAGCCAAGAGAGAAATCTGGGCTTTCCCTTTTGTTCTCATATCTTGCTTTCCCATATTAACATTCCAAGCGGTATTTGTGTTTCTTGTGCCTTTGGAGGAAAAACTACCTTCCATTTTCACAAGGAGCTTTGTGGTTTTCAAGGATGGTTTTGGTAACGAGAATGTTCTGTGCGGATACCCTTTGTTGAGTACCATTGCATTTGGTAGTTTTTGCATTGCTTATTGTCTATGCTTCTTGTTTTCTTGCTGGAAAGCTGTGTCCCTAGCGATCAATAAGAGCTTGAGGGTTCGAATCTATGTGCTCGCTTTCTCGGTTTTGACATCTTTGGCTGTGCAAGTTCTGTCTCTTGGGTTGTCCTTGTTCTGGAGTCCTGAAGACCTAGCCTATGGCGCTGTGGCACTCGTTGTGTTTATTAGTACATTTTTGTGTGCTGCAATGGGGGAAGGTATGTTGGTAATTAGACCAATTGCTGACGCATTGGCTGCCGGAGGAGAGTGCTGCCAGTGGATTCCGGCCTCCAGGTCACGGCCGGCAGAGGACGATAAAAATCCTGCGGAATGTCAACTTGTCTAGCTAGGACTATAGTAGAGACATGAAATTAATATTGGACTATACTTATGAGAACACATCAGGAATTATGTATTTTGGGTTACATGGTGTGGTGAGACGTTGATATTTGGTCAACCGCAGTGTACGGTTTGGTTGTATGGAATGAAATGAAAAGAGGAAAATGTGAAGCTGTTATTTGAGGTTTGATATTTTCCTTTTGCCCTCTAAAGAATGTTGCTATGCGCTATGTTTAGACCTTTTTTTAGATTATTGTTCTTTCTAATTACTTTCTTTCAAATTTACTACAAAAAGGAAAACGAGTTTGCACCCAAAAAAGAATGAGCATGTGCAAAACCTTATATAGAAGTTTTATTTTTAGTTTTTTCCTTCTTTTTTGTGTTTCTGTTCTGCTACTTATAGAGTTATATCTTATAACTAACTTAAAATTCTTAATTTCTTAATCCCGCAACAAATGCAAAATTATCATATTTGTTTTTATAGGAAACGATTCTTTCACATATCTTATTTCAAATCTTCTATATATATCCACTTTTTATGTTTTAAACGTAAACACCACTTTTTTGTGTTTTGTGTGTACCAATGCATGTAAATTGTGAATACTATGTGTACGAGTATATGTTGTTGTTGTTGTTTTTTTTTTTTTTTTTGGGGGGAGCTACTGAAAAATATCCCATCCAAAATACAAAGAACAAAAAGCATTAGATGATTTTTTTAAAAGAATTTTTACTCCTCTAGAATTTTCAATTTTCTTTTTATTTATCTAACACATCATTAGGAAATGACTGAGGATATTTATAGTAGTTGTATGTATAGCCAAGTAAAATATGTATGGCAAAGTGTTACCTATTCGTAGCAACAAGCACGTGCTGCAATTTGCAAATCCCATGCCCTAATTTCGGACAGCCATATTTAAAGATGCATAACCGCAGTGATAAGGAGATAGAGATGAAGATGTAATTTGATTAGTTTGATTCTATAGTTTAGTTTGTTCGAATAAGCTACAAGATACCTTAGCAATGAGTGGGCTTAGGAGTAGTGAATTATCAAATAGAAAGGAATAAGCTGTTGCCATCCTATAGTCTCAGGTATTTATCATTGGTGATGCTTATATATATGGAGTATGGAATTAAATCATATTCCAAACACAGATCCACCACTTCCTAATTAATCTCTTACTCATCACTCATTTGTTGTTACTATTACACAAGTAGGGGATACTTGGTTTGCTATAATATTACATTATTGTAATATTATATTAATGTAATCTCAATACAAAAATACAATATTACATTGTTTAGAAATGTGATAAAATTAAGATGGTGTGCTATATTTTGTCATTTTAAATTATAGTAATAGTAGAAAAAATAAAATAAACTAAAAATCTTAATATCACATCATCATAATGTGCACTGCATCAAGAGCACATCACGCCATAATATTACATTATTGTAATCTTATAATAATGTAATCTCATATTAATGTAATCTTAATACAAAAATACAATATTACATTATTTAGAAAGGTGACGAGATTAGGATGATATGGTATATTTTGTAATTTTAAATTATAGTAATAGTAGAAAAAATAAAATAAACAAAAAATCTTAATATCACATCATTATAATTTGCACCGCATCAAGAGCACATCATAGCGAACCAAACGCTACTATAAAGATAGATCTAAACACAAAGACAATGCTAATGGTGATGAAACTTTACCTTGTTTTGGACACTTACCTTTGGAGTTTCACCAATATGGTATAAAATATTCAACATTTCATGGTACGGACCTACCAATGAAATAAAATTTTTTAATAATGCAAAAAATTGTGTCAATACGGTTGTGCAATTAATGGTCATTTACGGTCATGGCCGGTTCACCCAACTATTGATATAGTATTAATTATATTCATTCCCCACGTTTTTTTGTTAACTTTTAAGTTTTTATAGTAAAATTGATACTAAAATTGATATTAGTTCTTTTTTTTTTTTTAATCGAGTACATGATGATGAAAGATCGATTGAGGATAAGTTGTAGTTTAATGTACAGCCAAGTAATATGTGTATCATCGGCGGCAAAGACAATGACGATGAAATCAACCTTGTTTTGGACCCTTACCTTTGGAGTATTATCAATATAGTATATAATCTTCAAATTTTCATGCTTATGGAGCTCTCAATACAATAAAATGTGTAAACAATGCTCAAGTAATTAACCTTTTCTTTTTATTCTCAACCAACACACACCAAAAAAAAAAGGCTTTTTTTTTTTAATGTAAAAGTTAAAGGAATTTAACCTTGGAACTAAACCCTTAAAATGGACAGGGTCCGTTTGGATAGTACTTATTATTGCTGAAAATTGATAAAAACTGATTGTTGCTGAAAACACTGTAGCAAAATAATTTTTAAATGTGTGAATAGTAGTGTGGGACCCACTTTTAATATTAAATAGTGCGTGAACAGTATATGCACATTATACGCACAGTAAATTTTTGCCCCCCAAGTCAACCAGTGCGGCCCAAAAAAAAAAAAAAAAAGGGAGAAAACGCAGAAGTGAAAACGTGTCGTGCTATCCAAACTGCCACTGAATATCACTGGGTCAGACTCGTTTGACAGTCTTTGGAAAAATATTATGTTCCTAAAATTAAAAGTTAAATATTACTGTTTGTGTGATTGTTTTATATTATTGTTTTGTTTGTGTGAATACGCTTTCACCAGTCCTAAACTGTAATAGAAAAAGAAAACTCTTTTTGAGGGTCCCTTAGATTTTGTCCCATGTTGTTAAGAAGAGAATTGGATTTTGGCTTATAATTGCCAGGTTACCTGGGGAGTTTTGAAGTGGGTTTAAAATTTACATTTATAAGGCATTCATCTACTTAGTAAAAAAAAATTAAAAAATTAAAAAATTGTGTGCAAAAGCTATTTGTATGACATTCATATCCTCTCTGATGTTTATGATTTCTATCCCACCATTTCTGGGCCTGGCTGTAATAAATAATCCTGGTCTCACAAAGCAGAATGGGCTTGAAATCTTCGTTATTGGGCCAAACCATATAAAGATCCGTGGATTGAAGAGAATTGATGGAAGTTGTGGGGGGCTACGAAACCCGCTCAAGTTTGTAAATGAAAACTCAGAAGCCACCCAGATTTGCCAGCCCGGCCCAAAACCTTATTGCTAAAGCCTATCTTTTTTTTCTTTTTTGAGAAGAGGACATATAGAAAGGGAGAGAACTAAAAAAAATTTCTATATAATTATCAAAATAGTATCTTCTTGGGGTGGTCTAATAGGTCTGGTTATATTGAGCAGATGGATACAAAATTTTCCATAACCTTTTTTTTTTCCCACAATTTATTAAAGTAGTAAGTTATGATTTAAACACTTTCAAAAAAAAAAAATGTAATTTGATATTTGAGCAACAACATTCTTATGAGGAACATCATTAATACCATATTTATAACAGTAATTATAACAAACTATATCAACAAGCGTGTAAAAAAAAGGGGGAAATTTCAATGTTAAATTACTTGGGAATGAGTAGTCAATGTTATGCTATTTTCTAAAAGCCTAGGATGCATTTTTGACCTTTTGGGTTCTTAAGGCTCTATTTGGTTGGGGGATGATGGAAGATAGAAAAGTACGAGAATGAAAAATATTTGTGTTTACATTATGTGTGTTGGGAAGGAAGTTGGAGAAGTAGAATGATAAAGAGTAAATTACAATTATGTCCTCATTATTATAAATAGATGATAGAAAACTGAGGGTAATTTTATACTTTCCTCTCAATGCTAATTCCATTCATCTTTTCTTTCCAATATGGTAGGGAAAAGAATGTAGGGTATAGGTGGAAAACTTCATCTACCCCCCATTTTCTTTCCTTTTCTATTTTACTCAAATCATGTGATGAAAATCATCAATACTATTTTTATAAATACGCTAATTATAACAAACTACATCAACATTTGTGTTAAAAAAAGGGGGGAAATTTTAATTTTAAATGACTTGGGAATCAGTGGTCAACGTTATGCTATTCTCTAAAAGCCTAGGATGCATTTTTGACCTTTTTGGATTCTTAAGGTTCTATTTGGTTGGGGGATGATGGAGGGTAGAAAAGTAGGAGAATGAAAAATATTTGTGTTTACATTATGTGTGTTGGGAGGGAAGTTGGAAAAGTAGAATGATAAAGAATACATTACAATTATGTCCTTATTATTATAAATAGATGATAGAAAACTGAGGGTAATTTTGTACTTTCTTCTCAATGCTAATTTCCATCATCTTTTCTTTCCAATATGGTAGGGAAAAGAATGGAGCATATAGGTGGAAAATTTCATCTACCCCCATTTTCTTTCCTCTTCTATTTTACTCAAACCATATGATGAAAATCACATTTTCTCTCCCTTTTATTTTCGATACTCTCTCTTTTCACCCCCAACCAAATAAAGCATAAAACAAGTCACAACTCAAAAATAATAGTATCTTTTAGGAGAGGGTGACTCACAAATAAATGTGAGCTTTCTTATTTTGATAATTTGATAGTTATAACTTATAATAAAATATGAGAGATTTGAACTGATAATAATATTAGAATGTGCCAAGTTAAATGCTATTGGCTAGATACTATTGCTATTGTTGTTATCATTAGTTAATATAAAAACTGATTATAATATTAATAAGAATAGTTGACAAAACAAAGGGCCACTGCAAATGAAATAATTTATGTGAGTGGTTTAAATCAAGATAAATATATTAAATATGTTAGAAAAATATTTTGGTGATGAAAGGTGAAGTCACTCCTTTCTTCATAAAAAGAAAAATAAAAATAAATATGAATATTGTGTCATACTTATAAGTATTTGGTGAATTTTGAAATATACTTTCTAATGATTGAACTCAATCATCATCATCATCATAATAATAATAATAATAACAACAAGGAAACAGGAATTTTTTTTTTTTTTTTTTTTTGAGGAACAAGGAAACAGGAATTGATTGTGAAATACGCTATAGTATAAACATACAGTGGTATAGTAGTATAGTATGGAGACAAACAAAGGAATGGACAATTCCCTTTGGATTAAAGAAATAAAATAAAGGTTAGGAAAGCCCCCACATTGCTTGACACTTTAGCATTACTTTGTTTCAAAGCAAAACCACTTAGGACTTTCCCCATCCACACTTCTTGGACTATATTGCTTGATTCGTGCCTACCTTTATTCCTTTACACCGTGCAAATTCTCTTCTCACTTTCTCTCTTGTTTAATACGTTATTGACCCACAATGTCCCCTATTGTTCTAGACAATGTCACAAACACACATTTGGCAAAGTAATTGGCATCCATCTATATAGTCGTAGAGTCGGCATCTAATTCATTCATACTCATTTTTATAATTTGTTGACTTATGCGATTGCAAGAAATTAGGAAAAGCGATGGATTGCACAAGTTTACCATGGACAAAAAATACTAACGGCTCGCAATCACAAAAGTTAATAAATTGTAAATTTAGATGTGCTATATGGCACGTCTCTAGATTTATTAATGGATTAATCAACCGCTAAAATTTGAAAGTCCCCTTTCCCCACCGGGCTCATGGGATCATGCTAAGCAACACAATCGATGAGACAACGCCATTCCCTAAAAAGTATCAAAGAATACTATTTGATGATGATAAGGGACCACCTAAAATTCTGAGTTATCTCCGTATCAATAACCATTGGACACCCTAACAAAGAATAATAATAATAATTCTTGTACCCTCCTTAACAGGACTCTTGAAAAATTTTACAATTTTTTTAATCATTATTGGAGTATAGGAGTATGATTGATATATTAATAAAAATGATTTTAATGGTGTACTTATATAAAAGTTATAAGTAGTTCATTAAAAAAAAAAAAGTTATAAAGTGTTACACTAGTTACTATTCTATTTCACCAAACTATAAATATTTCCTTCTAATATATATATATATATATATATATAAATTTATTTTGTCTCTATCATTGTACATCTCCAATTTGGATAAACTGTTCAAAATCAAAATAGATGGCACCCTGCTACGGAAAATGTGCAACTTTCTCATGGCTTAAATTCAATTACAGATTTTATAGTTAAATGGATAGGCAATATTTTAAAATTGAAATTGCTTAAATCTTTTCTCTTTTATTTTGTTTTGGGGGGGGTGGGGGGGGGGGGGGGGGGGGGGGGGAATGGAGAAATAGCTTAAATCAAGGAAATGATAAAGAATTAAAAAAATAGTGGGGTTTGAATATGTCATCAAACTGGCATTTGAATCTGAATTTTTGATTCTTCTCCAAAAAAAAAAAAAAAAAAGAATCTGAATTTCTGATAATTTCCTTAGAAAATATTGATTGCGTTTTTTATTATTTTAAATTTGAGCAAAAGCAAATATTGATTACGTTCAAACTTTGTTTTCAATGGTATATATTTATTAATTTTGGATATTGATGTTTTATCTAACACTGATGGGATGAAAAGATTAGAGAGAAAGGAGAGGAAATTAAGTTGAAATGGATAATACTGTATTCTTCTTGTTAGGGACTCCGGAGTTTGGACTTTGGATAAGAATATTAAATAGTTTCACACTTTCACCTATTAACATATTGTAAATGAAATTTAACAATTATCCTTACAAGAAATTAATATTTAACAAAATTAATAAACACAAAGATATTGCCTAAAGACTTTCAAGTAACGTTGAAAAGTGAAAACCCACTTTTTTTTTTCTTTTTTTTTAATTCTATAATTGAAGGTGAGAGATTTAAATTGTGAATTAAGGCTCTTGACTATTGAATAGCAACTTTAACGCTAAGAAAAATGTACCACTTACCTTCTTTTTTTTAAATATATTCTCTGAACACGACATTTGCCATACCGACCATATCCAACTTGGGAAGGAACCCCCACAAAAACCAAAATAAAAAAATAAAAAAATAACAATAATTACTCATAATTAAGAAACAGAGATAATATTCTAAAAAATTTTAATACCAAGAACCAAACAAAATTACAAAACCATCTCAGTTCAATGGGTTAAATAAAAAAAGACTTAAGACGAGCACATGACATCAGCATTCTTTTGTTTATACTTTCTTTTCTTTTCTTTTTCTTTTTAACTATTTTAAACTCAAACAAATCTTGGAGGCGATAGCTAGACACACACCATTGCAAAAGTTGGAGAGGAATTATTAAAAAAAAAGGTCCATCCAGGCCAAGTAACTTTTCGAATAATTCTACCTACACAAACTATTTTATAACATTTTTATAAAATGTTAAACAAATCTTGGAGGCGATAGCTAGACACACACCATTGCAAAAGTTGGAGAGGAATTATTAAAAAAAAAAAGGTCCATCCAGACCGAGTAACTTTTCGAATAATTCTACCTACACAAACTATTTTATAACATTTTTATAAAATGTTGATGTTAAAATATTTTACTAGTTTTCAATTGGACCCATCACTAATATATTATCACAATTTTTCTTACCAATAACCACCCAGGGGCGGAGGCAGGGGGGGGCGAGGGGGGGCACCTGCCCCCCCTGACTCCTCCTAAAAGTATGCAATTTGTTGTTTTAAGGTCCTATGCATCAAATGCAGGTAGTTGGCAGTCCAATGAGCCTCCATCACTGTATATATTTATTAATTCTAGCACAAGAGAACTTGCAACCATTGAGAAGTATGTGGTATGGCAGTAAGTGGTTACTAGAGGGGGAAAAAAAAGACTCCCTGAAACAAAGTGAGTCTGACACAAGAAAAAAGAAAGCAAAAAAAAGTTTTCTGAAACATCAAATCTATCAACTTTCCACCTATTTTACTATTCTTGTAGGTAGTTTTTGTCTTGTCCTTTGACACCTGTTTCACAATTTTTTTCTTTTTCCTTTTCTATTATTTTTTTTTACTATTTTCACTATTAATGATACTTTTTATAGTATTTTATTATTGATTGATGTTTGAGATATTACAAATTTTACTACTTACATTTTACAAATTGATATGTTATCAATCACAAAAAATAATTTCAAACATTTATTCATTATATATTGTTTAAGTAACACTGATAACATTTTTACCACATCAGTTTGTAAATTTTTTGTTGTAAATTTTGTAGTATGAATTGGTTATTTTTTTAATTTTATTTTAATGATATGAAATATATTTATTTTCTTACAATTGTTTATTTATTTTGTTATTATTATCGATTAATATTTTTCAGATCAATTTCACTTTAAATAATATCTTGTAATTTTGCCCCCTCTGAGCCAAAATTCTGGCTCCGCCACTGTAACCACCTAACACATCAACTATTCGTAAAAAAATTTGTAAAATAATTATTTTAAAGAAAAAATTGTAAAATAGCTTGTGCAGGTAACATTAATAGTATTTTTTACGTTTTGAAAACCAAAAGAAGGAAACCTAACGGCTAATCTGCTAAATTTACAAACTTTTAATACAGCCACAGGTAGCCGCAATTAATATTTATATTGCCAATTGTCTCGAATTATTGATCACACATTTTTAAAGTAACCATTCACGAATATTTCACATTAATTTAAATCAACGTTATGGCTGGCATTATGTTCTCTATTACTATTATCAATTTATTATTTAGGTCAGAAGGTTGGGAATATGATATCTTACAAGTTACAACCGACCAATCCATGCATACCATAATTTTTTTTTTTTTTTTATTTGCGTTGTTAAATATTTAATGAACAATGTTTGGTTTACAAGTTGTAACTTAAAACTCTCAAATTTAATTGTAGTTTAAGGCTATATAACTAACAAGAGGAAGATAACATGTGTTCAATACTTTATTTAAGTAAACAATGTTCAGTGCATATGATAGACACACATAACATATTCCCATTGTTGGTTATAGTCAAAATGACTACAACTCCCATTAAAAAAATTAACATAACTACGTATACTCACAATTTAAAATTGCGAAAATTTTTAAATTTAACATTTTAATTGATGACATAACTATTAATCGAAAATTTTACAAACTTGTAAAATATAAAAAGAAAATATAGTCCAATTGTCAAAATTGACATTAATTTTTTTTTAGGGGGGGGGGGGGGGGAGAAGAGAGAAACATAGTATACAGTATATAGAATACGAGGAGTATGGAATAAAAAGTATAGAGTAACAAAGAAACCAGCTTTTCTCACGTACGGCTCTCTCGAGAACCCTAGGGTGATGAAAAATTTCTCTATTCTCTGAATAGAGCTTTTTTTCCCTCGGTGGAAGCCCGGTGACTTTTCTTTCTTCTCTGATCTTCTCGCTATACCTTCCCCTTGTCTACCCTCACCTCAGAAATGGATGACCTTGCAAAACAATAGGCACGGCTGTCTCTCAAAGCCAAAGAAAACCAAACTATTGACCTCCCATCAATAGTTAAATGTAACAGCTGCATCCTCGTCGCAAAACTCTTCACTAAAGAAAGATTAACTTGGAGGCTCTCTCAAGAACCTTACGGAGTATGTGGCATTCGATTCAAACCTTTGAAGTGCGAGACTTGGGATCAATTACAGTATTAATAATCTTTGAAGATGAGTCCACTCCACAGAAGTTGTTGATGCAGGGGCCGTGGACTTTTGACAAGTATTTGATTGGCTTGTATAAACCATTGGGTGAAGAATCAGTGGAGGACGCTACATTTGATAGAGCGTTGTTTTGGATCCAAATGCATAACCTTCCCCTTTACAGAATGAACACAGCCACCGCCGAAGCTATCGATAAGACTCTGGGCACCGTCGAACAGGTTGACGCTTCCACCACTGGAGAATGTCGCGGCCGTTTTCTTCGGGTGCGAATCCAATTGGATATTAACCAACCTTTATGCAGGGGATGCATGGTGAATATCGGCGAAGCGATATCTCAATGGGTGGCTTTCCAATATGAGAAGCTTTCGATCTTCTACTACTGGTGCAGCCTCCTTAACCATGACGAAAAAGACCGTCCATTCTGGACCAATGATAATGCGACTGTGAGAACTGAAGACCAGCAATACGACGCGTGGTTACGTGCACCCACCATCAATCTTCAACAGTCCCAAGTGGTCACCGGCAACAACACTCTGAAACACAAACCACCTAGCGGCCCATCACGACCCCCTCACCCATCATCAACACCCACTTCTGCAAACACTTCGGCGGCAAACCCCACCAACCCGATAACCCACAACACCCCAATACAACCCCCAGCTCACACCAGTACAGAAAACCCGAAACACATGCCGTCCCATCCAGATATGGACCCACCCACTTTCTCGGAGAAAGCTACGCATAGTGTCTCAACCAATAAGGAAATTTTGGCTGACAAGAATCTCTTCAACGGGCATTTCTCGAACATTGATAAGGCTTTAAATACCTATCCTTTCCCATCACAGTCAACCACTCCTCAAAAGGAAACTCCATCACTGGACCATCCCGTGATTATCTCTGCCGACCAGACACACCATGTCCCACCAACACCTTATGTAAGTGACAGCCATCTTGGTGATAACCCAATCATGCACGTGCAGGATTCTAACCACGTGCCTCTCCATGGGCCTAAAAAAACTATTGACCCATCTCAAGGAACTTGGAAAAGAGTTGGGCCTCCAAAACAAACATTGGACTTACAACTCCACTCACCCCCTGTTGGACCCAAACGAAAGCCTGAGAGTCAATATCATTCTCATGCAACATCCATTGACAAGAAACAGAAACTTGACGAAGATACATGTACCTTAGGAAAAATCATGGCGGAAAATTTAGGATCGGCGGTGGCTGCTTGGCAGCACCATCGAGACCAATGAGTGTACTAAGCTGGCAGTGGCGGCTCTAAGAATTTTGTTTAGGGGGTTCATTAAAAAATTTTAATAGAAAGAGATCTTGAATATATCAAATTATCAACAAATAATAATAATAATAATATGTGAAGTTTTATAATTTTATTTTACAAGTTTTCACATTTTGAATGTTACATGATAATTCATTACAAGTATTTATTGCCAATGTGGATAGCTATGACCCTATGACCATTATATTTTTTTAAGTTTGTCTAAATTTTTTTTTCTTTATACAGTTGTTATTATTTATTTGACTTTGTTTTTCTAAAAATATTTTAGACTAAATGATTAATTTCAACTCATTGACTCCGTATTAATTATTAACGCACACAATTACACTCATTCATACATAAAATTATACATTACATGTTTACTTAACCAATCAAATGCTTAAACAATTACTAACTTTACAATTTTTTTTCTTAAATTTTACTAACTTTATAAAAAAAAAAGTTATTATAATATGATAACAATACACACACAAATAAAAAAGAAAAAAAACCCTCTCTATTATAAAGTTACATTAAATTTATATTGTATAAACAAACAACCACATACATCATAATTTACACAAATAATATTATAACAAAAAGTAATGTACACAATAATATCAAACACACACACACATATAATAAAAATTTATAAAAAAGAATCACATTTACAATTCACAAACATGTACTCTTTACTTTTGAGTCAAAAATACTTGTAATAAGAGCGTACAAGATTTAAGTTAGGGTGTGCAAAAAAATATTTTTAAAAATAAATTAAAGTATTAAACTAACAAAAAAAAAATATTTTACATATATATAAAAAAAAAAAAAAAATTGAAGTCAGGGGGTTCATTTGAACCCCCTGAATAAGCTGTGGCGCCGCCCCTGTAAGCTGGAACTGTCGGGGGCTTAGGAACCCCCGAACAGTTAATGCTCTTAAGAGAGCATGGAAAAAAGAAGCTCCCACCTATGTCTTCTTAATGGAGACAAAACTTTCCACGGATCAGTTGAACGCCAAGAAACAAAACTGGGACTACAATCAAGGCCTCATGGTTTCTAGTGATAGTCAAAGTGGCGGCTTAGCTCTTTTGTGGAAACCGGATACAAAGGTACATGTATAAAATTTCTCGCGTTGGTTTATTGATGCTCATGTGTTTTGTGAAACAACAGGAATATGCTGAAGATTGACAGGTTTTTATGGGCATCCCAAAACTAGCAAGCGTGAGGAAACTTGGACTCTCCTTGAGTCTCTCAGACAATTTAATCATCTTCCTTGGTTGTGCGTTGGTGATTTTAATGAGATTACTAGTCAGTCTGAGAAAGCAGGCGGATGCTTACGACCAACTCGCCAAATGGATCACTTCCGCACTGCCATCCATAGCTGTAATTTCATGGACCTTGAATTTTTTGGCTCTCCTTTCACTTGGTCTCGCAACCACCCTATTGAAGGCCGCATTCACATACAGCTAGACCGAGCTCTTGCCACTCCGACATGGAAATTGCTATTCCCCAAGGCTGCTGTCCACCATGTTTCGATGCCCTCTTCGGATCACTCCATGCTTGCCATACGTCTAAATCAGCCTAGGTCTCAACAACCATGCCCCAAACCTCTCTTCCGTTTTGAAGCCATGTGGCTTCAAGATCCCCGGTGTGCTGAAATTGTCCAAGATGCATGGCATGAAGGTCTTTATAAACCGAATGGTGTTGCAATCATCAACTGTCATTCTAGTTGCCGTGACCGTCTTTCAGTATGGAATAAAACTGAATTTGGCCATGTTGGAAAACAGATTGAGAGACTAAACCAGAAGCTTCAAACATTGGAGCAACACCCTATCCGTAATGAGTCTGAAATCCAGGAGGTACAAAGAGCTTTAAACCAATCGCTAAATGCTGAAAATACTATATGGCACCAACGCTCGAGGAATTTGTGGCTCACTGATGGAGATCAAAACACCTCCTTTTTCCACCAAAAAGCATCTAACAGGAAGGCTAGAAACTTCATTCGTGGCATCTGTGATGAGGCAGGGCAATGGCAGGAAGATGCTCAAACTACTGAAACCATCATTCTGGACTACTTCGAGGCTATCTTTCGTTCCAATGGACCTATAGATTCATCACTCCTTGTTGACGTGGTCCAACCTGTGGTAACAGAAGAGATGAACAGCTTCCTTACTTGGCCTTTTACAGCTGAAGAAGTTCATAAGGCGCTCAAACATATGCACCCAAAAAAATCCCCAGGTCCCGATGATATGCCCCCTCTCTTTTATCAACATTGCTGGTCTCTTATAGGTGACTGTGTCACAAAAATTGTTCTTGATTTTCTGAACTTGGGTATTATCCCTCCAAAATTCAATGAAACACATATTGTCCTTATTCCAAAAACCCCACGAAGGTGACTCAATACAGACCGATAAGTCTATGTAATGTTATTTCTAGACTCACGTCCAAATGCATTGCAAATAGACTGAAGGGTTTTCTGCCACATATTGTAAGTGAAAACCAAAGTGCTTTCATGTCTGACCGCCTCATCACTGACAATATTATTGTTGCTTTTGAAACTATGCATCATCTTAATCAAAAAAGGAGTGGTAAAGTTGGGGAGATGGCCTTAAAACTAGATATGAGTAAAGCTTTTGATCGTGTTGAATGGGGTTGCTTGGAAAAGATTATGTATAAGATGGGTTTTAATGACAAATGGGTAAATCTTATGATGCAATGTATTACCTCTGTTACATACTCTGTCAGGATTAACGGGACACCCCGAGGTCTCATAATCCCGTCTAAGGGTTTGAGACAATGGGACCCTGTCTCCCCCTTTCTTTTTCTTTTCTATGCAGAGGGACTATCCGCTCTTCTAAACCAATCTACAACTGCTGGTCAGCTCCGAGGTGTATCAGCTTGCCCACTTGGACCACGTATCTCCCACTTATTCTTTGTGGATGATAGCATAATTTTCTGTCAAGCAACTCTAGAACAATGCAGCCACCTAGAGCATCTTTTGACTATATATGAGCATGCCTCAAGTTAACAGCTTAATAAGGAGAAGACTGCTCTTTTCTTTAGCAGAAACACCCCACAAGCAACACAAGAAGAGATAAAAATCGCTTTGGAGCGGAGGTTATTTGGCAACATGAGACTTATCTAGGCCTTCCATCTTTAGTGGGGAGATCAAAAAAGCACACCTTCAGGGCTCTAAAAGAAAAGCTTGACAACAAACTTTTTGGCTGGAAATAAAAACTGCTATCGCAAGCTGGTAAAGAAGTTCTCATCAAAGCAATTGCTCAAGCTCTACCCACATACACGATAAGCATTTTCAAGCTCCCTGATTCACTTTGTGATGAGTTAACTGGAATGATTCGGAGATTTTGGTGGGGCCAAAAGGAGGGTAAAAATAAAATGGCATGGTTGAGCTCGGAAAAAATGTGTGCACCAAAAGAAAAAGGAGGGTTGGGATTCAGAGATCTTAAAGCTTTCAACTTAGCTCTATTAGCCAAACAAGGATGGCGACTGCAGATGAACTCTCATTCCTTGGTTCATAGAGTACTTAAAGCCTGTTACTTCCTAAACACAGATTTCTTACATGCAGAGTTGGGTACAAAACCATCATACGCTTGGCGAAGCATCCTAGCCGCTCAACCTGTTGTAAATTTGGGTTATCGTTGGCAAGTAGGAGACGGCAAATCCATTGACATTTGGACTGACCGTTGGCTGCCAAGGCCTTCCACTTTCAGGGTCCTAACACTTCCTGCCCAGCTTCCAGCAAATGCAAGGGCGGAGTCTCTCTTTGACCAAGAGAATGGGGATTGGAACACTGACCTTATCACCAAACCTTTCTCAAAGATGATGCCAACTCAATTCTTAGCATTCCACTAAGTCACCACAAACCACAAGACCGCATGATCTGGGCATACACACCAAAGGGGCGCTTCACTGTCAACAGCGCCTATAAAGTGGCAATTTCTATAACTCGAACCTCAAGGATGGCAAAAACATCCCATGACTTTGAGCAGTCCCGGTTTTGGCGCAAGCTTTGGGACCTCCATGTGCCAAACAAGACCAAACTCTTTGCATGGAAAGCATGCAAAAACATCCTACCTACCAAAGCCAACCTCTACCACAGAGGAGTCATTGACGACCCCACCTGTGAAGCCTGTGCTCTTGCACCAGAGACCATTGGGCACTTGTTCTGGGATTGCACTATCACTAAAGAAGTATGGCGCCTCTCGGACATACCGCTTGATATAAACGGACTCCACCATAGAGACTTTATGGACTTCCTTTGGCATTTAATTTTCAAGCAACACATAGACACCAAACTGCTTGAACTAGTCGTCATCATGGCATGGAGTGTATGGCTCAGTCGCAACAATGCTCGCCTGGGGAAAGCTCGCCAATCTCCGCTTGAAATCACAATGAGAGCTCGAGCATTGCTGCATGAATACCAGTTGGCTCACACTCGGCCCACCCAGCTCAAGGAAGCCATGGATGGCCGTTGGGTCCCACCTACATTCCCATGGTACAAGGTCAACGTGGACGCTGCAGTTTTTTCCCACCTCAGCGTGACTAGAATCGGTGTGATCATTCAGGACCACTTTGGATCGGTCATTGCTGCTCTCAACAAACGCCTCCCACTTCCTTTGGCTCCTTTAGAAGCAGAGGCTAAAGCACTAGATGAAACTACTGTTTTTACATGAGACATAGAAGTCAGAGATGTGATTTTTGAAACTGATTCTGCTACTATTTGTCATGCTATAAAGAGCCCCACAGATGCCCCAGTTTCTATCTCTACTGTAGTCTTAGGACTTTGTTCCAGATTACGTGAGTTCCGAATATTCCAAGCCTCACATGTAGGACGTCAAGGAAATAAGTCAGCTCATATTTTGGCAGCTTTTGCTAAAAATATTGATTCTTTTGTAACATGGATGGAAGACTGTCAACCTTTTCTCGCATCCATTGATTCTCAAGATGCTATGTTATTTTTTGCTTCTTAATGAAATGAAAGTATTTCTTATCAAAAAAGAAAAAAAAAAAGGAAACCGATGTTATAAAATAAAATATTAAGAAAAACAAAGAAATTATCATGTAACACACACCGCAATTATTGATCAGTGAGTGAGTTACTTTTACAATAATATTAGCCCACGCAAAAAAAAAAAAAAAAAAAAAAAAGCCCACGCAAATGGGAATAGGTCAACTAGCTTTATCGACAACAATTTTGCAGTAAAATCTGGCACAATATCCGGTCCTAGATTGGGGCATGGACTTTGATTTTTTTTTTTTTTTTTAATCATATATGTGAAGGGCATTAATTATGGTAATTATAATTTATCTTTTTCCTTTAATAGCCTTATTTTGGGGTCATAAATTCAATTGGACATTACCGAGTTTTCACATAACTCTAAAACGTCACTCTAGCCGTCTAGCGGTTTAATTATTATTATTATTATTTTATTTTTTTTGAGAAGAAGGCCATCAATGCTTTATTATTCAAATACTTTAAAATCAAAAGGATAACAATTATAGAGATTTAAAGGAACGGACTTCATCCAAGCCATCAGAGCGGCAAAATCCAAACCATCAGGGCGGCAAAGACGATCTTACTCTCTTGGCTAGAGAATAAGTAAAGTATTACCTTATCAAATTGTATGAGAGAAAGAAAAATGTTGTAAATAAATAGTAGAATATCTTATTAATTTCCAAAAAAAAAAATTTGTTTTTTTAATTTGAGAATCCTATTTTAAGTCTCTTTTATAGTATTTTTAGGGCCACTCAAAGGAATTTCTCCTTATAATTATTCCTAATTATATGTATGAGAGACAAAATGGAAGGCTAGTGTGGGGACGCAGTTAAGGCCATGGCATGTATGTGAGCATGCAACTAAGGCTGTGGCATGCCCGTGTGCACACTACCTAGGCCACGACAGTCCTATGTGGGCATGCTGTCAGGACCATAGCAGCACTGCATATATGAGAGAGTAGTATTTTTAAAAGAAATATTAATTATTCTTTTGCATTTGTTGATGTATATTCTCTAGTTCACTAGTCCGCAAACATAATGTTCATAATTTCAAACACAATATTCATATAACAATGTATACGTATATGATATACAATAAAGATGGAAAGTCATGATAGATTTTTTTTTTTAAGAGAATTTCAATTTATAATGTCTGCTCTTAGTGATAAGTCTTTATCATCAAACTAAGATATTGATCATTTTTTTTTCGTATAGGCGAAAATTAAATTCTAAATCTCTTACTTAACTATAAAATTTTTTACCAAAACTAGCTGAAACCCACTCATGATAGAATAATGATATACAATAAAGGGTAAAAAAAAAAAAAAAAACTAATATATAATGAGCAACAAAAAGTAAAAGACCAATCATTAAATTGGAAAAGTCAAGATAGAATTATATAAAAATAAAATTTAAAGAAGCTGAAGTGACATCTCTATGATGTAAAGAAGAACATGTTGGAGACTTGCTATTGGCTGTTCCGTCAATGCTGGGGTGTACATTACACCTCATTGTCGGTCAACTTTCATCGACGTGGACCCCATGTTTGCTGACTTGGCTCAATATTTTGCCACACGTTCTCTACGTGTCTTACCTACTCAGCAAGAAAAAAATATTACAGTAGAAATTAGAAATGGTATTTTATTTTACTCCTTTTTTTTGCTATGAGCAAGTCCGATTCCGCGGTTTACAACTTAACAACGCTTAAAATATGGGAACAAGTGGTAGAGTTTGAAAGGGTTTAATGATTTGGGTTGTAGTTGTAGACTTGTAGTAGATGAATTCTTCACTTAATTTAGTGATAGGGAGAGAGCTTATACAATTTGAAGACTTGAAATGTCACTATCATCCTAATCCATAAGGTGGTATCTGTACGAATTAACTGGTTTGGGTCCAATACTCCTTGTATATTAGATTTTTTGAGATCTAAACATATATCAAATAATTGTCACGTGTTTATGTCTCAAATATTGAATCCAATTCCTTATATATCTTTATGCAAAAACATAAATAATATATATATATATATGTTTCTTTAAAGACTTCTAAGGTTTTAATTTCTTTTCCTCGGGTAATTGTTAAATTATCATAATTATATTAATTTTTGTTTGTAATTAAATTTAATTTCTTTTTTTTCCTTTAAATATTTTTGTTATAAACAAAATGCATCTCACTAAGTTCAGCTTTCTCTATCTATCATATTCTATTTTTTTTTTAGGGCACATATTCTTTAGTTTTACTTTTGTATCCTTCTTTGTAGCAACGAATCATTCTTCTAATCTTTTCTTCTTCTTCTTCTTCTTCTTTTTTCTTTTTTTTGAAAGAATCTTTCCTCTAATCTTAACCCTTTAAAAAAAATTATCTTCTCAAATTTTTATTGGGGGAGGGAGAGACATGACTGCATATATGATATATCTAATTAATGGTCCACACTGATGGAAAAAACGTGACCACATCAATTTTGTTTAAAATGATAAAATTGATTACTATTTTTTTGTTGGCCACAAATTTTTTTTTTTTTTGTTGCATGAAATGATTATTATAATTTATAATTTTTTTTTCCTTTTCATTGTCAAGTTATAAATTCTTCCAAAAAACTTGCAACAAAAACTCCTTAAAAAATTAAGAGCTAAAGCCTAACGGAGAGTGTAAAATCCTAAACACATCTAAGGAAGGTTCTTATATATGATATCCCTAAATATCTTACTTAGCCTCCAAATCTGAGTTATTTAACTGTCAAATCCACCGGTGTTAGTACTTATCTCTCTAAAATAAGAAAAGTATTGAAATTTTTTAATATTTCTGATACTCTCCTTAATAGTTAATAGTTATTACTCATATCTACCCTGATCGGATTAATAAACTTATATTATTATAAATAAATTCTCACCGCCAGTAACCCCTAAGAAAGTCAACAAAAACCAAAACACGCAGTCTTTGGAAATAGCAAGAATTTACTCGTATTCCCATCTCCAAGTCCCAGCTGTAAATCAAAACTCGATCAAAAGCCTTTAATACAATCTTATTTACATGTATAAGATAAGAACTCTATCAAAAGACGGCAACAATAATAAATAAATAAAACCCTCCCAAGATATAAACTATTCCATCTCCATCACAATTCCTTCTCTAGATCATACCTTTTGTTGTACAAACTCTTTTTTTCTTTTTTTTTTTTAATAATTTATTTATTATTATTTATTATTATAACTTTGTGTACAATCTAAGCAAAGCCCTAGAAACTTCATGACCCCCATATAAATAACCCAATCCCCCAGTCTCTAAAAAATCCCTTCATTCATTTTTTTCATTCTTTCTTGTTCATATGTTGGTTATCTCTGAGTTTCATCTATAATGAGCAATATACCAAGATCTCTCACCGACTCTTCCCTGACTCTCTTTAACCTTGCCATCTCTGCCTCTGACCCTTGGCCTTTCTCCGTTGTTTTCTTATAACCCTTTCGAAAAGAGTAGAGGTTGCTGTGTTTTTTTTTGTACAAAGTAGGGTTTTTGGCTATCTGGGTTTTGTTCAAAATGGGGATTAGTGCTGACAAACACCAGTTGAATTTCCATATCCATATGCCACACCTTCACTTTCACCACCACCAGGTCCATCACCACCACCACCATGACCATGACAACAAGAAAGAGCTGAAAGACATCCCAAAGGGGTGTTTGGCAGTCATGGTGGGTCAAGGTGAAGAGCAACAGAGGTTTGTGATCCCTGTGATTTACATCAACCACCCGCTCTTCATGCAGTTGTTGAAGGAAGCTGAGAAAGAGTTTGGCTTTGACCAGAAGGGACCCATCACCATACCTTGCCATGTCGAGGAGTTTCGCACCGTCCAAGGCATGATTGACAAGGAGCAATCAGTCCACCATCACCACCATGTTTGGTGCTTTAGGGTTTGATTTCATGTTGGCAGTCATGTAAATTTGTTCTCCTTTTTTCTTTTTTTTTTCTTTCTGGGAAATTTTTCTTTGAGTACCAAGATTGATGTAGTTGTTAATGATGATGACGAAGAATTGGATGATATGGTTTATTGTTTTTGCTATATTTGGATTCCTTTAACGAAGAAGAAAAAGTTAATAAATTTCAATTTGATTCTTGCTTTTCCTTTTCTTCTTCTTTTTGAAGTATCCAATGTTTAATCGTTAATGTGAACACATGAAAGTGTAGGAGTACATGTTGGAGAGAGATAAACGTTTAGGACACGGTTGGGACATTGAAGGGGGCAAAGGGCTCGCTTGGGGCCATTGGATATGTGTGTTTGTGGTGGCATAAAGACTTTCAAGGGATAAGAATGAAGTCCCTCCTCGACACAAAAATAAAAATGTTGTTGGATTTTTATTTGGTTCCTTTGTGTGTTTGGTGCATATGGTAATGAACACGGCTAGGTGGGTCGGTGTGGACCAATGGGTCTGAGCCTAAGAGGCCCCCCAGTGGTTCATACTTGTCTTTCTCTGTTGTTTTTTTCAGATGGGGCTAGAAAATAGATTGATAGAATGGT
Organism: Quercus variabilis; assembly: GCA_030445155.1. Classification (NCBI taxonomy): domain Eukaryota; kingdom Viridiplantae; phylum Streptophyta; class Magnoliopsida; order Fagales; family Fagaceae; genus Quercus; species Quercus variabilis. Next base: position 8,315,147 of record CP129453.1, on the reverse strand, counting down.
TAATTTGCGCCCACAAAACTTGGGTCATCATTGACGTATTGATGACACCCTGAAAACTCAAGCTCTTAGCCCAGAAAATTCTTCCTATGCTGGGCAAGAAAGTATAAATCTATTATTACCTATTTTAAAAATTCTTTGGAAGCCTCAAAGTTCAAGATGTGATGATAATCCGACATCCATGCTAATAATAATAAGTGTATAAAATAGAAGGATTAAATTTTCTTCTTTGTTTCTTCTCCAAAAAAAAAAAAAAACTTCTATGTTGTAAAAACAAAAAGAATTAGTATTATTTTATGAAAAAAAAAATCTATATATATATGATGTAATTTTTTTTTTAAATTATTAATATTAATTGATTAAAATACAAGTATTTTTTGCTACCATCTCTCTTGAGACGCAACACAAATAGGTAGCAACTAGTGTGAAGGATTCTTGGAAATCCAGTTCATGCTGCGCATGTACACTGTCGTTCTCCTTGAAGTAGGTCAAATTAATGAACTGTATATAACTCCTATAAAAATAAATAAATAAAAAGAACTGTAAATTAACTTGATACCTTGCATTTGGCGAAAAATTGGTAATAAGCAATGAGAGAAATATTTGGTATGTTGACTAGATTAAAGTCATGATATTAAGTTCTTCCGCTCGATTGTATTTATCAAATTATCAATATTTTTAACAAAAACGTTCAATATGAAATTTCATGAAGTTCGTTTTATGTTTTATGCGTAAACCATTAATTATGAAATACTTACTATCATTGAATAAGAAAATACATTTTCTGAACATACATATTTGTTATTTTCATGAACAGCTCACCATTTACGTTTTACATATGTTAATGGTTTTATTTTGCACGTAAAACAATGGGATGAAGTGTGGCATTCAAAACCACAAGGATATCATATTTAAAGGAGAAACCATGTAGGGTTTGTATTCTTTTTCCTAAAAACATATACTTATTGTCAATTTGCCATCTTGTGCCGCTTAACTTGCGAAGGTCTCATCTCCTAATAAACTGGGAAAAAAAAAACTCATGATTGGAGATGCAGCATATTAAATTGGTGTGTATGAAACTGATTGCGTTGACCTTAATAATTTATTTTTATTACTTATATTATATTGCATATTTTATTCATAATCATATACGTACAAAACAACGTGCATCGACAATCCCAAAAAAAAAATTGAGTAATATGTTTCGCAATAAATTCCAAGTAATTTTTATGTTAATGTTTTTCAAATGCTAACGTGTCAAATTTGGGACTGAAAGCAAAAATATTTCAACCCTAAATGACAACTTTAGGAGAGCTTTAATTTTGGCTTTGGAGATAGGTTTTGATAGGGTGATCTTGGAAGGGGTTTCGAAGGTACTCATCACAGCACTCCAAAATAGTTCTTACTCGTTATCCAACTTCGGCCACAAAGTTAAAGACATACAATACCTTGCTTTTTGCTTTTTAGAAATACATTGTTCTCATGTACGTAGGTATTATAACACTATAGCTCATGCTTTAGCAAGACAAGCAATTTTTATTTCTCCTGATCAGGTCTAGAAGGAAGATGTACCACAAGATGTTATCTCTGTATTAAAGGCTGATTTTAAGTTTTAACGGCCTACTTTAATGACATGCACTATCTTTCTTCTCAAAAAAAAAAAATTTGACAACTTTACATTATGAAACCCTCGCCTTCCCAAATCCTATTAATTTTTTTATAAATTTTATCCCAAACTCATTTATAACTAAATTTGAAATATCCAAACTCGAGTGTTTTTTTCTTTTTTTCTTTTTTTAAGTAAATTGTCGTATCCAGAGTTGGATTAAAGAAAAAAGTCAAGTTAACCCAAAATTGAATATCTGAAGTACTACCTCACCGAATTTAAGTATGTTCTTACAACAAGAGTTGGATCAAAGTAAAAAGTCAAGTTAACCCAAAATTGAATATTATCTCAAGTACTACCTCACCAAATTTAAGTATGTTCTTACACCAAATTGACCAAAGTGATATATTAAGAGAGACATTTTTTTTTTTATAGATAAGATATTAACTTATGGCATCCACTTTATGGTAATTATTTTCTTTATCATGCCAAGTCACAAATTGGTTTTTGGTTATTTTATAAAAATTCTATTCTTATATGTAAAAAAACATTAAATATAGAGATGTATTAGTAGTTTAAATTTATAATCAGGCCAGATTTAAATATCTGAGGTTTGCAATATATAATAGGTAAGGTTAGGTCAAAAGATTAATATATAATAGGTAACATTTGGGAATGTTTCCTTTAAATTTTCAAACTAAACAATTATGAAAGGGTGTAATATTGAAAGGGTGTAATGTTTCCTTTAAAAAACACCCTTTCAAAAAAAAAAAAAAAAAAAAACACATGAAAATTAAAGAAAATTAAAATTGTGATAAATGAATAAATTGTGAGATTTATGACCAACTGATCTCATAGTTTAAGGAGGAAAAATAAAAATTTACTTTCCCTTTTATCATCTTTTAGCTTAAGTAATAGCTGTGGTATATATGGTAAGGCCGGTCTAGTCTTATCTCTTAAAGTCCTAGTCCTATACGATAATATTACTAGTATTAGTAAAACCATTTACAACACGTCTTTTTGTCTTTTTTAACATTTAATAATAATATTAAACTTTTATCACGTGTTACTTTTTTGTAAAAGATTTAAGATTTGGATAATACTTTTATTTACCATGTGTAAATTGAGAAGATATATATAAAACGCGCCGATATTTTTATTTGTCAAAAATAATTGGTTTCGATGTTTGACTTTGAAGTTTGAAGCCATTTTTTCTTTCCATTTGGGTCTTGTCGTCCAGATCTTATCTAGAAATGTATAGTTTGCGACAAATCGGCATTCATATGGGCTTTGACAAAAAACACAATAACTCAAACCAGTTTTCCATTCTTCAATAGATAAACCTTGACCTTAAGGTTTGTTTGGTCGAGAGAATAGGACAGAAATGGAACGAGAATAGAAAAGTAAAAGGATAGAAAATATTTTAGTTTTTCTCATTTGTGTTTAGTTGAAAGGGTGGAAATGTGGAGAGATATAAAACTTTTTTGTTTAGTTGAAAATAAAATTTGTATAAATTTACCATTATGTCCCTATTAAATAAAACAAAATGTAACACATTATACTTTAAAAAATTTGTGTATAGATAGACACTTTATTAAAGTTTTAAAAAAAATAGCATAAAAAATTAACCCAAAACTGTTTTCTAAAAAAAAAAAGGGAACAAAAACAAAAACCAACCAAAGTTAATAAGAATATAAACATATGAGTACCCTAAAAAAAATGAAGATGAAGAAAGCTAACACGTCCAGACAAAATCAAAGAAAGAGAAGAAAAAAAAAAGAAAAAAAAAAGAAGAAGAAGCCAAGCACGTTTTTTTTTTTTTTTTTTGATAGGAAAGCCAATCACGTTAGTAAACAGAGAAAGAAAAAAATCGAAGAAAAAAAAAGAAGCCAAACCACGTTAGTAAACAGGGAAAGAAAAAATAAATAAAATAAAAAAAGAAGCCAAGCACGTTAGTAAACAAAAAAAGAAAAAATCAAAGAAAAAAAAAGCCGACACATTGGAGGTGAAGTCCAACATGAGTGGTATTTTTGAAAGTTTATTTCATGAGCTTTCCTCCTCAGTTTTCTTCTCATTTTAGAGAGAATTTGTTGATGGGCCTAGGGAAAAAACACCTAGGCCCCACTATTTATTTTCCCTTATCCTCACCTAACCAAACACACTTCAAAAAAAATTTCTTTTCCATTTTCTTTTCAAGGTTTTTCATCCACCCTATTTCACCTCCAAACAAATGCATCCTAAGAAAAAGATGTTACAAAATTCTCTAGATAACAAAACCCCAAAAAGTTGGCTAAGTGATTCTTAAAGTCTCATGATATTCATGAGTTCCTGAATCTTGATGCCACCTTCAAGAGATTCCACCATTTAATAACCTAGTGTGTGTGGGACAGGAAACTACATATACCTAAAAGAATAGTTAAAAAAAATACATTCTAACCTTATAGGATAAGTTTTAAAAAGACAAAGTTATTGGATTGAATTTAAAAAATAAATAGAAGATAAATTACTTGCTAGCAACTAGGTTGTTTACCATAAACAAGTAGATAAGGTTCATAACCCAGAACATATAACTTTATGGGCTGCACGGCTCTAGTGTGACCTAGTTTTAAGGCACATGAATGAATGAATGTTCAACAATCAACATTATAGGCTAGACGAAATTTAAGCCAACCTTTGTATTAAGGTACAAATGTATAGAAGAAAAATTACTTGCTAGCAACTAGGTTGTTTACCATAAACAAGTAGATAAATTTCATAACCCAGAACATATAACTTTATGGGCTGCACGGCTCTAGTGTGACCTAGTTTTAACTTTTAAGGCACATGAATGAATGAATGTTCAACAATCAACATTATAGGCTAGACGAAATTTAAGCCAACCTTTGTATTAAGGTACAAGTGTATAATAAGTTCAACACATTTGACATTAAAATCCACCAATAACTCTGCATGTGGGGCGGACTTCCTTTAAAGTGAGACTCAGACCCGTATGCATGCTGTGAGATTCATATCCTCTTTAAGGTAAGACCTATACCATATGGTATATGCTGTGAGAAGTATACCGTATATATAGTATATACCAAATACCTTTCATCATCAATAAATTTCATTTTTTAAAAAATTGAAGAAAACAAATTCTAACTTTAAAGGTCTTCATTAAAAATACTAAAAAAATGTCATTTGAACTAAAGGTCAATGACATCAATAAGCTTCTTAAGCGAGGTGAATTTTATATATATATATATATATATATATTTTTTTTTTTTTTAATTTCACCAAATTTGTTTTAATTTACAAGAAGATTAGGAGCAGCTCGAACTCAGATCTATAAAAGGTTTTTTTTTTTTTTTTTTTTTCATTTACTTGATAAATAAGTTGAACTCAAGCCTAAGTTTAGGCTCAACTATTGAGGAAGCCGAGCATAAACATAATAATATACTCATGAGTATAAGGATCTATTAAAGTATTTTTTATATTATATGTTGTAGGGACAAGGGGCCCAAATATATATTGGGCCTTGGGCCTTATCCGAGGAGGCTTAGTAGTCCGAGGGCATACCAATAGTAAGGAAGATGTAAGACTGTGAGCTTCACGAGCATGTTATGACTATAAAGGCTGGGGGAGGTGGTCCGAGGAGGAATATCTCCTCAACTAAACGAAGCAAAGATCAAAATGTGTGTTCTATCATCCAGGATGATGTACTAGGAAGTTCTATTGATAAAGACATGCACTGTGAACGTACAGGATAGATGAAAGCTAAGAAATATCTAAGATAAAGCTGTTACCACTGCATTGAATGTTCTGTAGCTAACTCTCTGGCCGCATTAATAAGAAAGTGATGTATGAACAGTGCTTTTCAGCTTTACAGCTACCCCCAAAGACTTTAAAGGGGTGCTGATGGGACAAGGATCAACACAAGCAATCTTTTGTCCACGTGGAGGGTAGAGATAAAAGAGGAGATGTAGTATAAATTAGAAGGGAGGTCCTAAGAAAAAAGGATCGAAGAATTCAGACAAGAGTACTATAGTGATTAAAACAATATTTGTAACCAATTTCAAGTAATATGTATAAGAACTGACTTCCTCGTACTATACTGAGTATAATTTTCCTTAGATAAATCCAGTTCATTTTTGCTTTATTATCTTCTGGATCCATTGTAGTTGTTTCCCAACTCATTATAGCCTAGTTTTCTAACCCACTCTCTACAAATTCATTGTATTGGGCTTATTGAGCCTAAATCCACTTCCTATTTAGGCTTAGGACTCAATTTGTGTCCTTACATATGTTTATATGTATAATTATATAAAATATATATTGACTTAATATTGAATTATATAAATTTGTAAATAAGTTTACAAGATAACAAATTATTATTAGTAATTTATTGATGATATAAATAGTCCATTTGATAGTTAAATTATATGTAATTTTCAAGATATAGGGTTATTGAATCTAATTTTTATAATTGCAAAAACAAAAACCACTATCTAATTAACTCCTATAATATAATTTCACTTATAATTTAGTGATTAATTTTTTAGATTTATGAACCAGTAAAAAACTTTAAATTGTCTCTATATATGGGGAAAAAATAAGTAGTTAGTAAACAAACTCAAGAGTTCATTCAACAAAAAAATGAACCAATTTTAAACTTGTAATTTAGTTTGGTAATAAACTCAAACTCGGCTTGTGTTCAAAAGAGATTTAAATAAACAATTCTGAACTTTTGATACTTAACGTGGCTCAGCTCTACTATTCAATCTTGACCTCAGTTTGTCTAAAATTATCCCTATCCTGTCTAGCAACCGTGTAAAAATTTACATGGCGACTGGAAGGATAATGTTCTCATAAAAGCAGTGCACAAAAATTGCGCTTAAACCTCAAGCAATTTGCACCGTCGATATATTGTCCAACTATCTTTTCAATATAAAATTAACGGTTATGACTGAATCGTTGGACTAAAAAACTCTATTCCAGGCATTTCGAAATGCATGCTCTTGGATTAAGGACCATAATTAAAGCAATAAACTTGCATTATCATATCTTATCGGACATAATGAGCATGAAATTCATAAAGGGCATATTCTTGAATGAATATATGTATATCAACTTAAACAATCTTCTTTCTCCAAAAAAAATCTTAAACAATCTTATCTTTACTGCCTCAAGACACTCAAAGTTGATAATTTAGAATATTACTTTTACAAAAGAAGGTTACAAAGAACCTGCTAAAATCGCTCATTCTCAACCTGTTGAAGCATTCATCTTTACACTTTTTTCTTTAAACTGGGGTGAAAAAAATAAGTGACAAGAAACCATGTCAATGAAAGTTCTGTTGAAAATTCTTTGTTTATACATGCAATCAGTGTCTTGTATTAGAACTACGTATTGTCACACCATGTAAGAATTTGGTAAATCCAAGGAAGCTGAGTTTTCTGTCTGAGTCTCTGATCCAATCCTTAAGTAAAGGGTAAGCTTGAGGACCCAGATTCAGTTCCTGCAGAGATTATTTATCAAGTTAGGTGGGATGAAATTCAGATCATTATATTGATCTTATGAGCGTGGATGTCCATACCTGTGCCAGTTCCTCAACTGCAATGACCCGGTTTCCTTCCTGTTCAAAATACTCAAAAGCCGAACTTGCAATGTTCTCCCATCCTTCAAGAGCCTCAAGCTGATAGGTACTGATTGCGGCAGCACAAAACTCTTCAAAGTCCATTCTTTTATAAGAGAGCGCATCCATCTGAAATTACTCATTACAACAGTTAGCATAAAGTATTATAGGAAAAGCATTCAAATTGAACAAACAAAGAAAGAATATTAACAGTTCATGTTATCAATCCAATCCATTTTGAGTTTAGGGCTATGTTTGTCAATAGGGAGAACAAGCTAGTAGTGGAATGTCAAATGAATGTCTCCTGTAGGAACAAGATTCAACAGCATCCAATAAGGAAAGAGGAGAAAAACCATTTTCGTTTTCCATTATGTGCCTGCATTTAGGAACAAGGCTGGCTATGCATGTCTAACTCATCTCAAAATTATGAAAGGACTCACTAGTACCCCTCAATGCAAACTAATACGGGTTTTTTTTTTTGGTTAAAATGCAATTTATACCCCTCTAATTAGGGTCATTGAATTGCTTCTAAATCAGTCCCTTGACCATAAAAACTTACAATTTAAACTATCAAATATTACAACAATGTCAAAATTACCCTTCCGTCCTATTGCCTTTAATCCACCCATAAACAGCATCATTTTGGACCAAAATTGTCATTTTAGATAGGTTAACGGCAGACACTGACAGAACATAGTACAAGGGAAAAATTAACATCACTGTAATAGTCAAGGCTGTAAATTTAAGTTTTGAAAGTCGAGAGACTGATTTAGAAGCAATACCAAACTTGGTTGGTGTAAAGTGCATTTTTATTCCTTTTTTTTAATAAGTAAAAGAATGAGTCAAGATCAATGACTCAATTTGAGTTGAAAATGGTGTTGCCCACTAATAGGACATTTCATACTAACATTAAAATCTTAACAAGGAACACAATGGTATATGGAAAAAAAAAAAAAAAAAAAAAAAGCTGAAATGTGAAAGCCCACATTCCATATGTTATTCTGAAGTTATATTTGTTCTTGAAAGCTAATTAGCATGTCAAGTTGTCTTACCAAATTCAAAATGTCAGAAACCTTCGACTCCTTCATGGCATCAGTGGCATTTCTCATGAGAGCCTGCAATTTTCTTCATAATAATTAAAATGTCATGATGAAATTATTTAAATAAAAAATACATTACTACATAAATACAAGTCACTCAATTCATTAATCAAAAAGCTTATATTACACTGTGTAACTTGATAACAAAATCTTATGTTTAAAAGGTTATCTAAATGTCATCAAGGATTCTAAATAAAAGGAAGCACCAACTAACCGCTCTAAAATTCTCGAGGGACACACATCCATTTTTTGGATCCAAGAGCCTAAACTGGGCCTTAAGGTACACCAGCTCATCTTCTGTTAGAGCTTTTGAGAGAGCCTGCAATTTTATTTAAAAAACAGTAAATAAATAAACAAAAAAGAAATATGCTGCAGAGACCAGAAAAAATGCACTCTTAAAATGTCAAGTGAAAGGCTATCTTGCCCCAAGCAGTGTGCCACATGCCACTGAAAAGTGGCATGCAAAGGCAAACGCCTATACATTAAATCTTAGGCCACCTTTTGTATGTGTGTGTGTGGTTCTAGGTTCTTTTTCAAAAAATTTGGGAAAGAAAGGGGTGGAAGTCAGCTTCTTTCATAAATAACCATATGTGTTTTAAGAATTACATAATCAAATATACCCTTCCCTCTCCTCTTGGGGCCAAAGCTTACTTTAAAAAAAAAATGATAATAATAAACTTTTAGCAATTACATAATAGACAACTACCTTTAGTGCCGCACGTTTGAAAGGTGTTGCACGAACATATGACTTAACTAACTTGTAGATCAAAATATCTAAAGGCACAGCACGGTTTTCATCTCGTAACCATGGGTGAGCTGCAGAAATAGAGGTAAATATTATTTTCCATTGATAAGAAATTTAAAGCTTATGACTAATTGAGAAAATTTAGACAAATCGTATAAACTCAGAAGTTATAATATAAGAGAGAGTATAAGTTTTCACAACTGAGAATCAAATTAAGGACATCTTCATAAATCAAATATAACTTACTTAGAGCTTGAGCAGCAGTCATTCTTTTCCTGTGGTCCTTGTTCAGAAGCCTTCTAACAAAATCTTTAGCTTCTGGTGTCACAATAGGCCAAGGCAAATCATCAAAATTAGGATCAGCCCTTAGCACAGAACGAAAGATTCCTGATTCGGTACGTGCCCAAAAAGGTCTGCTTCCACATAACAAAATATATGTTATGACACCAATGCTCCATAAATCTGCTTCAACACTGTAAGATCTATGAAGCACTTCAGGTGCAACATAGTATGCACTACCAACAATATCATTGAGCCGTTGTTCTGCACATGTACAAGAACTAGACCTTCAGTGACCATGAATAAAAGGCAAGCAATTATTGAAGAAGTATATATAGACAAAAGCAGCATTTTCACAAAGAGTGTTCAAAGTGAAGACCCAAAACTATAAACAATCTCGACAAAAACAAATGTGTGCCACATTTATGCACATACAATGCAAATATGAGATGCATTCCACAACTTAAGCTCCATTTGATTGACAAGAAAAGCAAAGGAAAAAAGAAATAAAAACTGTTTTCAGCATTTTTCATGAATTTGGTTGTCAGAAAACTTGTAGGTCCCACCACTAACTACTTTCCTGAAGGAAAAATTCTCCCTCAAACCTCATCCTACGTTTTTAACTGTGTTAGAATCATGGTTTTAAAAACCAGTACGGTGAAAAAACTAGAATAGGGAGTGTTTACTGGTTTTATGGTCTGACCAATGGTCGAACCGATAATGTCATAAATAATAAATAAATAATTATTAATTATAAAAATAAATAAATAATTTTATAACTAGTCATTTTAACTAAAAAATTTAATAATAGTAAAACATTAAATATTAACTTACCAACTTTTGGACACCACTCAACAAAATTCAACCAAAAAAAAAAAAACCATAAAAAGGTAAAGTGTAACAATTACAAAACATTTTTAGTTATTTTTTAATTTGTCAAATAACCAAAAGAAAGTCACCAATGGGTAAAATATCATTACCCACTTGAGACTTTTTTCCAACCTATCCTACACTTACATGTTTGTATCACACCCACCACACATTTATTCAAACTTTCAAACAACTCTCTGGACTTAAAAGTTTCTTTCCTATCCACTTTTTGCAAAAGTTTCATTTCCGGATTTCCCTCTTCAATATTCTCTCCCTCTCTGTCTCTCTCATCAATACGGGTATGTGCAGTGCACGTGCAAGAACAGAAAACAAAGGCTGAAGCGGAGTACGGAGTGGAGAGTGTGCCGCTGTGCGTGAGGGCAGAGAGCGCAGAGAGAGGTGCTGAGTGCGTGCTTGAGGTGAGCAGAGAGCTTGACTGATCTCTGAGTTGGGTGCGTCACTTCTAGAGATGAGAGAGTTGAGAACTTGAGATTTCAGATTTGAGAGCTTGAGGTGAGGGAGTGAGGCATGAGTGAGATGAGAGAGTCTGAGGGTGAGGACTTTAGGCTTAGGGTTAGTTTTTAGGACTTTAGTTTTAATTTTGAGGACCAAAACGACATAATTTTTCCGAAAAAGTCAAAAAACCCCCCAACCGGTCATTAACCGGTTCGACCTCCGGTTTTTCCGGTTCTCAGGTTGAACCGGCTATTTTTACTGTTCACTGGGTTTTAAGTCATTTCCGGTTTTTTATCATAACCGAACTGGATTGAAGGCTGATTCCCGATTGAATTGGCCGGTCCGGTCTGGTTTTTAGAACTAAGGTTAGAATAATGGTCAAGTAATTAAATTCACTATTTCCTAACAACTCCAACATTTAGGACAATTGGTAATCCATCATGGAATCAAAGCAGGTGCTCCTGAGCTTGAACCTTGTCTCCACCCTACCTCCCATTTAAAAAGTTAAAATCTCAAGTGTTGGACCCCATTTATAAAAGGGAGAGTCTAAGCCCACAAGTGAAGAGCAGTGTTAGAATAATAGTTAAATGATTAAACTCACCATTTATTAAATGTTTAAACTTCTGGAACAATTTATAATTTATCAATGGATTATGCATCATAGGCAAGCTATAAAACTTTTTATTGAGAAAGAAAAAAAAATATCTTGCAATCGAAACAGTTACCGGAAACACATTTGTCTCCTTTTACCAAGGCTTTATTTCCCAGTTGTTACTGGCCAATTGAATGAAAAGAACTTCGAATTTTTTCATGGCAGTTCAAATGTACAAAAGATCAGGAAAATTGAAAAGCTTCACAAACCAAAGTAGGAATTCGATCAATTTTTATCAATGCCAGGAAGCAGATCAATATTCATGGGGAGGCTTTCTCTGGGCATGTTTGGTCTACTTACTGCTCTAACTCTTTTAGGATTCCTTTCTAAAGTTATGAAAAGAAAATTCCTTTCTTTTCGCTTCACTTTTCATGAGAATCACTTTTTTGTTAACCAAATGCAGCCTAAAGAGAGAAAAGCTTTTACAAGCAAAAATTGAACAAAAAATAGTAAGAACTTAGTCAAAGCATAGATCCATTATAAGATATTAAAATGCGTCAATCAAAATTGAACCCTTATCCACAAGGAAGTGATTGAAGTTACTTAAAACCTAATGCTATATTGTTGCCATGACCATATTTGGAGCAACAAGTATATCACTACGGAATAGATAGTTATCTGCCCCTATAAAATGATGGGAAAAGATTTTCTTAAAAAATTCCCCCCTCCCTTCATCAAGCCATGATTAGTTGAACATGTGATTGAAAAAGGAAAAACATTTTGAATTTAACAGTTATAGGAAAGAAAATTTCACAAAATACTTGGAAAAGATTCTTCAATGGATACCCAAAAGTGTTTCTTGTGTAAATAGAGGCCTACCTAACTTGGGTCTGGCAATAAGCTACTAATGGAAGATCAGAATATCAGAAAACTTGTACAGCAGTTAAACAAAATCCAATCAAGTTATTAGAATAAAAATCGATTAACTAATCTCCCACTTTTGTTCATATTAGTATTCCAATAACAGTACAAGAATAAGCAACTGTTACCTGGCCTAATAAAATCAGATAGACCAAAATCGATAACCTTCATCGGAGTATCCTCATCTTTTGCGACAAAAAGAAAATTCTGCCAAGCAGTCAAGGCATCCATAGTTATCAATTGGAATTAGGAACAATGAATAAAAACGCATAAATTTTTTAAAAATAAAAAAATTAATTTATATTAAAATAAAAAAATAAAATAAAATAAAATAAAATAAAACCCAACAACAACTACTACAACTACAAGCGTGTGAGTGTGCACAATCAATAATTCCAAATGCAAGAAAAGTAATAAATTGGAGAAATATTATTAGTTTGTTAGCAATGCTATACCTCTGGCTTTAGATCACGATGCACGACACCTTGAAGATGACAATAGGAAACTACACTTAAAATTTGGACAATAATTACTTTAGCATCTTCCTCCATGTATCTTCCACCTCTACATCAAAGGATAATAAGGCTTCAAGAGGAATACAATCAAACTAAACGAATAGAAAAATAAGACTTAAAGTGACTACGATTAGGGCAAAGAAAATAAACAGCCAATTTTTACCTCGCCAGAATTCTGTCCAGTAGTTCTCCACCCTCACACAATCTGACAGAAAGAAAAAAGAAATACTTCAGAACAAACTTCTAAGATCAAAAATATAAAAAATTTGCCTAGAGTAACTGATGCAAAAAGCACAAAGAAAATTTTATTTTAATTTTACAAGTCAAATTTATTTTTATCGACCAATTGGATTTTATCTTAGGAATTATTATTAATTAGGCTATCAATATTCTACTTAATATCCTAGAGTTGGGAAATCTTTGGTGCTGACTCCAACCAACCCTACTTGCCAACTCTTAGGTAATTTTTATTATTTTTGTTCTTCAATTTTGCTATTGTTGTGCTTGATTTGGTCACTAACCCATCTATATATTTAGCTTTATCATGATTCTTCTTCACAAGATTTCAGATTTTATATAAAGTTAACCATCCATGAGGACTCTAGGATTGTAAAGGTTTCCTCACATAACAAAGAAAAATGTAAATAATTGTCTCCATGAATTAAGTCTTCTTAGAATAACACTCCAACAAGGATATACATACTCCATAACTATGTACACGTTGTTGGCATCCTCAAACGCATCATGAAATTTGACCAGATTGTTATGCCCAGATAAGGCTTTTAATATTTTCACTTCTCTGCGAACATCTTCAATCGCTATTGCTGTTGTCATCTGCCACATAACACTTAGTTAGATACTAAAATCCAACTAATCCCAAAGGCGTCATCTTTATAAATCAATTAACTTTCATTAAAATAAAATAAGAATAAAATTTTGTCTCACCTACAATAATACAAGAATAAGAAGAGTTGGAAATTAAAAAGTTATACATGAACAAAAGCCAGAACTATTATTAAGCTCATGATGTATTATCCAAGAAAACCTTAGCTCAAAAGTATTAAAAAAAGTAGCTAATACTTCCCCTAGCACATAAATTTGAAATCAACCAATAATTTCCCTGTGGCTGATAATCTTTTGTCCCTATAAAATTCTCATGATGTATTATCCAAGAAAACCTTAGCTCAAAAGTATTAAAAAAAGTAGCTAATGCTTCCCCTAGCACATAAATTTGAAATCAACCAATAATTTCCCTCTGGCTGATAACCTTTTGTCCCTATAAAATTCAGCACCAATAGTAAAAATTAATCTTATAATTATAAAGTGAGTCAACAAAACAATGCGCATAAGAGTATTTGGTGACATAATTTTCCAAAAAAACAAAAGGTTCAAAAACTAACATCGGCAAACAAAAGATGAGTAACGGCCATGAAGTTCTAGGTAATTTTAATTATGCAGTGCCATTGCAGGGAGCACTTAATTACTCATGCATACTAAGATCAATACCCTCAACTTAAAATGAGCTCTTAATTCCCTGTTTTCATGACTAAAAACTTGCAACTTGAATTGAACATCATTCCTGCTCTGGTCATCAGTCCAATGGAGTCATGAATATTCTTCCTGAATAGTTGAGAATGTGCCTATGGGAATGTAACCATGTGTTCACTGCTTTCTTAGGTATGAACCAAAAATAAAGGTCTGATATATTTGTCACTGATCATAAAGGAAATCAAGCTTCTGTCAATCAACTTATTCTATTCATGCTTGTTCATAGGTAGTGCATTACTGACAGTCATCACATCCCATCCCCTACCTAAAAACAACTTCCTCTGCTTATCTTTGTTTCCTTTACTTTCCTCAATCTAGTATAAAGATCTTACTACTTCAGAAAACTTCCACACCGTGCAAGCCAACTTGTCCTTGCAAAACATGGTGCAGCAGCTGCAGCTTAAAAAATTGCAGCCACTGAACCACATATACTTTCCACTCTGTCAAAAGTAAACCAAGAGGTGTAACTAGTTTTCCAATGACCAGTTTTTTCCCCGCCATACTCACTTTTCCTGTAATCATTTCTCTTCCTTAAATGCCTTGTAATCCTTCAGCTGAGCCAGTCTCCTACCCCCATTCTGCTATAAGCATGTTCATCAACTTCTACAACCTAATCATAAGTAGAGACTAGAGAGTAGAGACACACTTGACTCTTGAGCCACCCCAACGGACAATAACCAACAAGCATCTTTCAGTATTACCAATCACAGTTTAAAGCACCACCCACCACCTCAACATGTTCCAAAACACTATCCTATCCACCACTGAAATTTTAAAACATAAAGAAACACAGAGCACCCAAGTCTTTTCGAAATACGACAACAAAACCAAGACCCGATAATCTTTTCTCTCTATTTTTTTTTCCTGTTATTTTAATGAGACCCAATAACCACTCCCATAGTTTCCAACCTCAATTCTCAACCCAAACTTCAAATTTCAAAAATTTAATCATAACCCAACAAATCAATCAAAATTTTACTGAGTACCCGTTTACCCACTTCCCCAATTTCACTCTGGATCAAATGAGTCCAACATAATCTAGCTCTAAAAAATTTAACTGAATACC
This sequence comes from Quercus variabilis, assembly GCA_030445155.1. Classification (NCBI taxonomy): domain Eukaryota; kingdom Viridiplantae; phylum Streptophyta; class Magnoliopsida; order Fagales; family Fagaceae; genus Quercus; species Quercus variabilis. The sequence goes on along the minus strand of CP129453.1, from coordinate 8,299,838 downwards.
ACCTCAACCTCCATATTTCTTGTCTCTTCTTCTCAAACTTTGAGTGACGCAACTAAGATTTCAACTTTTCAACTAAACCTTCACTTCCCCACATAAGCACTAAACTCAACTAAAAAAAATAATTAAAAAAAAAAAAAATCAAGCTTTAATTACTAATCACCCACTTCAATTAAATTAAACATAAAGTACTAATTTTTACCAATAATAAACAATGTATGACCAAATAAACACATACCCAAAACACACCTTAGCTTTGGAGATGATTTTAACAGCTACAGAGTGACCTTTAAGCTCTCCTTTTTTGCCCTTAGCAAAACAAGTATGACCAAAATGCCCTCGCCCTATTTCTTTGCCAATCTCATACTTTGCTCCAAAGTTCTTTGGGTACCCAAAGCTCTTATCAAGTCCTCTCTCTCCCTCTCCTCCTCCTCCTCCTCCTGCTGCTGCTCCTCCTTCCTCCGGTATCGGCTCCGGTCCTCCCGTCTCCCTCGCCGGACCTCGCCGCCGGAGTATCGCCGACATGATCGGCTTCGCCGGAGACGGAGGCGGGAGCGGCCATCTGAACTTCCTCCCTGGAGTTCTCGCCGGCGAGGGAGCTACTCCAGCGGGGAGTGGGCTCTGGAATGGACTGGCGGCGAAGGAGTGCAAGGGGGTGGCGCCGCCGGATACGGCGACAGCGGCGGAGGAGGAGTTGGCGTAGTGCGGTTGGGAAGTCGCCGACGGTGGACCGGCGGTGGAAAGACCGTTGACGGTGGGGGATTCGTCGGTGTTGACGACGGGGGTGCTCTTGCTGCAGCAATGGCCCATCGTTGGCTGGAGGTTTGACCGGCGGGAAAAAGTCAAAGCATCAGACGGTGGAGAGAGCTTGAGGTAGAGAGTTTAGAAGTTTACACCGCCGAGAGAAAGCAGAGAGAGAGAGGTGTTTAGAAGAAGAAGAAGTAGAGAAGAAGGAAGAAGAAATTGAGAGGAGAGAGTACAGAAATGGTGGTATTATATAAAAGTTTTTGAAAAGTAGGAGAGTTTAAGCTAATGTGACAGTTAGATGTGTGCATTTAATGAATGAAAGTCACTTCTTCAATTTTTTAAAATAAAATATATATTATTTAAAATTAAAAAAAAAAAGGTTTTTGTAGAATAAGACATAAACTTAAAAATAAATTAAAGGTATGATTAATGTGTATCCTATTAATGTATGTTCTTAGAACACCCATTAATAATCTATTTTTAAAAAAAATTTATGAAAAATTGAAAAAATTGTCGACAAAATTTATCACTTTTTTTTTCCTTAAAAAAAAAATTAAATGGTTTAGTAATATATGCTCTAAGAGCTTACGTTATTAAAATCCAATAAATAATACTCCAAAAAATAACATTACTATATGTTTTGAAAATCTAACCGTTGAATTGCATATTCTTTATTGTCTTAATACATATATCAAATTTTGTGTCAATCGGATATTATTTACTATATGGTCTATATGCTTATATTTTATACGTAATTTTAAACTACAAAACTTGCAATTTGAGCAATTTATTGATGACCTAGCTATTGGTCTTTAATTTTTTTTAAATTTTGCAAGCATAAAGGATATAAGAAGAACATGTATTCCAATGGTGGATTTGTCAAAACTCATTTCCAATAAAAATATATTAAGGTTGTAGCCTAAAGCTATCACCAATTTTGTAGCTAAATTTTGTCCATATAAAATTATAAATAATTAATCCCGCTAGGATACCTGGATGATCTTTGGCCTCAATTTTACATAAATCAAAAAGTCTCATGTTCTTAGAAATTCTAGTATGTCTCATAAATAAAGTGGAATAATCTATATAGTTGATGTGGTTGCTTATGGTTTTTTCTTTCTTTTTTGGCTTTTTTTTTTTTTAATGAGAGATTTTGAGTTGTACGCCATAAATTGCATTTATGATTTAGCTTGTGATTTAATTCAAATCTTTTTCTAGAGGATTCATCAAAGGGACCAATTTTACATAAATCTAAAAGTCTCACATTGTTAGGAATTCTAGTATGTCTCAAAAATAAGGTGGAATAATCTATATATAGTTGATGTGGTTGCTATGGTTTTTTCTTTCCTTTTTCGCTTTTTTTCTTGGGGATATTTTGAGTTGTACACCATATATTGCATTTATGATTTAGCTTGTGATTTAATTCAAATCTTTTTCTAGAGGATTCATAAAAGGGACCAATTTTACATAAATCTAAAAGTCTCACATTGTTAGGAATTCTAGTATGTCTCATAAATAAGGTGGAATAATCTATATATAGTTGATGTGATTGCTATGGTTTTTTCTTTCTTTTTTGGCTTTTTTTTTAGGGGGGGGGGGGGGGGGGTTTTGAGTTGTACACCATAAATTGCATTTATGATTTAGCTTGTGATTTAGCTTGGGATTCATAAAAGGGACCAATATAAAGTTCATTCAAGTCATTACCTTTTGTAGTTATTGTTTTACTCAGCTATTTAATTCCAATTTTATGTTTTTAACTTCCCACGCCAATGAGTCAATAATCAATGTGAGTTGGAAAGTGCATTCATTATACCTATTAAATATTGGTAGTTTTTCTTTTCTTTTCCTTTACATAGCTCAATTAGTTGCTACTTCCCTACAATTTAAAGTATGAAATTGATAACAAATAAAAGTTAGATGGTGTAATTTATAATTAAGTCTTTAATAAATTTTAGACAATGTTTTTTGTTTTATCTGTGTGGGGCCCATGGGCCTGACAGCCACAGCTCATCGCGTAGTAGACCCAAGGCCAGCGCCGAGGATGACTGACCAGGCAAGGCTAAATTAGACAAAGCCTCTTTTTTGACCTACGCCGAGGACCTCTTCGTCTTCGGCATACTAAGGATAATTTTTGGGAGGGGACAAGCCCAGAGCAAGCTGTCACATTCACACTTAATGCATTCACCTAACCCCTCTGGCCGCATTAATGGGGATATAACCCCTTGGCAGGGCAACGTTGATCAGAGTGAACCACTTGAGTACCGATAAGGCCTCTGATGGGACGGATGGCCAGAAGGGAGGCGAATGGATGATTAACAGATGGAAGAAGGAGATAGGAAGATGAAGACTATATAAGAAAAGCAAGTAAAGTAAAGGGGGAGAGGAAGAAGGCTAAAAGAAAAAAGGGCTCCTCGACCATGGGCCAAGGAGCATTCTCCGGTTGTAACAGTTACTCTTTTTATATAAAAGAAAATAAGTTCATGCATGGTGAACGACGGCCAGCGTCTAAACCTTCTACCCATACTCTATAAATTTATTGTTGGGCTTGTTGGGCTGAAAACCTGTTGATATTCTAGGTCCAGCCAAAATTGTGTCCTTACAATTGGCGCCGTCTGTGGGAAGGATTAGGGTGCTGGCCGGCACACCAGGCGATTGTTCTAAGTGGTCGTTTTACAATAGGTTAAAAAAAAAATATATATATATATATATAGAAGATTTGACAGTGAAGAGAGAAATTTTGATATTATTATTTCATAATTAGAAATAGTACAAATTACAATCAGAGGCTCAGGCAGGTGTGTTTCACACACAAATTTACAAGCTAATCCTACCAGCTATTTCTACAATCAGAGGCCCAAGTGAAGCCGCCCTAAAAAAGCTAGCCAGTGGGAAGTGTCAAGTCGTCCCTTTATTGGTATAAAGAGAATAGGAGAGCTTGACACAAAAGGCAGAGAAGGGGGAGGGCCATCATGTTTCCAGGCCACCGACAACTCCCTTCTCGGCGCGGCGGAGCTGGAACAAAGAGAGGAGCAGATGTAGGGGCTCCGGGATACCTTCCCCCGTGATGTTCCCTTGATTCTCTCCGATCCTCACGAGTGTTGGCCGTTGGAGACGGCAACACTCGAGCACCGCCCATGAGGTGAATTCGCCCGTCTTCTTCGTCGGGGGTGCGCTCCGAGGAGAGACGTTAGGTACTCTAACAACATCCCTCTGGGCCACCTTGTAGGGCGCCATCGGGGTTATGCCTAGATTCTGCCGCACCGGAAGCCCAATGGGGGCTGCGACCATACCGGCTTTTGCCAATTCCAGTCACGATTCTGGCGGGATTGTTAAAAGGGCTTGGGGAGCTGGAAGAATGTGTTTTTTCTGTTTGTGTTAAGAGGTCCATGGATTGTGGAGAAACCATCTCCTCACCTTATATAGGGGATGGGGGTTGGTGAGAATTAATTCATGCAGAGTTCGAAAAGATAATTATCAGCTCGGCTAATAATGAAGCTACCAATTTCCAAGGAGGCCGTAGACTGTTGGACTCGTGTTAATTCACGAGGACATTAATGAAGGCGCGTTTCGCGCACCGAAGCGTCAAGCGCGGAACACGAACAGACAAAGGGCGCTTCATAAATGAAAAAGATGGGGCCTCGAGCTGGAGGCAAGATCAACGCCACGTGTAAAAATCATAATCTAATCCAAGGAGGAATCACCTCCAGTAAAGCGGTTCGAGGACAAACCTCTACTTACAGAAAAATAGAAGTGGTAGACAGAACCAAGGTATTGCATGGTCCTCGGACCCAAGCCTATGGTAAAACTATACACACCATTATACCTGGGTACTAGACAGAACCAAGGTATTGCATAGTCCTCGGACTCAAGCCTATGGTGAAACTAGATACTTACAGAAAAATAGAAGTGGTAGACAGAACCAAGGTATTGCATGGTCCTCGGACCCAAGCCTATGGTAAAACTATACACACCATTATACCTGAGTACTAGACAGAACCAAGGTATTGCATGATCCTCGGACTCAAGCCTATGGTGAAACTAGATACTTACAGAAAAATAGAAGTGGTAAACAGAACCAAGGTATTGCATGGTCCTCGGACCCAAGCCTATGGTAAAACTATACACACCATTATACCTGGGTACTAGACAGAACCAAGGTATTGCATGGTCCTCGGACTCAAGCCTATGGTGAAACTAGATACTTATAGAAAAATAGAAGTGGTAGACAGAACCAAGGTATTGCATGGTCCTCGGACCCAAGCCTATGGTAAAACTATACACACCATTATACCTGGGTACTAGACAGAACCAAGGCATTGCATGGTCCTCGGACTCAAACCTATGGGAAAACTAGATACTTGCAGAAAAATAGAAGTGGTAGACAGAACCAAGGTATTGCATGGTCCTCGGACCCAAGCCTATGGTAAAACTATACACACCATTATACCTGGGTACTAGACAGAACCAAGGCATTGCATGGTCCTCGGACCCAAGCCTATGGAAAACTAGATACTTGTAGAAAAAGAGAAGTACTAGACAGAGCCAAAGTATTGCATGGTCCTCGGACTTAAGCCTATGGAAAACTGGATACTTGTAAAAAAAAAAAAAAAAAAAAAAAGAAGTACTAGACAGAGCCAAGGCATTGCATGGTCCTCGGACCCAAGCCTATGGAAAACTAGATACTTGTAGAAAAAGAGAAGTACTAGATAGAGCCAAGGCATTGCATGGTCCTCGGACCCAAGCCTATGGAAAACTAAATACTTATAGAAAAATAAAAGTACTAGACGGAGCCAGGGTATTGCAGGGTCCTCAGACTCGAACCTATGGAGAAAATAAATATTTGGAGAAAAACCAAAGCGTTACCTAGAGTTAAGCTATGATACGGTCTTTATATTTACATTTGAAGGATAACAGGCAATTTCATGAGACTAACTCCAAAATAGAATACAAATATTGAGTAGAATATTATAGTAAAGCAAACAAAAGAAAATATCTGCAGTTGGAAGCAAAGTACTAAGCATTCAGCTTAAATTGAAAGTATACAATTTCCTTACAATGCCACTAAGGCAAGAAACAAAATGAAATGAAAGAGAAAATAAACAAAATTATCCTATGTCGTACACCAGTTCTCTCAACTCAGTAGGCAAGTTAGTTCGATCAGCAAATCGAAGGCTTTAGCCAAGGCCTAAGGGCTTTGCTTCGAAGGGTTCACAGGGAGCCTCGCCACATCTTGTGGTATTTCCTGACCCTCGGCTTTAGCTCCCCCCAACGTCCTCTGGGGTTCAATCTCCTCGGATGGTTGGTCAGTCAAAGATATATCATCGGCGGTCTTATTATGACTCTCAACCGCTAGTAATGAAGATCCCTCCTCAGGAGCAATAGGGGTAGTCTTGCGAATTGCATTAGGGTAATATACCCTATCCTCCCTCCTAAGGTCAGATGAGGCATCAACCCCTGCTTGGTTAAGGGCTTCATGCCAAGTCTGAGAACAGTAATGCCTGCACACCGCAAGAACTTGAGCCCGAAGGATGGCTTCAGTCTTAGCCACCCCGTCTGTGAAAGCTTCCTCCTCTGCCTGTTGTACAGAGCGCTCGGCGTCTATTTTTGCAAATATCGCCTCGTCTTTGGCTCTCACAGCCTCATCCTTGGCATATTCGGCAACACCTTTCTCATGGATTGCCGCGGTCAACTTTTCCCTCATATAGGCGATTTCCCCTTTGGCAGTCCGTAGTTGAGCCTCCATGTCTTGCAAGCGATTAGTTTGATCCTCAGCTTGCTTTCTGGCCACGACTAGGTTGGAGGCAGCAGCGTCCCTAGCCTTCGTCATCTCCTCCAGATCCTCGGTCGCCTTTTTTAGGTCAGCCTCGGATCTCTTTAGGGTATTAGCAGCTTTCAAGAACTTATCACGCTCTTGCGCTAAGGCATTACTCTGGCTGTCGATCTCCTCATCTAACCTGAAAAGAGCCTAGATAGCCTGCCAATGAAAACAAGTAATTCCGTAAAGAGAAATGAAGGTACTAGGCGACAAAAGTTGAGTAAAGTAAATGGGTGCCAAAGGACCCACCATGCCTAGGTATTTCTTAAGGTCAAGGACAACCTCTGACCCACTCATATTTTTTAGCTCGGCCATGTCAGTAGGAAGAAGAAGAGATTTCTCCAGGGCATCGGCTATGAGAGCCCCCTCGGCTCCTTGAGATCCCCGCATCGAGGCGTTATCCATCAGTGGCTGATCGTGAAGTATGGCAGTGGGCAGCCAGGCTTGAGCCTCGGATTGCTGGATGGCCTTCTTACCCTTCCGTTGACCACCGAGCTTCAGTTGCTTTGGAGGCCCGCGAAATCTACCCTCCTCGGACGGGGAGTGGGATTTGCTCCCATCCATTGGTTCTTTACCCTTAGAAAGTCTCTTCCTTTTCGGGTCATGAGACTCGATCTGGGGGTCTGATATTATGGGGACAGAGGACGACCTGGTTTGCACAGTTAAAATCTGGGGCGGAGGTGCTGGGGGCTGGGGCTGCGACTCTTCTGGTACACCCTCTTTGGAACCGTCTTCGAGCAAGTCAAGAAGATTGGTTTGGGGCTGTCTTTTTAAACTCATCTCAGCCTGAGTACCAACTCTTAGGGACCGAAGATCGGCTTCGGACAAATGAGGGTCTCTTAGGTCACCAGGGGGATCCTCGGACTGATCAGCTAGGTCAAACACACTATATTCGTCCTCGGAAGAACTCAGTTCAACCACCTCCCTTGCCTTCTTAGATATTCCTTCCTCGGCCACCGTTACTTGTTGGGATGAGGAGGGACCTGCTAGTGGTATGCCTTCAGGTATGTAAGACCCCTCGGAAAATGCAAAACCGTCCTCCACCATAGTGATCTGTGTAAGCCGAGGGTCACGAGCTCTAATTACGTGTTTCGGGATTAGGAATGATTTCTGAGCTGGGTCGCATCCAAGGATTTGATGAGCGGCTCTGACCTGGTTATCAGGTTCGTTCAGGAAAATGTCCGACCTAAGAACGGTTTCCAAATCCGCTTTGTTAACCAGGTGGAAATGACGTGCAAAGGCGTGCGGATCTGCAAAAAGAAAAATGAAACTCCTATGGTTAATAAACCAAGGCGGATATATGGTTATAAAGATAAAAATACTGAAACCTAGATTGTCTCCTACTTCGGATATCCTACCTGGCTCCCCCTTTACTGTCGGGCAATGAAAGCCGTTGTGCCACTCCCCCGACACTATAAGGAAATCTTGAGTCAACCCCTTATTGGAATCAGGAAGACACTGGATGAGACGAATCCTATCATCCCTTGTCTTCATATAGTACGTCTTACCCCTTAGGTGATGAAGGTTGTAGCACCAGTTCACATCGTGGTGAGTCAGTCTCAGCCCCATTTTCTCATTCAAGATATCTACACACCGTAATATCCTAAATATATTCATAGCACACTGGGTAGGAGCCAGGCGAAAATGCCTAAGGTAATTGAGGGTCACTGGCCTCATAGGGATTTTCATCCCTCCCTCTACGAAAGCGACTATCGGGATCACGACTTCACCCTCTCTCCTCTTAAGGTACCACTCCCCTTCTTCACAGTACTTTAGACTCACATTATTAGGTATCCCATAGTCGACAATGAATTTGTTCATCATCTCGTCGAACTCAACCAACTTCTTAAACTTACCCATCCCCCAAGGACGACTAAAAGTTCTAAAAGAAGAAAAGGAGAAGTAAAATCAAGGAAATTTGGGGTCGCTAGAAGAAGAAAACTTACAGAAGTATGGCGATTCTCTTCAGGAAGAGTGCAAGTTGAACTAGACTCAAGTCATACGCATCAATGGTTGTAAGTGCGAAAATGAGGAAACCAGGCGGTTTATACAAGTGCTTATATTCCCCCTTTAGGTTCCCCAAATGTAACTGTCTGCCCATAAAAGTAGGAGATCCCCACCGAACGATTACTATCACACCATTGAAAGTGGGAAACGTGGTGCCGCTAAAATTTAATGTGGGCACACATTAAGTCTTGAAATGCAAAAAACACACATCGAGTAGTCGAAAAGCCGCCAGCATTAGCACAAACCAAAGTGGGGCGATTCGCCTAGGAGGGCCCGTAGGTATCAAAACCCTCCTCCCTGTCCGAAGGAACGTGCAGCAGGGTTTTGAGGGGCTATTGTGGGGCCCATGGGCCTGACAGCCACAACCCATCGTGTAGTAGGCCCAAGGCCAGCGCCGAGGATGACTGATCAGTCAAGGCTAAATTAGACAAAACCTCTTTTTTGACCTACGCCAAGGACCTCTTCGTCCTCGGCATACTAAGGATAATTTTTGGGAGGGGACAAGCCCAGAACAAGCTGTCACATTCACACTTAATGCATTCACCTAACCCCTCTGGCCGCATTAATGGGAATATAACCCCTTGGCAGGGCAACGTTGATTAGAGTGAACCACTTGAGTACCGATAAGGCCTCTGATGGGACGGATGGCTAGAAGGGAGGCGAATGGATGATTAACAGATGGAAGAAGGAGATAGGAAGATGAAGACTATATAAGAAAAGCAAGTAAAGTAAAGGGGGAGAGGAAGAAGGCTAAAAGAAAAAAGGGCTCCTCGACCATGGGCTGAGGAGCATTCCCCGGTTGTAACAGTTACTCTTTTTATATAAAAGAAAATAAGTTCATGCATGGTGAACGACGGTCAGCGTCTAAACCTTCTACCCATCCTCTATAAATTTATTGTTGGGCTTGTTGGGCTGAAAACCTGTTGATATTCTGGGTCCAGCCAAAATTGTGTCCCTACAATCTGTTATGGGCTCTCTTTTTTCTTTTCTTTTCTTTTTTGTCTACTATTATATAAGACCTTTATTTTATATTCAATATAATCTATTTTTGTCAATTCATGGTGTTTACTTTGGTAAATGAAAAGTTTAAATTATTGAATTTTATCTATACACACTAATTAGAATTCACATCATGGGTGGTCAAATTTTGATTCAAGAAGTATACATTAATGTGTTTGATTAATCTAAATAGCATTTTTTTTTGGAGTAATAATCTAAATAGCATTTCACATTGACTCTTTAGTAAATCTATTTCACATTTGGTAATAAAAGAGCTTTAACGACCTCCCTAAAGCTGTAAATATCTTTAAATTGGAGTTTACATTTTCAGTTTTACATTAAACACATTAGCCCATTGTTCCCAATTGTGAATAAATTTAATGAATTTACCCAAATGGTTATATTTATTTTTCAAAATAGCACTATGCCCAACCATTGAAGAAGAAGAAGAAGAATAATGATAATTATTATTATTAAAAAAAATAAAAAATAAAAAAAAAACTTTGCTCATTACTTGAATTAACTAGGTTTAAGTGTGAAAATATATATTAAAAGATAATGCATGAAGTCAAAAGTTTTGTGGTTCAATTAGCACCCTTTAGTGTTTTCTATTGAAACATTTAGGTTCAAATCCTCTACTCACCCACATTCTTTTCTTTTCATATTTTAATTAACACTCTCTATGACAACAAATGTACAACTAAAAATTTATACAAAAAAGAAGAAGCTATACTTCCTAGAGCAATGTGTTTTTTAACTGAATTAAGAATTTCTTGAAAGGGAAAATAAATGAAAATGAAACTAATAAATCTTTACATATCTGTTTATAAAGGTAGTATTTTGATGGATTGTAGCCTCATCTCATATAAACAAATTACTTTTTCAAAGCATCTCCCCCCAATTAAAGGGAGATATCCGCTTTACCATAAAGTCCACAGTAATAACCAACTTTAATTTAATTGAAATCACAACTTATTTTGTTTGACTTAAATTGAGTTTAGTTATGGTGAATATGACTGTGTGAATTATATTTTGCTTCAATTTATAATAAACTTTGCTTCATTTTTAAGGAAAGCTCATATCCATTGAATTTACATCTTAACAATGGTCTTATTTGTTATTAAAAGAAGAAGAAGAAAGAAAAAAAAAAAAAAAGATGGTATTGTTGGTCAAAATTGGTGATAAACTCTTCAACATGGTATTTTTGGTTAAAAAATTTATGATCGGTTATCCATCCTCAATAAATTAATTATTTTTTTACCAAAAATATAAATAAATAAATTAAGTTTAACTACACTCTTTTTTCTTTCATCCTTCTTAATTTATTTTAAGAGAAAACGGTAGTAGGGTTTATTTATTAATGACCTCTCTCCTTTCTTTCATCCTCTTTAATTGACAACATATATATATATATATATATTTTTTTTTTTTTTATTGTAATCACTTTCCTTTTCTTTCATCCCCTCAATTGACATATGGGATCTTCATTTACAATAAAAATATATATATATATATGTGTATTTGTGATTTTATTCATACGTTTTTTTTTAAATATTAAATAGCTTTTTTATTTAGCTTTTTATGTGTTATTTTATCTTGAGTACGTTTTCGGCTGAATATTGTCAAAAAAAATGTGCCTAAGCTGCAATCTCTGACCCTGACTAGATTTATTTTTCCTAAACATCCTTGATTATTATTTTATTGCTGTTGTTTTTACTTTTTAATTTGTGAGTGCTAAATGAGAAGCAGCCTTCATGTTCATGAACTTGAGAAATACCCATCTATCAAATGATTCAAATTATATAATAAAAATAAATAAATAAATAAAATCAACTGTAATCAGCGGACACCGCATGAGGAAATGACGAGGGCACCCACGTCATGACACAACCTATGTATATTGTATACAATGAAACCTAAAACTTAGAGAGAAAGTGGTTGATTCTAAATTGGAGTCCAATTTTGTACTATATATCTTATTTAATTTTTAAATTTTTGTGTAAAGTGAATTATTATGTGTAAAATTAAAAAGTCTAAATCTAATTAAATTCTAAATTGGATTTCAATTGGAATTCAATTTTAAACCATGTGTCTTATCTAATTTTTTTTAAAAAGAAAATTTGTGGAAAGTGAATTATTTGGTGCAAAAATCGAAAAATCCAAATCCAATTAGATTCTAAATTATATATGATATGAGAAACTATTACATATTTTAAAAATCTATGACTTAAAAAATATGTAAGTTGTAACTCTAATATCAAGTATAATTTGAACTCATGTGTGTGTAATTGTAATTGTTTTTAAATGTACTTGTATATATGCACGAGGTTATACACCAGCGTATATTATGAGTAAAGATGTGTTAACAACATTTTCACAATAATTTTATAACAAATCCTATGTGACAAACTAATATTACTTATTAACAATTTACTACCTAAGACTTATTGTGAACGGAGCATTTCTTGTAAACTATAGCAGTGCCCAAACATTTTAATTTAGAGAAATGATATATATACAACATTTTCACAACAATTTCTAAATAACAAATTGTTAATTGTTGTTATTAGTGAACTAAAAAATAATTTATACGGTAGGTTCAAATTAAAACTAGTAACAACTTATCACTTTTATTGTAAAAGAGTTGTGAAAATGTTATACCTTGCAACACTTAATTTAAATCCATATATTTTAATTAATTCAATTGGTTAAGTCTCTAATGGGTAAATAAGAGATTTGAAGTTCAATCTCTACCTATACAAAAAACCGATTAGTATATTAGTCTGATAATAAAGAGTTATCATCACAAACGGACACAATAAGTTGAAACTTTTTTAAAAACGTGTGGCTAGTAAGGGCTGTGATCGTAAATGGCCATGTCTCGTGTTCTAGTACTAGGATGAGACGAGTCATAATTGTACTCAAATTGTATGGTCAATTTATATCTCTAACTATTGAACTGTAGTAACATTTATTAAAAAAACATAAAAATAAAAATAAAAACCCTTCTATAAAACACATTAATATCCCGTGTTCTAGTACTAGAACGAGTCATAATTGGACTCAAATTGTATGGTCAATTTATGTACACGTATGGTCAATTTATATGTCTAACAATTGAATCGTAGTCCTGAGCAAAAAAATAAAAATAAAAAGAATTGTAGTATTCCATAAAAAAGAAAATAAAAAAAAAACTATTGAATTGTAGTAACATTTATTAATATATATATATATATATATATATGTGGGTGCATTTTTAGCTTCAAGCCAAGGGTGTCCTTGTAGCCATTGGCTTTTTTTGCTGTCCCACATCGAAGAGAACTTCCTTTACTTTTTGCCTTATAAGTTGTGAAGCGAAGAAATATGTCTAAGGCCCACAATATATACATAAAATCTTGTATAAAACACATTAATTTTTTTCCCATCTACTTGAGTACTCTCACTAATAAATCTACAAATGAGACCTGTAATATTTTCCCCTAATAAAACTGTGTCCAGATTTTTTATTTTTTTTAAAGGTTTGATAGAATTTTAACCTTTGACTCGGAGCGGCTCAAGGCCTAGGCCTGAGGCCTCACTTGTCCCATTTTTTTAAGAGCCTCAAGTACCCTGTTGCATAAAAAAAATCTTAAAATTTTAAAATGATAATTACTTTTTTTTAATTAAAAAAATATAGGTGTGTTTTGAATTTGTTTTCCCACCTCTACGGAGGCTTCCAAAATATTGAGTCAATAGAAATCCAACTCAATTGAAACTATAAAACTACTTTCACAAATGAAATATAAAAAAAAAAATGTTACAAGTGTACTGAGTAATTATTGACAAAATTTTCCCACCTTGCAAAAGAGATATAAATAAAATATAAATACTAAAACCTAATTAGCAATTTTATATCTTGAAAAACAATAACAACGGTTTTTAAAATATATATAATATAATTTAGAAAGTCGAATAGACAGTATTTAATATGTAAATATTATAAAACTCGTTAACATTTTTCGCCCTTGGTTGAGCCAGCTTGCCTATGAAGTCTATTCTATGATATTTGCACTTAATATTAAGTTAAGACACTAATTGATTTTTGGTATAAAAATGGTTTGAACCTCGAGGGATTAATTGAGCTTACTGGAATTCAATGTTGACTTATTTTATTAAACATGTATGTTGTGCATAAAAACCATTATAATTGGTATTTAAAAACAAAGCCAAACAAAAAACAGTTGTTTAACCCATAAAAAAAAAAAAAAAAAAAACAGTTGTTTAAGAGAAACTAAAGACAGATTTGCCGTTGAACTTTATGAAGGCCACTTTGTATTTTTCTAATTGGCATTTTAAGTTAAATCTCTCTTTGGACATATCGCTGTTGGTTTTGTTTATATTGTTGGGATTAGAATATGCTTAATTGTGAGTAAGCTTGAAGGTTACAATGGCTGCATCACTCTTTATTTATTTTTTTTTGCCAGTCCTTAGTTTACACTGGTCATCTTCATGAGTCATGATGCACATGAGAGTTTGGAACTAATCAAAGGGTAGGTAACCAAAAAAAAAAAACCCATCTAGAATTGCAGAGGGATTGTGTGAAGTTAGAGAGTTTCTCAATGACCCAAATAAAAATATTAAAAAAAAAGGTTGGAAACTCTGACTTATTTGGGTTGAACCAACCCAACTCGGCAATTTAGTTGAGTTCATACTTGGTGCTTGTTTGGGAACAACTTATTTAATTTTTTTATTGAATTTTTTTTTCTGAAAATATTTATTTCATGCCAATTTGCTTGTAATTTAAGCACTTAGTAATCCTGTATTTATGTGGGATTATTGTAAGGGTAGTGTGTCAGAATATACTTAAACTTTGAAAAAGCGAGAAAAGTAAAAGATAGTGAAGTTTTAAAAAACTGCATATAAGTTGTACCAAAACACACTCGGACAAAGTTCTTGAACTTGTCTTTGTTTGGTATGAATGCGAAGTCAAGGCCAAGGCCAAAAAATAGTGTTGTCATTTTCGTTAACAACCCAAAATTCTAATGAAGAAGAAAGCAGAAAGAGCAAAAAAGTGAAAGAGCCCTTGAATAGAATGAAGGGGCACTTGTTGCTTAGCCAATTAGGAATTGATGATTAAGAAGGTTCGTGATTGTTTAAGAGTTTGGGTCAATAGTTTTATGCCTTACAAGTAAAGTTATTGAAGTAAAAGAATAGTTTGAATTCCATGGTTTTTGGCTTAGGGAAGTGAAAACACTTCCTTATCAATGAATGAGCTACAACAACAGCCCCTGATGGAAGTGTGCGACTTTGTGCAAAAATGCCCTTCCCCACTAGTTGTTAATCATCTGGGGGTTGTAAACGAATGGGTCGAGCCAAGTATAAAAATGTCTATATTATTCATTTAATTTAATTTTGAACACCAACCAAGCTCAAGTCCGGCATCAGTTATATTACTTGCTCAAATTTGGCACAATTTCATTCGCAAGTTACTTTATTAATTGAAATTAAATTCTATAAGGATTAGTCTCGAGAAGAGTTGAAGATGGTGCAACATCGAATCCTCTTACGTTACTTCGAATGGAATCTTAGCCTGCCTCATTACACATTTCAATAAGAATATGACACATCATCATATTACTAAGACATAAATACATCTGATCACATATGATAACATCTCAATAAACACTATATTTTAGGTTTTAAGTAAAAGAGCGATGTGGTGTTATTAAGTCTAATAGAATGTATCGAGGGTACATTTGTTATAGTGTAATAGTTATTGTAATACTATTTATGTGTAATAGCAATTCAGTCATTTTATTGCATCTTTATTATATGGATTAGTGTTTTTTTTTTTTTTTGCTTCAATATTACATGGATTAGTTACTACAAAAGAATAACCATTCTTTAAATTGAAAAATAGTTATTCATCTTTAAAATGGATGTAATAGCTATTCCTTAGTGTATATAATATGTTTTAAAATTAATATATTTCTAAAAATATAAATTTTCCTTATATATCAACTTTTACAAGCTTTATATATGTTATAACCAAACTTATGAACAGTAATAGTTATTTCTTTACAATATCTTATATTTATGCTAATAGAGATTAAATTCTCTAAGGACGCGGTGTAAAACTCATGTTTTACCCCTCCAATTCCAATATGCTACATCATCTCATCACATATTTAAGAATAAATATAATCACACTTAATCAATTATAATACCCATATATAAATCCAATTAAATTGAGAATTTATTAAGATGTTATTATGTGGTATAAGATGTATTGAATTTTAAGTAAAATGCTGACGTGACAATTACTTATTGGATGTTCTAAGACATGGGTTTTACACCCATTCTTATAGAATTTAATATCATATTACTAAAAATTACTATTCCTAATATAATATTCTTTCAGCGTATCAAACGTGTCATAAGTTTTAAATAAATAAATAAAAACAAATACGACAATCTCTTATTGAATTGTATAAAATATGAGGTGTAAAACTCATGTGTTTGCACAATTCAATAAAAGATTGTCATATCATCTTTTTACTTAAAACTTAATACATTTTACCATACCTAATAATATCACATCAACATTTTACCTAAAACTTTTTTATTTTATTTTATACAAGATAGAATTATACTCTAACATAATCTAAGTGTATATGTGTGTAAAACTCCTTCTTAGAGACTTTTGAAGTGACCATCGCACTAAGGATATAGGCGGTAATATTTTACCTAAAACTTGAAATATGGTGTTTATTCAGATGTATTTATGTTTAAATAATACGATGATGTGACATTACTGTATTGAATGGTGTAAACTAAAGAATTTACACTAAATCCCCTTATAGAATTTAATTTTTTTTATTTTATTTTAATTCCCCATAACTCGATAGTTACAAATATAGGATTGAATCATATTATCTGGTGGAATGAAGATGAAAGGTCAACAACTTTTTCTAAACAGTTAGTGAAGAAAATAGTTATGCACAGGTGATGGGTTAATAAATTATTTGCACCAAAATTAAAATAATTATGCAAAGACGACTGAGCTGGTTGACACAGGAGGGTTTGAACGTTGAAACACATTACATTGACAATAATTTTATATTGTCTGAGGACACCCATCAGAAAAATTGGCATTTTCTGAATGAGGATTCTTCTGCTACTTGGAGGATAATAAAAGTATATAGTTCTTCTTATAGTTTAGGAGACTCATCCTGGTGTCACGATAGATTATGTTCCCAACTGAAACAATTCAATTATCCATGTCTAGAAATGTAAAAGATCAAAATATGGTCAGATCTTATCTTTGATTTTAAAATCAATTTTGGAATGAAAAAGTTAAAGCATGCTCTAAGGGCATTGGTTTCGGAATTTGTTATGGAAATAAAAACGTAATTAATTTTTTGGATGATTTTTTATTTTTCTCATGAAAGTGGTGTCAAAAAATTTTAAAAATTATTTATTAATAATTATTCTAAGAACACTCGTTAACATAATCTATCTTAGAAAAGTTTATTTTTTTGATGTCTCTAAAAATTAAAAATATTCTACATTTCTTCTTTCTATGATTCTATTATCTATCTACTCAATTCACTCCAATTAAGTTTCAGGGAAAAAAACAAAACACTGATGATATTTTATGGGCAAAAATAAAACCTAAACTATATCATTTTGTCCCTAAAATATAGTTGTTCCAAAGCTTTGGAGTATTCAACAATGTCATTGTACTAATAATTTTTTTTACCAAAACAGACTTAGACATGTAGGAGGCCCTGCTTTTGAGTTGTCATTCACTGCCTTCACTTTGGCACAAAAGAATCAAATCAATGGGATCAATCTCTCCTCTCAATTGGTGTGTCCACTTCAAATGCATATATTTTTGCTAGGATAGGCAGATACCAAAACAGAAGAGCAAGAGAATATCCCCCAATGTCCTACTTTTATATCTCAATCTTTTATGTTAGATGCAATGGGTGTGGACTATCCCCAAGAGTGCCCAATAGTTCACCCAATTAAATAAGACTCTTGTTGCTTTAATAATATCTTCCCATTTTATAAACTAAACTAAAAAAATATAAAAACTAACTAGGAAATCCAAATAGATACCAGCTTAGTGAATGAATCCAATAAAAATGAATGTCGGCATAATTTTTTGACAAGTAGACAATAGGGGGAAAGATGGGGTTTGAAATAACAAATATAAAATATCACAAAGGATGTCATACTATCATTACTATTAGATTATCACAAATAATCTTTCTCAAAAAAAAAAAAGAAAAAGATTATCACAAATAATGACTTTAATGTTACGCAAATGAATGGATTTTAGGAAAATTATTCAGTAGTCTTGTTGTCCTTGTGCTCGTGACCAGCAAGAAAATGTTAAAAAACAATTTAAAAAAATGTTTTATGCTTTATTTTTATTTATTTATTTGTTTATTTTTTGAAGAGGACCACGTCCACATGTCATGGACTAGGCACCCATCTCAGAGTATACATGCCCCAAACATACCATACCAAAATGAAAAATTGTTATAATACATATTTATGTAAATATTTAAAATTCAGTCCCTGTTTGGTATTGAATAATTTTCTTGAAATTCATCATTCCCTTCATCCAAAATCAATCATCACCTAAGAAAATGAAATAAATGGGAAGTGGTCAATTTGTCCTATCCTTTTTTCTTTCATCAAAAAGTAACATAAAATAAATGGGCTCCCAATCTAGGTGGAAAGTGAGTGAATTTATACATGATATTATCAACCTCACCTCTTCTTTTGTTTCTTGTAACTTTTACTAGATTTTTAAGGAGGCTAATTCGGCTCCTCATGCATTTTGTTACATTTTTGGGATCCCATTTACATAAAGGAAAATATTAACAAATGCCTTAAGGGCATTTGTTAGTGAATTATTTTAGAAAAGTATTTATGAGATAAGGAAAAAAAATTTTAATATTTTGACAATTTTTTTTATTTATTTCTCATTAAAGTGGTGTCAAAATTTTTCAAAAATAATTTATTAATAATTGACCTAAGGATACTCATTAACATGACCCTGATATAAATTATGAAAATGAGATCTTTTCTAATGGCATTTTGCTGAGCCCAGCCTTTGCTCCCAATTTTCGCAAAGCACTTTGTGCCGACTTCTAGTTGTTTTCTTTTTGTTTTCATTACAAGGTTTTATTCAAAAAATGACATCGACAACTATTGGTGTTCTTTCCTTTTATGCATTTGAGGTTTACTTTACATTACAATCTCTTGAAGTTTGACTTCCAAAACTATCAGTCCCTTTCTTACAGTTGGAAAATGAGGCCGATGATGTGAGTTTTGGCACAACTTTCGTGTGATGTTATAGAAAGTTTTTTGTGTTTGATTCTGATGCATTGATTTATTACACTTATGGACCTTCGAAAATTTGGAACATGTCTTGTTGGACTCATATAAAGCCTTTTAAGGGGTGTCTGATAGACCTTAGGAACTGAACAATGAAGCCCAAGTTAGTCCAGTGAGAGATAGTCCCAAAATGGCAATGATTCTTTCCAATTATACCAGTCAAATAAAATTACAGAAACTAATAGGACATGTTTAGTGAGAGGATTTAAATACAACTTTTTGTTTTGGAAACCTTTAAAATGGTGGGTCTTATGCTTGGATCTATTGTTTGGCTGACGTTATTGAAGTATAGTTTTCAGAAAAATAAATGTCATGTCTACAATATTTTTTACAACAATTTCACAACAAATCGTAAAGGACAAGTTGTTATTGGTGTACAAAAAAGTAATTTCAATGATAGATTCTAATTGAAACTAATAACAACTTAACATTTATAATATATTGTAAAAATATTGTGGATGTAGCACTCATCTTTCAGAAAATTGTTTCCTGTTTTTCCAGTTCAAAATAGGATTTTGAAAACAGTGAATGAATGTTTTCAAGATACAATTTTTTTTTTTTTTTTGATACCACAGATTTGTCCAAAGTCCAAACTCTTTTATCTCTTGAATTAAGGAGCATATCTTTATCACATAAAAATTCACATGCTTCAAATTTGAAACTTATCGTTATAAAAAAAGAAAAAGAAAAAAAGAAGATAAATAAGCTCTATTACCTTATTATTATCCAATATAAGAATAATAATAATAATAATCTACATGTTATTTTTAAAATGGTCTCTCAACATTTTTTTTCTTCAGTATTTTGTAAATTATTCTTAAAATTGGGGGCCAAATATGTATAATGTAAAAATTATTATTTGAAAATTAATTTCAATTTCAATTTTTTGAAAATTGTTTTCATATGTGTTTGTAAGAATTGCTAATCCAAAGTTGGTCACAGTATTTAGAAAGCGGTTTCTTCTTTAAATATGGTGGAAGCAAGGCCAATTAGGTATGGTTTGGGGAATAAATCGATAAATTTAAGTGGATAATTTATATTTAAATATAAAATAAATAAATTTATATAATACTATTCAAATCAATGTTAATTTGATTTTTTTTTAGGAGCAACGTTAGTTTTTGATGAATTAATGCTAACCATGGTTCACATATATATATATATATATATATATATTTTTTTTTTTTTTGAGAATAGGTTCACATATAAAGTTAACCCAAAAGAAGAAGAAGAAAAACTACTAATATTTTACAAAAGATGATTACTTTATCTTGGATAAGACGATTTATCGTTAAGTAAGGTTATGAACTAATTTTCAATTATGATTTTCGGTGTCAAGAAAGAAATAGAAATTGTTTAGTATGTAGTCATATGGGACATTTATTTATTTTTATAGAGATTAGGCGACTAATATTGACAATCTACCATGTATGATGTTGGTATACATTTTATGATTTCCAATTGGATTGAGTTTCTATTAGTCTAATAGTTTGGAGACTATTTCAAAGGTGAGAAAAAAATAATGCACACCCTTTTTTTTTAAAAGCACTTGTCATTATCTAAATTTGAAAATTGTTAAAGGCACTATAAATTTTTCTATATGAAACATATACATTGATGTGCTAATGAATACGATTGGTGAGTTTTAAACACCTAATAAATGACTTTTTTTAATATAAATTATTGGTAACACATCATTCTAATTCCCTTGCATCACTTTGTAATTTTGGGTGTTTTTATAAAGGGGTGGACTTTTTTTCACAAAGGGAGTGTACCTTTTGTTAATGGGAGCCTTAGGCTTAAGCCTTATCTTACCACAAACATGTCATATGAGTGGAAATTAATAAAAGTAAGTGTCATAAAACAACAAATGCAACTATCTGTTTGGAAAAGGATGGAACCAAGATTTCATTTAAAGGGTCAAGTACGAACAAAAAGAATTTCACCATTTAATAATGAGAAACATATAAATATCCTGTAATGAATTATTGAAAAATAAAACTCATTCTATATTAACACAACATAAATTAATGAAACATTTTAACTATTTTTAATACATTTTAAAGTAAACATCTAAGGTGGTGTACTACAAATTTCAAAATAATCTTCTTTCGCTCTAAAGCACAAGGCAATTCTAAATTCTTTATATAAATAAAACTATGGTATCCTATCCTATATTGACAACCCGTAAACGAAAATCAACTTTGATTACGTATAAAATATTGATTAATTAATGACTATTACAATGAGAGGAAAATTTAACTTTGAAAATAATGTAAAAAAAAAAAAAAAGTTGGCATTAAAATAGTGCTTTATTTTTTTTTTGAAAAAAAAAATATATTGCATTTAATTCGTCTTTATCTTATACAGTAATACTCATCACTGTATTTTGCCCACTAAAACTTCATTAAAAAAAAAAAAAAATCCCCCAAAAGAAAAATTGTTATCCATCAACACTTTAAATAGACCACTTGAAACCGAGTAGCATTTTCATTCATTTGTTAAGTAGGGGTTAGTGAGATGCAGCATGGTTTTTGTATGTGACTCCCAGTGTGAATGCTCTAAGAATCTTCACATGCCATCAAAGACACCTTATTAATATAATGTCAATGCTTGGAGATTAAGGGATTGTAAATATAAAGTAACACACCTTATATATCAATGTCAATGGTCCTAATATAGTAATATACTAGTATATAATTTATGTTGTGGTAATAAGATTTAGTGGAGTACAACAAACTCTTATTTATGTTGATATTTTTCACAAACATGTACTCCCTTTGTCTTAATTTGTTTGTTTTGTCTGAAAAGTCAAATTTTTTAAGAGAACATCATTTATTGTCTTGTCTGCCTTATAAAAATATATAAGTTTACAAAACTACCCTTAAATAAATTTATCATATTTTTTTAAAAAAATAGTTATTCTTAATAAGGCAACTAAAAAGGTGCCTCAATGAAATTGATTTTTTTTTTTTTTTAAATATTAGTTAGTTTTCTTTGCAAATAATTTTGATAATAAAGTAGGGGTATAATAGGAACATTAGTAAACTAATAATTTTTATTTTTAGAAATAAGATTATTTTGGGACATCCCAAAATAGAATAGAGGACAAACAAATTAGGATGGAGGTAACAATGAATTACAAATTTATTGAATGTTGTGAAATATTCATATACATAATTTGGCAGTTTAAAACTTTAAATATTCTATCATTATTTTAAATAAAGAAATACTGGTGAAAGCAACCCACAATTTAATTTTCATATACTTTGTTCAGTTTTGGGACTAATTTATAATTTTTTTTAAAAAAGAGCAAAATTAGCTTTGTTCAATTTTTTTTAATCATTTTTTTTAGAGAAAACGATAGTAGACTTTATTATTATAACACGCAATTCAATGGAAAAGAGAAAAAAATGAACATTCTCCTTAGTCTCTCCTGCAGCACTAATAAAAGCTAGAGCAACATGAATATATCATAAAGAAACAATTACAAATGATATACTAACAAAATATTCCTATATTAGCTTAATATCCTCATGAATCCAAGCCACTTCCAATGACACAGATCCTAGTTTGAGTTCAAAAGATCTACTAATTCAACAATAAGTAGCAGCTTGTGATCATAAGCATCAAAACAATTCCATATCATCCTTTACACAACGCATGATATCTACCTAGGAGTACAATTCTTGAGGGGGTAGAATCTATGACTTTCCTTGAACCAAATATGTATAGTCAACCTGAATGTGTTCCAAAATGAAGTCTTAAGCCAAACGGCTTGTGCTAAGAACATTCTCATAGCAAGTGATTACATGATTCGATTTAGGAGGGATCAAAGACCAGACACAATTCCAGATACTCTTTAAAATGGAATCAATCCAAAAAAGAAAACATTGAGCTGTAAGCATAATATAGTTAAAGGTAAGTAGTTAACTCTCTCTCACACACACATGAGAAATGGGAGAAATGTTCAAAGTTCGAACACAAAGGCATCCACAACACATATCAAAAACCATTGTAACCTTTGAGAACGAATATGATTTTTAACAAATAACTTTTCTAATTTGGGGAAACTCATATTATAAATAAAAAATTAGGAAAAAGATACACTTTACACCACATCGCTTTGATTAACTGTTATTTTAGTCCATTAAGTTCAGAAATTGTCAATTTAGTCCATTAACTATAATCAAGTGTCATCCACAAAGTTTAATTTTTTTTTAAATAATTTTAGCTTATTAATTTTGAACAATTATCATTTTAGTTTGCTAAATTTATTTATTAATTTTTTGATGTTTAGTAAATTCATAATAATCTTTAAATTTATTTTAATGATAAAAATGTAAAACAACATTGCTTTAAGAGAGTTAATGGAAACTTTTAAACATCAATGGAAGGAAGGAAAAAGTGATCATATTATCAAAACTAATAAACTAAAATGACAAATTTTAAACTTAGTGGACTAAGATAACAATTGATCAAAGGAAAATGGTGTAAAAACAATGCTAAGATCACAACTATTTACATAACTTTTGCGATAATTAACTATTTTTCATAGTGCAAAGTGTATTTTTACCCAAAATGTACACTTACATAATCATAAATTTCTTAAAAACTATGAATTTTAGTCAAATTACTTTATGGAATTGATATAAATATCAAATCTATCTATATAGATCATCTAAATAAATGCAATAATTACATTGTGTTAAAAAAAAAACAAAGGAAAAACTAAAAGTCTTGTAACTGAATTGATAGCTCTGCATATACCAAGTGCTTAGAGGCATAGAGGAGAAAGAATTTGAGCTGCGAGGAGTAGAGTTTAAGTGAGTCGGGGAACAAAAGACAATAACCACATGCATCGCCGCGAGAACCCCAATAAAAGAAAAAAACAAGAGAATAAGAAAGGTAAGATGCACGCGCCACCAAAAAGCGTGAGAAAATATCAGTAACAAAGCCCATCAGGCGATGAACTAAGCCCTATAAATGGCGGGAGCCTAGGCTGGGGTCGAAGTTTCTCACACGCCCAATCATCTCTCTCTCTCTCTCTCTCTCTCTCACTCCATAATTTACAGTCCCAAACCTTTCTTCAAAACCCTCCAAAATCCAAAACCCTTCACACTACTCTCTCTCACCAATCTCCACCACCACCACCACAAAAGTCCCTTCATCGTAAATTTCTCCAATTCTAGGGTTTCTTTTGGAGCTCCTCTTTTCGAAACCTAGGGTTTTTGTGTGCGTTAGAGAGTGAGAGAGAGAGTTGGAGCAGTATCGGAGCTTTGTTTGATTCCAATGGAGGTCTCGGCCGGAGTCGCCGCCTCCGCTTCTACGCGCGGTTCGTCTCTCTCGATGCCTCCTCCTCCTCCTCCGTCGTCGTCTTCGTCGTCTTCTGCGGCTCGCAAGGAGTGGCGTGCCGTCTCGGAGCATCGAAACGCCGGTGATGAGGTACTGGTTTTTTTTGTTTGTGGGCAACTGAAAAATGTGGGAAACTGGAGTGTGAGTTTTAGGGTTTTGAACGTTGTTTGATTGTGGGATTAAATAAAGTGATGAACTTTCTTTGCTATACTCGACGCAAATTTGATGATTAGGGTTAGGGTTTATTGGTGATATTTTTTTTTCTTTCTCTTTTATCCGTGTTTTATTTATGGAAATTTTCTTAAAAAGCTTTAGTTTTCACTGGAACCAAACTGTGGGTTAAGTTTGATGATTTGTTATGGGCATTGAGCTAAAAATGTTTGTCACAGTGGGTGAAGTTTGTTAATTTCAATAATTTGTTGCTTAACTATGAATGCCACTGCTTTACTGAGCTGGTGATCTTATAATGTTAAGTTGGCTGGACTATTCTCAGGGCCGAAACTATGAAAGGGATTTGAATTCATTTTCGGAATATGAAATTTTAATGCTGAGTTGATAATTTGAAATGTGGGTAAACCAAAAAATAGAGGGGAAAAGGAAAGTGTTAGAAACGTGGCCCTGAGGTAATCTAGGAGAGGACCTTGTGTTGTTGAGCTTCAATGACAATTTTATGCTGTTTGGTTGAAGTTATGGCCAATGAGCTCTAGCTCAACTGGCATCTCCTTCCCTTATAAGTTATAGGGAGAGGGCACAAAACCGATTGGGTGTGTATGTAACTTACCAATGAAAAGATAATGAAAACATATCTTTCAGTTGTACCTGTGTCAGAAATAATGAAAGTCTGAAATTTGAAATTTGTCTCTTCCCATTTCATACACCACATTATAAGTACTATTTTCACTTGGTGGGTTGAACTTGAGCTCAAAGCATTGGGGATTTGTATATTTTAGAGCAAGATTTGAAGCTTGGTGGTGAATTTTTTGCTCTTTAATTAGAATTTTTTCTAATGCACAGGAGTTGGAGCGTTCGAAGTTAGGGCAATTGGATGAGAGAACTATATATGAGGTAAGGAATCTGATATCAGAAATATCTTGTAATGTCTATGAATTATTGAAAATGAAGATGATTTGCTGTTTTGTCAAGGTGCAGCAGGGCAGAGAGCCACTTGATGTCGGCTACTGTTCAATCACAGTGGATGGTGGCTTAAATGATGAACTTTTACCACAGAGACTTCATAATCTTGCTAGACAAAGAGAAGAGTTGCAACGGATGGAGATTGAAATTAAAGCCCAGCTAATTTCAAGATCTGAGATAGTGGAATTGCAAACCACCTTTGATGCTCGGATCAAAGACCATGCTAATGCCACTGCGAAGCTTCAAGTATGACTTTATAATTGGATTTAGATTATAATAGGTCTGCCATAGGAGTACAACTTGATTGAAATTGTTATTGTTAAGTAGTTATAGAAAGTAACATCAAGCAATTAATGTCATCATACGTCAATGTGACTACAAAATAAAGCTGGCGTGACCGAAAATAAAGCTGGCATGACTGGTTTTTTGTGTGAATTATTACGGGGATTCTTTTAAGCTAAAAGAAATCATATGTTCTTTTGAAATTACATGCTGATACAGGCTTTGATCTCTGAGACCAGATTCTCTAAATATGCTTTTAATGGCCAGTCAATGTCATGCTTCTAAACGTGGCTTTATTTGGGCAGGAGCAACTCCGCGAAAGGGAGCAGGCTGTACATGAGTTGGAAAGGAAAATGGAAGAGAAAGATAGGGAGCTGCATGCAATCAAATTGGACAATGAAGCGGTTTGTTGAGTGCTTGCTTACTTTTGATATGTTCTCTATGCTGACGAATGAGCTATTTTGATAAACTCTGAAAATTACTAATGTTGATTGGGTTGACTGGGCAGGCCTGGGCTAAAGAGGACCTTCTTAGAGAACAAAATAAAGAACTAGCATCCTTCAGGTATGAATTTGCATGCATAACCCTTTTTCTTCAAGTTGTAAGCGTGATGTATGTGTGTGTTTTATGCCTTTAGTCCTTTCCTCTTCAAGTATATCATTTTTTTTTTTTTTTTTTGTTCAACCTCAACACTCGGTTGACTATGGGCGTTTACTTGAACAAGAAAAAAAATTCCATATATACTATTATGATTTCAACGACAGTGTCTTGATATATTGCTTCCCTGTTCTATTTATTGCCATTATTGAAATTAAGGTTTGAACCTTTTGAACAAATTTGGCTATATTGCTTTCTTCTGCAGAAGAGAGCGCGATCATTCTGAAGTTGAAAGAGCCCAACATATAAAACAGATACATGATCTTCAAGAACATATTCAAGAAAAAGAGAGACAACTTATTGAGTTGCAGGATCAGGTTTTTTATTTGCATTTATGTTGTACTGAAAGGCATCTCTAAATTGCACACATAAGTTGAATAAATCATTGTTTTCTTATTCAAATTTACCTAATATTAATAATAAATGTTATTGTTTGGGAAATGTTATCATTGTAATTATAAATTATCTTCATGTTTTTTTCCCCACTTTCCCTTTTTTATCCTCCTGGAAATTATCACAGGCTTGGTATTGTTTAGGAGGTTCATTACCTGATAATGATCTTATCTTTCAGCATAGGGTGGCTCAAGAAACCATTCTTTATAAAGATGAACAGTTGAGGGAAGCCCAAGCTTGGATTGCACGTGTCCAGGAGATGGATGTCTTACAATCAAATACAAACCATTCATTACAGGCTGAATTGCGAGAACGAACTGAACAATATAACCAGCTGTGGCTTGGTTGTCAAAGACAGGTAAGCTTGCTTTGGGATTCTATTTTGCACATTTATGGTGTGTTGAATTGAGAATTACAAAGCAGTTCAAGTGTGACCTGCTTTGGATTGTTAAAGACAGGTCGTCTTTTTTCTAGATGAACTTGCACATATAAATGTACACATTCTATGCTTTTTGTTATTGACTTTAAATCTGATCTCCGTGACTGAACTTTCAAATTTTCTGTACCTATCGTTGCATTTCTCAGCAATATTTAGGTCAATTGATGTTGACTAACATATACTGCACAAAATGTAATGCAGTGCTGTTTAATTTCTCCTAAGTTTAATCTGTTTGTTGTGAAGATTTTGAGTTTTTTGTTTTCCTTTTGTTGGGGAGGGGTGTTATTTCACTTTAAGATTATCATTTTTATTATTGTTTGTCTTTTGGGTTTTTTTGTCAGTTTGCAGAGATGGAAAGACTTCATGTGCATACGATACAACAGCTTCAACTTGAGCTGGCCGATGCACGAGAAAGGAGTGGAACATATAGTGACGAGTCACGTATATCC
Source organism: Quercus variabilis (assembly GCA_030445155.1). Classification (NCBI taxonomy): domain Eukaryota; kingdom Viridiplantae; phylum Streptophyta; class Magnoliopsida; order Fagales; family Fagaceae; genus Quercus; species Quercus variabilis. The sequence continues at coordinate 8,272,171 of CP129453.1, read as the reverse complement.
CAAACAAATTCGAAGGATGTATCTCAGTTTGGACAAAGCAATGGAAACCAGCTAGATGCAAATGGAGGAGGTGGCACATCAGGTGGAAATTCTGGGGTCCTTCCAAATGGGAATTCTGACAATGTCTCATCTTTTGCTTCAACTGGCAATGCACCAGCCCAGGTAAATTGCACTTCTAGGGATTGTCTTTCTTTATTTTTCGACAATTAATTAATATGTGTACATTGAAGGAAAACCTGGAGTATATAAATATGCATGCAAAAGATTCACCTAAAGAATACATGCCAAGTTCAACCCAGTCTATGGAATCTAAAAAAGAGATTGGATGCAGCCAAATGCAAGCACGTACTCATACAATGATCTCAAAAATAAAGACTTAAGCTATATATCATGGAGGTTCCACTCCATTAAATGTCTTGTCGATTGTTTTTCCAAAATAGTCCACATGGTACATAGAGTAGCACGTCAAATTCATACCTTGGGGCTTTGAGCTTTGAGCTTTAATTGTGTTTTTAACAATGGCTACAATCATATGCATTATGCTACCATTTTGGTTTATAACGTGTGTTTCTAATTGTACTATTTCATTCATTATTTTTTTAAATTTTTTTTCATATTATAAATTTAATTAATTAAAATTAATTTTTTAAATATTTTAAAATTTAAAATTTATAGGTGTCATTTCATTCTTTCTTTTTGTTGCTATTTTGCAATTGGTTCCTTCAATTTATTTTGCTTGTTTTTTTTTGTAGGAATGTAACATTCTTTAAAGTGGTATATTTTTGCCTGAGTTGACTACAATTATGCTTTGCTTGAGTTGGCTATGCCACTCTATCCTATCTAAGACCATATTCCTTAATTAACATGTTTTTTTAACTACTTCTATTAATGTTATTTTAGGTCTTCTTCTCTGTCTTTTTGTTCCTTCAACTGGAATCAAATCACTCTTCCTCACTAGTGCATTAATGGCTCTCCTTTGCACATACCAAACCATCTCAAATGATTTGTTATTTCCTTGAATTTTCACTTATCCATCTTAATATTCTCATTTCAACTATCCTTATTTTATGAAGATGTCGTTTCTTGATAGCCCAACAATACACACACACACACACACACACACATATATGTGTGTGTGTGTATAATTAGAAAGATACTATTACAACTGAAAACTATTAATTTAAATCATAAATATGGAAGAAAATGAAATATGTTTTAGTTTGTTTCATAACTAAATCCAGCGTTGTGCAGAATTCAAAGAGGCAGCATATAAATAAAGGTAAATAATTGAGACTATGGTGGCAGGATATCTAGTGATTGATCAATGCTCTGATCCTTTAGACTCACTGGGAAGTTAGTTCTGTAGTTTGATTAGCAATAGAGTATAAAGAGATAGAGCAGAAAAGGAGAGAAGGGAGAGATGACAACATTGATGCTGATTGACATAGAATGGCATGTGGGTGTGGTTTATTACAATTTTATAAATGTAATTTGAAGGAAATTCATGTTATATGGAAATATCTATGGAATTATATATTATAAAATTGAAATACTTTTTTTTCATTAATTTGTTACTTCAGAAACATATCTCTGGATGTTCAGTGGATAATTTATGACAATTTAGCATATATGGCACATACATACACATGTTCATATGTATGTATTCAACTGGTTTTTTATTTTTTCAATTGAAATTGGGACTTAGTTGTGGATTCTCTGTTTTGGAATATATTTTTGGTGAAAGGAATGATTTTTTTTTTTTCCCATGGAAAGGAAGTGGAATGAATAATTTCAAATATGTTTCCATAGCATTTGATGTTCTTTTGTGTTCACTTTTAGCCCGATCATGTTCCTGGTGTTCCAATTGCTCCATCCTCTCTGCTTGGAATGCCTACATACCTTCCACCTGGACAAATGACTGCTTTGCATCCATATGTTATGCATCAACAAGGGGTTCCCCAGTCTTTGCCATCACATGTTACTCCATCTCATATTGGGCATTTTCACTCGATACCTGCAATGGGTTCCCTCCAACAGTGGCAGAACCAACAGGTCTTGACAAATGAAAGCACTTTTACTGTTCTTCTTGTTATGATATAGTATTACTATGGTAATAATAAATAATGTGTTTCTTATTGACCTTTTGGTTTTCAGGCTGCTTCAGAAGGTTCACAGATATCTGCGCAGAATGAACTTCCACCATCCCAAACTGATCAAAACCTATTGAGATCAGATGCAAACTACAACTATGAAATTTCTGTTAATGGACAAGGTCTACGTCAAGACTATCTGGATGTTCAAAACAGCCAAGGAGCAATGCCTGATTCTGGAATCTCGTCATCCACTGTGGAAGCAGCACAGGTCTTGTGAATAAAGTTGTTGCTGTTCTGATAATAGTTTGTTTTTTGGCTTTGTAAGCAATATGTGACAGGACCCACCAAAATTTTTTGTTTCAGGTTCTTGAGTCAATTGATAGAGGTTACATGGTTGTCCCCCAATCTGAGCAGAGCCTGCAACAAATTTCTTCTCAATTTCGTGATGCTTTAAGATTGGATACTCTTGAGCAGAACAGCGAAAACAAGGTTTGTCATTATTTGTTGTTGGTATTTCTGTTATGATGCGGTCAACATGGTTACTCTTTATAGCAGCAGGTAAGTTGGCAGTGATTAAGATGCTCTTGTACTTGAATTGTCACAGGAGCAGAATGTTCTAACATCAACTAACCATGGGTTAGAAGGCCAAGTTTTCACAGCAGAACAACCAGCTTCTGCTGCTAACCCATCCGCATCTGATACTTCAAGCCATTCTATTAATCTCAGTGAAACTTCTGTAAACAATGCCACTGGTGCATCTTTGCCTGAATCATTTGTTTCAACCGGACAGGCAAATGCATTGGCAGTGGGAAAGACTTTAGAGCCTGCTCTTCTTGATGAAAGATCACTGTTGGCTTGCATAGTTCGCACAGTTCCTGCTGGTGGTCGAATTCGAATCAGTTCAACGGTTAGTGTGTACTCTTAGTCCATTGTAGTGTGCATGCTTTATTTATTTAATTATGGGTGAGTTTTATGATTTGTTATTTGTGTTGGGACAGCTTCCAAACAGGCTGGGCAAGATGCTTGCACCTTTACACTGGCATGATTACAAAAGAAAATATGGAAAGCTTGATGACTTTGTGGTTGGTCACCCTGAAGTAAGTTCATTGGAATTTAAGAGTACATGCTTGCATTTTTATTTTCTATTGGTTTATTTAGATGTATTAATTAATCTGAGAACCTTGAAATGTGATCAGTTATTTGTGATTGAGGGCGACTATATTCAGCTTCGAGAAGGAGCACAAGAAATGATAGCAGCTGAAGCAGCTGTTGCCAAAGTTGCTGCAGCTGCTGCGGCATCCTCTCCTTACTCCTCATTTTTGCCTTCTGTGGCTGTTACTCCAATGGCGCAATCTCACCGACTGAAGAAGGTTCCATCTGTTGATTCAAAAAGTGTGAAGACTGATGAGCCATCACAGTTCTCTGCGGTCCAGAATCAGCAATCAAATGGTGTTTATTTTGGTGTTCCTGGAGGTGTCACGAATGTTAAAATTTTGAGCAAATCTAAAGAACCTCGAGAAATGAATGGCCCTGAAAATAGGCATGTGCAGTCTACGTTTTTGACAGTTGGGAATGGATCAAATCTTGATAGGTCAAGTTTGAGTGGTACCCAAAGCGTGGGCTCAGCTAATGGGAGAGCTAACTTGAATTTTGCTGGAAAACAGCAGGGAAGGTACGGCTGAAATCTTCTAGCAAACTGCAGTTTATTAATTTTATGCCTGGGCACATGGTTATTGAAGCTTATCGAGTTATTTCTGTCCTAACTTGACAGGATGACTGGTGCTGCATTTACTTCCAGAAGATAGTACGTATGCTTACTTTGACATTTATTTGCAACATTTTCTTGGATAGTCGTGCTGAATTGTTATGTTTGCAATATGTTATTTTCTTAGCCTTACATAATCAATTATTTTAATTCCTGCTTGTGTTGCATTCAAGGGGTTAAAAATCAAAGGAGGTGCAGTGTATTGTTTGTATCAGCCATCATTTACACATTAAATAATTAAAATTATGGAAATACATTTTTGTCTTGAGGTTTACATGCTTGTTGGTGGATTCTGAAGATTTTTCATCTACCAGTATATGCAAGTATTGGATTCTACCAAAAGATTGTTTAGCGTAAATGGCCCAAATTTCATGCCCCATCGTTCTGTGGGCATGCTGCAATATCTGGATCTATTAATGTTCAAGTCATTATAGATCCACCACCCCTAGTCCTTAATGTGCACAAGCATTAATGTGGTCTTTGGTATTTCTAATTGGGTCCTTATACTTTTTACATTTTACATTTCTAAACTAATGTTGGGGCTTCTTGTCTGGTTGTCTTGTTGCAACTTTTGCTTCATGATCTCTTTGTGTTCCGGAAGAGATTCAGCAATAATAATTTTACACGTCTTTGGAAACTTCCGAGTTTAATGCCGGTAACCGTGTACAACTTATCTAAGTATTTCATTTTTGGTCGTGTATGCCATAATTGATTGGATACTTTGAGAAAGTTCAACAAAATTCTGTCAGCCTAACTTATTTTAGTATTTTGTGGTAGGCACTTGAATGCAACCTTGACTTGTTTTGTTCTTACTGCTTGATAGTTGGTTTTGCTAGAGTACTTTAATTATCAAGTACCTTTTCTTGTTGACAGGAGTAGACATGGAAATCAAGTAGATAATCCCATGACCAAGAGTACACACACCACTCTGCAGATTGAGATGTTTTGGATGGTTACCGGATTTGTGGGAGAATGAATTATTGCTGATTAAATTGTCAGCATTCATCTTATAGAATTCTCTGATTGGAACTGTTATTTATTTATTTTTATTTTGCTTCCCTTTCATTTCTCTTACTTTTGCTTTGCTGGGAAACAAAATACTTTTGTGAGTGTTTATTTTATACTCAAAACCAAACTCTCTGCACCAGCAGTGATACTCATGCACACAATTGCTGTGCATCTGATATCTTATACCCCAATTGGTTCGGTTTCCTTGCACTTCCAAGTATCAAAATTCCGTTGCTGTTGGTAATGTACATGGTACCGAAAGAATGAATGCGCCAGCTCACTTTTCAGCATTTAAGCTGATCTGCATTAGCTTTTCAGAAGCTCTCACATCAAATACAATAAGACTAAAGGTGCAAAAAGTTCACAACTGTTAATTTGACTAGTTGTTATTGGTAGGGAAAAAAAATGATGAAGGATCTTGATAAAACCAGTAATAATACCTCAATTCAACTAACGTGAAAAAGTGAAAATTGTTTGTTGGGGATATTACTAATTTTACCGTACAGAACCTACAATCCGATGTCACCAATTACTAAAAAATAATTTAAACATATTCATTTGGTGGCTGAAGCCCATTGCTGACATGTGTTGTTACATCAGTTTTTGTAAACTTATTTTGTAAAATTGGCAGTATCTTTTAACGCTATTCAATTGTTGTGTATCTGGGATTACTCTATCAAATAATTTTCACAAAGAGAAGTGTACTGTGTACATGGTTTCTTGATTTGTCAAGTGTCGTTGGCATGTCTGGTTTTATTTTATGGAGATGAGAATAAACCTTGAAACTGAATTTTAAACGGGTTGAGTTCACTTAACAATGAACATTTAAAATTCTATTTAATAAAATTTAGGCAGTGCTAAGCACTTTTATACTAAATTAGATTTTTTAAAATGGAAATTTAGATAATATATTAAGAGAGAAAGAGACACTTTGATTAAAGAAACCTTTCTTCTTCTTTTTTTCTTTTTTTTGTGAGTAACGAAAATTAATATGAAGTATTTTTTAATTTAAATAAGTAATCAAGTATGGTACATATAATTAAGGTATAACAATAAAAAACTAACGGGTTTAAAAATGTGAATCCAATACACAAAAGGGTTTAGACATTAAGCACTTCCTTACTGTCTTTATAAACTATGAGCAAGATTTAGATATAGTACTTAGGTGCTATTCTTTAGGTTCCTCTCTTAAAATTTTGTAATGTGAAATTTTCTTTATGGGATGAAAGTGTATTTTTTTAGTTAAGAAACCATATGACTGAATCCTAAGAAGGGAACTTAAGGAATAGTACTTAAGGTACTGTACTTAAGTTTTGTCCATAAATCATTGGATTTTTTTATTTTTATTTTTATTTTTAAAATAACTATAAAACCCAAAGTATGTTTTAAACATATTTGGTTTCTAACAATTCGAGTTCAGATGACTCGATTTTTGGGTTATAAATTAAGTATATTGTACTCGAGTTTCTTATTTTGCCAGTAGTTGAGGTGGACACTACGTCCATGTAGGCCCAGAAATCGAGTTCATTGGACTCGGTTTGGTTTAAAGGAAATCGAGTCCATTGTACTTTTTTATGGAAAACAAGTCTATTGAACTCGATTTTCTTTCGGTCATCCACGTGTCCATCAAAAAACACAGATCACACGCACTCAAAAACACTAAGTTCAAAACACACAGTGTTCTCACTCTCACTCTCATTCCCTCTCACTCTTAGTCTCTCTCTCACTCTCACTCTCATTCCCTCTCACTCCGTTGTTGTCGCTCTCAATCCTCATTCCCTCTCACTCTCAGTCTCATTCCCTCTCACTCTTAGTCTCAGTCTCAGTCCCTCTCACTTTCATTCCCTCTCGCTCCATTGCCCTCGTTGCCTGTCGCTCCGTTGCTGTCGCTGCCTGTCGCTCCCATCGCTCCGTCTCCGCCTCGCTTAGCCTTTCTCCCTCAGACATTGATTTTGGTTGGCTCCGACTACCTCACAAAAGTAAGGACTCTTTCTCTCTATTCCTTACAACTGATAGCATCATATATGGGTTTGCTTTGATTATTTCTTTTTTCTAGGTTTGTTGGTAATGGATGATTTTCTATTGGCATGCATTGTACTTGATAGATTTTAGGGGGTACAGAGTTTGCTGCAAATACCATTTCTATCTTGTGAGACATTTGTAACTTTGTATGACCAAATTTATGTGAGGAAATGATTTGTTCAATTCAAGTAAAATGTAGGATTTTGATTATGGTCATCTAGCTGGCCTTTAATAAAATGTGCTCAATAGAGCTTTTTTTTTGGGAAGTTACATATTTAAATTGTTGGTGTGTGTTTTTCTTGCAACAATGGAACAAATTTTGCTGCAAGAAAATTACAATCTATCGTTCTACTATCAAGGACTGTGGCAAGGGGTATACAACTGTGAGGACTTCTAAAAGATGTGACCATCCATAGTCTATGTTTAGGCTTCGCGACTGCCTCAACGTATCACATGCATGATTCATCGACGCATTTTACAGACAGTCTACTTTTGGTCGACCTACTAGTCATAATGTTTTTGTTATGCTTTGCGGTGTAAATTGTTAATGCATGTTTCACCGCCTCTTTATTCGCAAAAATCAACCATTTCACAAAATTCATGTCCGCATTCCAAGAAGAACCAAATGCCCGTTGAACAACTTCGGGATCAATCATATTTTCCTAAGTATTTTCATAAAATGATAAGGCAGGAGGTTCATAAACGAGGGTCGTATTTGTAACATGTTGAACTCTAACATTAGCGACTGCATCATCTTCATCACATTTAGCCATATCATCAACATAAGGAATGGGAGTAATTTCATGGTCATCAACATCCCTGTCAAAGTTGTCTCACTCAATCCTTTCTTTGTACTCATATCTTTCATCAAGATCTTCCCCAAAACAATCTTCGTCTTCATCTTCAACTACTGGAACTGTAGAGGATTCACCTCATTGTGTACAAAATTGATCTTCATATCTATTTCCAAGTTCACTCTTAATTGTTGTTGGTATCTCTTGAAAAAGGGGTGTATAGCCTCCCAATGTGGTGCATTGATCATTTAGGACTGCAAATTGTAAAGATGTAGTTGTTTGTACAATTTCTTCCTCTACGCCGACTTCTGCATGTGGCTCCAAAGTGACATACAACTCAAAATTTGCTACTTGTTCCCATTTTTGCATCTTACTAAACATGAATTTCACATGTTTATCCTCTGTTATTGCCATATATCTATAATTAATGCATTGATTGAGGACTTCATGTGGAGAACGGAAAGTAATATGTAAGTCATGCAAAGTAGGGTTCACTTGCAACTCTTTCATAATTTTTACTTTCAAATCATTCAGGGTCTTTAGCTTACGGAGTATTATCATATAGCAGCATCGGATACCCGGACCTTAAAATGAGAATCCTTCATAAGTAGGGCTATCTACGGGTCGGGTCGGCTCGGGTTTGAACCTGACTCGGACTCGACCCGACTGGATCGAGTTAGCAAAATTGTGACCCGCAATCAACCCAATACATAGGTTAGACCCGGCAGTTCGGGTCAATGGTTTAACGGGTCGGATTTGTCGGTTTGGTGGGTTGGGGCTTCAAATTGGGCTTGGGCTTCGAATTGGGCTGAAGTTGTAAATTTGCATAAATTTTTTTTATTTTTAACTCAATTTTTTATAGGCCTTTTGGGCCCAAATTAATGGGCTTAGTTTTAACAAAGATTTAGATACTTTGACCCATGTAAATATATGGTACGGGCTCATCCTTCATTTCAAATTGGGCTTTCAAGTTGTATGCCATTCCACAACTTTAAATCTATCGAGCCTACAGGCCTTTTTAAGTACAAATTTTTATCAGTACAAATTTAATGTTTGATATAAAAACATTTGCAAGCGCATAAAAACAGTACATCACTGATAACAACTAGACAATTAGCAAGCACATAAAAACACCTAATATCACATTCTAACCTCCTGTTAAAACTACACTATACAAAAAAAGACATTTTTCAAAATGCCACAGCCTTAAGGCCTAGGGCAGTACATAAAAACACACACAATACAAGAAAGAATTTTTTTAAAATGCCAAGGAATTATGACCTGGGCAGTACCTTTAAAATCCAAAAACAAATCAAAAAAGTCTAATAAGCACAAAAGCACATCTCAACCTATTAAACCTGCCAAGTTGTGCCAACCATTCCATACATGTAGCACAACTTTTACACAAGCTAGCAAAACAAATTCTAACAAGTAATTCAATCACAGCCAGTGAGCCACACCACAAGTATAGCAATATGAGCATCTTGCAATATTTCCATAAGAATCAAAGAAGGCAAAAAGATAGTTACTGCAAGTGTGTAAGGCAGTAAACTACTAAGGCAGTAGCTAGTTATAATTAGTTACAATATTATGAAATACCTAATTATTTCCAAAAAATAGCTTTTCTAAAGCATTAAGAGCAACTAATCTATAGTTTAGTCCATTACTAATAGGAAAGAAAGCATATAAACCTAATAAGTTTTCTTTCCTATAAGCAAGAGTTGATCTATAAGTTATAAGCTAAAAAAGCACTATATGTCCAAAAGAACTTCCAATCTGTATCCAAAAATCTGCCTCCTATACAAAATGTGTCCCTCCTACAAGAAAATGGGCAAAAAGATATTTATCAATAGAAAATATAAGGACAGGACCAAAAAATACAGAATAGCAATAACCAAAAAGTAAGGGCAGAAACTTACCCAGTTTGTGATTAGTCATCAGCAGTAATTGAGATACCGCTTGAGCTTGAACTTCCACCACTTGCTGCTGCTTGATGTATAACTAGAAAAGAGAAAGAAATGAAGGCTATTAGATTAAATTTCATTTGCATAAGACACATTTAATAGCACTTAATAGACAAAAACTTTGGAAGTTTACATTTTACCTAAATCATGAAATTCATCTTCCAAGGCTTCTACCTCATCCTTTGACTTGCGAAAAGATATTGGAACCAAGGCTTGAAGCCAATCTTGTGCACAAACAAGATTTTGAACCATGAGTGGAGAGAGTGAACTCCGAAATGGATCAAGTATGCGTCCTCCGGTACTGAAGGTTGACTTAGAAGCAACAGTAGACACAGGTACAACCAGCACATCCCTATCTATTTTGGACAGCACTTGATACCTATCTGAATTCGCCTTCCACCACCCCAATATCTCAAACTTAACATCCCCCATTCTACTTTCACAATTTTTGGCCAAATATTTGTCAATCTCATTGCTACGCCTTATGGATTGCTCAGCATTCAAGAAACGGTCAAACCTAGAATTAACTATCACATATGGATCACTACAACCAATTGACTCAGCTTCTATGTGTGTCCTCTCACTCCCACTTGGTACTTGTACATTTGGTGAATCAACACGACAATAATAATCATACAACTTGACCAAGGAACCCTTCACCAATTCAACCATCACATCAGCCACTTCATTCCCTTGAATTTCAGAAAAACAAAACTTTAAAAACCTCAACTTCTTTCTTGGATCAGGAATCACAGCCACATACAAGAGATGATTCATTTTATCCCCTTTCCCCCAATACTTATCAAACTTAGATTTCATTTTAGTTGCCATGTTTTTCAAGTGGTGGTTTTGAGATTTGCTTAAATGGGAAATATTCTCTTGAATGACAAACATCTCATCAAAAAAAGTGTTTGTAGTAACATACAAAGAACCTAAATTTTTTTTCGTGGCATTGTAAAATAGCTTCAAAAAACCCACAAATGTCCTACAATTTTGGAAATCAGTAGGAGATCCCACACCACCACTATTCTCCTTGTTCATAAAGTATGAAAAATAACTATCATCCTCAAAACCTATTCGTATGAATACTTTCTCAAATTTTTGTGCGGTTTCTAACATGAGGTAGGTAGAGTTTCACCTAGTTGGTACATCTAGACAAAGAAGAGACTTAGACTCAATACCTAATCTCTCAACAAAACCCACAAAAGTTTGATTCCTATTTGGTGAGGACTTGACATACCTCACAGCTTCATGCACCTTAGCAATGGATGCATCAATTTCACTCGTACCATCCCCCACAATCAGATTTAGGATATGTGCACAACACCTCATGTGTAAGAACTCATGTTCTAAAATAGTTCCATCCCAATCTTTAGTTACATTTTCCAAAAACTTAACGGTGGCACCATTTGAGCTAGCATTGTCTACTGTTAAAGTGAATATGCCATTAATACCCCACTCACGCAAACACATCTCAATCTTTCTACCTATAGTCTCCCCTTTATGGTCTTCCACTTGACAAAAATTCAAAATTCTCTTATGCAACTTCCAATCATCATCAATAAAATAACCTGTAAGGGACATATAACACAGATTTTTAATATTAGTCCATGTGTCTGTAGTAAGACACACCCTACGACCCTTCAAGGCTCCTCTTAGTTTCTCTCTTTCAACACCATAAATGCCAATCACATCCCTAGCCACAGTTTGACAAGATGGAATATCCCTAATTCGCAACTTAGGTTGTAAGGTTTTCGAATATCTTTGAAACCTATACCCTTCAACAAACCTAAAAGGCAACTCATCTATTATAACCATTTCAGCAATTGCCTTTCTAGAAGCCTCAACAGTAAAGGCTGTTAGTATAAGCTGAAACCCTTCCTCCCCATCCATTTTGGGTTCAAACGCTAAGGTTTGTTGCCCTTTAAGTGTATCTCTATTAGGGTTCTTAACACAAACTGGAGTATGATTCAATAAATTAGCAGTACCATGCCCCTTACTATCAACTAGATAAGTTTTTTGACAGTAATTACAAACAGCCTTAAAATGACCCTCACCAATATCTATTTTATCAAAATGGTCCCAAGCAACAGACTTTTTCCTATTACTACACACCTTGCCTTTACCTTTAGGTGGAAGTGGAACCTCAGCATTAGTTGGAGGGGTAGTAGGGGTTGTTTGGGAAGGAAGTACAACTTGGGCAACAGGTTCAGTTTGGGCAGTAGGTGTTGTTTGGGAAGGGGGTGCATCACTAAAGGGTTCCATAACCTAAAGACATCAAAATTATGCATTAGCAAACAAAAAAAAAAAAAAAAAAAAACTAATCCTAAGAAAATACAAGTACATTGATCATGGGAAAAAAAAAAAAAAACAAAACAAGGAATAAAACAGGCAGATAAGAAAATAAAAAGGTGTTTGGATTTTATCTTTTTAAAACAGGTGTTCATATTCTTCTTTTACAATGAATATACAAGTACATTGATCATAAAAAATAAAAACAAACAAACAAAAACAAAAACAAAACAAGAAATAAAACAGGGCAAATACAAATCACACTTAGAGCATGCTAAAATAATAAATCAAACTAACTATAATGTCTGTCTATAAAGAGTAAACATGAAAATAAACACAAAACACACTCAGAAAAGTGATAACTCAAGTCTTCGAAGAATGATAACAGAAACAAACACACTCAAATTAGGGGTTCCATATTTAAAAAGAGATAAATCAAGTCTTAGACCAACAAATCAAATAAAGAAAAATTAGGGTTTCATCTTTGAATGATTGAATCCAATCTATTGTTCAGTTTTGGTCCCTAATCTTTAAGTTTTAAATCATTTGAACAAGATCCCTTAAGTTGCTTTTCATATCATTCTTATTACATATCAAAAAATAAATCATTTGCACAAAATGAGAAACCCATATCATAAATACACAATCACAAAATACAGAAAAAGAGGGATGAAAAGGGAAAAAAAAATTACCTGATTTAAGACTAGGAAGCCGAGACTGAGAAAACCCGTGGAGTGAAGACGGTGGCGTCAGGTGGGCTGTGAGGCGGCGGCAACAGCAACCAGCAACCCAGTGGAGTGAGTAAAAGACTTGATTTGTTTCAAAATAAAAAAGAGAGTTAGAAATCACTAGAGAGAGTAGAGAGCAGAGAGAAAAGTAAGAACTTAGAGGGAATACCCATTTATAAGAGAGAGAGAGAGAGGGATTAAAAAGAGGGATGAAAAGGAAAAAAAAGTTTACCTGATCTAAGAATAGGAAGTCGAGACTGAGAAGACCCGTGGAGTGAAGACGGCGGCGTCAAGTGGGCTGTGAGGCGGCGGTAACAACAATCCGGTGGAGTGAGCAAAAGACTTGGTTTGTTTCAAAATAAAAAAGAGAGTTAGAAATTTATAGAGAGACTAGAGAGTAGAGAGAAAAATAAAAGCTTAGAGAGATACCCATTTATAAGAGAGAGAGAGAGAGATGAGGGTTGAGACTTGAGAGTCTTGAAGTGTGGCCGAGTAGAGAAAGGAGTAGGAAAAATCAAATTTGGATTTTGATTTGAGGGGTAGCTATTCCATATCTTCAGATTGTTGACCGTGGGCATGGGGAAGTGATGAAAAATTGCCATCTGATTTGAAGTATAGCTGTTCCATATCTTCAGAAGAGATTTTTTTTTGTGTGAAAACTGAGAAATATGAGTGGTTTTAGGCAATGGGTACTCAGGACTCTTACTTTTAGTCCCATCACCATGGCAGACTTGCAGTAGCGTGTAGCAGTAACCAAAAGTCCAATCAGCTCCTTTAGACTTCACGTGTTTTGCAATTTGATACTTTTTTTTTTTTTTTAATCTTAAGTAATCGGTCGGGTTGGGTTATACGGGTTTTTAATCCATTAACCTGCCACCCGAATCGATTAATCAGGTTTTACTTGAGAGAGACCCGAAACCAACCCACCCTAGACTTCGAGTCCACCCGCTGGGCCTCGGGTCGGACGGATTCAGGCAGGTTGGTCGGGTCTTTAACCCGCTGGACACCCCTAGTCATAAGGGTTGGCATTACTAAGGGGTCCACCGTAGTATATATTTATGTGGATCATTGTCAACCTATAGATCATCAAGTGCAATTATGTTAGTGACAAATTTATAACTCTCAATCAACATCAATCACAAAACTTTGTGTATGAAATGCCAACAATACTAACCTCAACCAAATTTGCATATACTCACCTCAGGTCACATACAAAAATAGTCATCACCAATTTCATATTATTTTAAAATTCCAAATCATTCTAGGGGCATGACTTTCAAAACCCATTCAAATAAGTTATGATGAACAAAAATATTATATACCAACCAGTTATCCATTGAAATCTCTGTTATAAATCTTAAACAAATATATCTTGAAATAATTTATGGTAAAAAGAGTGCATAGGATTAATGCAAACAAGGAGTTAGTGTGCCATAAGCACCACTAAGGTCATATGCTATTTTTTATAGCAATCAAATCTATGAGGCAGGAACTTGCATGGTTCCTTTGGTGTCCTCTGATGGGACAAAAGTAAATGCAATAGCTACTTGTCGACACACTTATGCATAATGCTTTTAAGGTTCTCAAAGTTAAGCCACGAACTGTCCCTGTTATAAAACTCTAGAAACATTAAATTAGCATCCCAAAGGTTTTGATAGTTAGGATTTGATCAACTAAAAAACTAACCTGAAATTCAATCTTACAAAATAAAAATTAAGAAAAAAGATAAGTTTGATAACAATATAATTTGATCCCAAGGATAGCCTAGAATTGTAGTGGAGGCATTGCAAGGAGTAAAATGGGATGGATTCAATATAAAATTTGATCAAAAGGAGAAATTATCAATATTTAGTACTAAATATTCCCAAAATTAATCACAATATTAATTTTAACAAAAAACTTAGCATATTATCACAATATTTACACTAACAAACAAAACAGATATTCCCATATGTTGTAATAACAAAATTAATCACAATATTTGGTACTAAATATTCCCAATAATCACAATATTAGTTTTTTTTTTTTAAAAAAACTTAGCAAATAATTTAATCACAATATTTACACTAACAAAAAAAAAAAAAAATTCCCAATATGTTGTAATTTAATCACAATATTTAGTACTCAATATTCCCAATAATTAATCATAATATTACTAGTCATTATAAACAATTTTTTCTTAAGTAGATTAATGATCTTATATAAATGTGTCCAAATATTCAGACATTGGTTTGGCAGTAAGTAATCAAGTTCATCAAAATAATATTAATGTCAAAAAAAAAAAAAAACTAGTAAAAAATCACAATATACTAACAAATAAAATTAATCACAATATTTACACTAACAAAAAACAGAAACAAAACTTTTCCTAATATGTTCTAAATTTTTCTTTAAAAAAAACACTAGCAAATAATCACAATTTTGTAAAAACATTAATTGAGATGTGTTGTGTGAGACAGCTTAGGAAAGTAAGTAGTGAAGAGATATCTTGAGAGTTGAAGAGACGGGTAAGGAGGAAAACTAATCCCAGCTGCGACCCATGGCAACACATGGAGGGCTGGGGACCATTCATAGGAAACGAGTCCAGTAGGCTCGATTTCCAGCTCAGTACCCACATGACAAGAAACTGGTGGATGAGACTAGTAAATCAAGTTCAAAGAACTCGGTTTTTGTATCCAGAAATCGAGTTCAGAGGACTCATTTTCTACCCACAAAAATTTAGTCCAATGAACTCGATTTTTGGTCCTACGTGGACACTTCTTCCACCTCAATTGCTGGCAAAACCGGAAACTAATAACTCAAAAATCAAGTCCTCTGGACTCAAATTGTTAAAAACGAAATATGTTTGAAACGTTGCCTAAATAATGAAATAGTTTGGGTTTTATAGTTATTTTCTTAAAAAATCCTAAACTATTGCCAAGATTACTGAGGAATTTTGCACTGCTATATCAAATTTGAAAACTTTACTAGACTTGATGGAGTCCAAACATCACAACTCTTTGCTATGAATATCACTCAAAATCTCGTAATGGTACTTCTTTCCGATTTATTGGTGAACATTTACAATAAAATTTACAAAAGTTGTTTATTGGTTGATACAATTATTGATTATTACAAGCTTTTTCTTCCTCTCTAATTTGTAAGGGCATCTTTTGCAAATTCAACTATTCAAGCATTTTAGAAGTGTTGACAAAATATTTTGTCATATGAAAGTTGTGAAATTCACAAAATTATGTTTATAGAAATCTTATTATCTTTTTTTTTTTTAATTATTATAAAAATAAAATTTAATACAGAAGATTGTTGACAAATTTGAGTGGTTCTCTTTCAACCATATGGTTTCAAAATATTGAATAATTATACTTTAGGTTAACTTTTTATATTATATTATATGGTCTAATTTACTAATTAATAAAAATCCCGCATATTGTACTAGAGTCATGCATATAACATATATGGTAAAAAAAAAAAATAAATAAATAAGGAGTGGCATAGGTAAAAAAAAAAAAAAAGCAATAAAATTCAAATCCTTGAATAATAATTTTTATATTTCTTGGAAATAAAAATTTAAGCTATACTACAGCCAGGGTTTTACACTCGTGGGCCAGGTTTTAACTTCTAACTTCTAACCTTGAACAACTTAGCTTGGGACATATCACCATAGGTCCCACCTTATTAAATTTGGTCAAGAGATGTGAAGGGTGAAGACAAGTGTGGCCTTTGTTGTCTACTCTCCAAATTTCCCCTCCCATCGTAGAGCTGTATATAAACCATGTTGTTTGTGAACAATTGACTCGAGAAAACAAGTAAACTTCTATTTATTTGTTTAGAAACCAAGTAAAGTTTAAGTCTCAATTTTAGACTTGATTATTAAATAAGTCAAATTTAAACATAATAGTGTGTTCGTGAATAAATTCGTTAATATGAGAGCTCGATTTAACCATATATAATATAACATTTTATATGTATACTTGTTTAAAAATTCATTAATATAGACATGAAATTGGATTGTATAAATTTGTTAATAGGTTCATATGATATTAAATTATTATTTGTAGTTTATTAATGATATATACAATCTATTTATAATAAAAATTCATGGGATTGTGAATAGATAAAATATTTTAGTCATAGTTTCACAATATAGATAAAAAGAATAAGTTAATCAAATAATTAGTGAACAAGTTTGAGCTTGCTCGATAAGAAAATGAGCAAAACTTGAGAATAAAATCTTGTTTGATATATAATGAGCTCAAGCTCGGCTTGTTTTTGAAGAAAAAATATTAAATAAACAAGTTTGAACTTTTAGTACTTGACTTGACTTGACTCATTTATTGCCCTACTTTCCATATTTGGTTAAGAGTATATATAATATAATTCCTTAGTTGCTAGAGATGGATTTCAACCTTGAAGTTTCAGATGAAATTATTAAATATCAATTGAGCTACAAAATTCTTGTTAGAAAATCAACATATTTTTGAAAAAAAATATCAATACACAATTTTGAGATTATGGATAGAAGTTAAAACCCGTGTAATTTATTATACACGCAAATCCATGCCCCAGCCCAATATATAGGTCGAATGACACCTTTATAGAATACATGTGATCTAATAATAATAATAATAATAAAAGATTATATGTGATGGCTTTGATGGGAAAAAAAATTGGGAATTTACTAAAAAGATCATGACACAAGTGCACACACCAATAAACCTACAAACAACAAATAGAAAGAGACAATAAAGTTTGAATTGGTGGCGAAAAGCTTTGTAGTTCAATTTTATGATTTTTTTCAATAAAGATATTTAAGATTTAAATGATCATTCTCCTAACAATTGAATTATTAACGAAAAAAAATATCGCATAAATGGATGGTGGAGAAAACAAAGAAGAAGAGAGAGGAGGATAGATGTGATTGATGAAGAGAAGGAAGTGAGTAGAAGAGATGTTGGTTGTGCTAGTTGGATTGTAAGTGTTAGTCAAAATTGTCGAAACATACTGGAATGATTTAGTATAAGTAGAAATAAGATGTAATTTAAGAAAAAAAAAATTTAGTACCACAAACTATTACACAACTTCTTTGCCACAACTATGGTGCGATAGAGTGAGAGCAATGAAGAAAAAATAGAGAGTTTATTTGTAAATAATTGACAACCACTTATAATTTTCCACGTCAGAGTCGTAGCAAAAAATTGTGGAATAGTTTGGTCATGGATACAAAATTTGTCAAATTGTGGTACGGTGCAAAAATCAACAACAATGCCTCACCCATAAAAATTTGGTTAGGAATGAACTTTTTTTTACTAATAATTTGGCACCCCCACAATTTATCTCCATCAACCTTTCCAAGTTTTAACCTCTAATTCCAGTTACCTATTTATATTTTAAATTGAACAAATCCAATGAAACCTCTTTATTTTTTATTTATTAAAAAGGTGATCCCTCATAGAATCAATATATATATATATATATATATATATTAGAGCAAGACTTAGGTACAATACTTAGGTGCTGTTCCTTAGGTTTCCATTTTAAAATTCTGCCATGTGGATTTTTTGTTATGGGATGAAATTGTTTTTTTTTTTTTTTTTTTTTTTTTTATATAAATTAAGTAGCCACATGGCTGAATCTTAAGAGAGAAACTTAAGGAATAGAACCTAAGGTACTGTATCCAAATTTTGTCCTATATATTAATAGGTAAAACTTAAAGAAAGCTCAATTAGAATTTAAATTAGAATCTAATTTTGTGCCATGTGTCTAAATTTATGTGGGGATCACCATAATTATCCACTTAAGTTTGTGTCATGTGTTCACTTAAGTTTTTAATTTTTGTGACAAGTGAGTTAATAAGTACAAAATACTAAGAATCTAATATTAATGAATTATAAAGTGAAATAAAAATTAAAAAAAAAAACCAATTATATACTCTGTGGGGCTCGTGGGCCTGGAATCCCCGGCCCACCTTTAGGCTGGCTCAAGGCCTAAGCCGAGGAGGGACAATTGTCCCAGACAGTCGTCTAAAGGGTTTTTCAGCCCTTTTCGGATCCATGCCGAGGACACACCCTTCCTCGGCATACCTAGTCTAATTCTGGGTAGGGGGCAAACCCAGAATAGGTGGCCACATTCACACTTAATGTATTTGCCTGACTCCCCAGGCTGCATTAATGAAGACAAGACCCCTAAACAGTGCAACCTTGGAGGCTGCAACCCACAATATGGGGAAGAGCGTGTCTAATGGGACAAGTTCTGAAGCAGTAGCCTGGATGACCAACAGCTGCAAGGCCAGGATCAACAGAGGGGAGTATATAAGGTGAAGAGCCCCTCTCCCGGGGGGGGGGGGGCGCTCCTCGGATGCCTGCCGAGGAGCAACCCCAAGTGAAGAAAATTTAAGGAAAATGTCTTGGAGGACTGGTGAGAAGCCGGCTGGAACCAAGCCCTTCGCCCTACTCTCTACAAATGTATTGTCGGGGGTGCCCTCCAAAAAACGGAGCCCCTACATACTCAATGAAATCACTACCTAACAAAGATCACCGCATGTTCTATCTTATTAAAAATTAGAAGAAAAAAAAATCATAAGTAGTATTAAATTTAAGTAATAATTTTAATATGTGACTAATTACGTTTACTTAAAAAAAAATAATTTGACTAATTATTTATATTTTTATGATAAAAAAATTGTTTTTAATTTTAAATTTATCTATACGAATGCATGTGTTACATTTTTTTTTTAATAAATAATTTGATTAATTATTTATATTTTTATACTAAAAATTGTATTTAATTTAAATGCATCTATGCGTTTGCATGTGTTATATGCTAGTTAGTTTAAAACGTCCCCATTAAAAAAAAAAGTTGCACTAATTATTTATATTTTTATGACAAAAATTGTATTTAATTTTAAATGTATCTAAACGAATGCATGTGTTACATGTTTTTATTTTTATTTTTTTTATAAATAATTTGATTAATTATTTATATTTTTATAATAAAAATTGTATTTAATTTTAAATGCATTCATGTATTGGCATTTTTTATATGTTTAAAAAGTCCCCATTAAAAAAAAAAAAAAAAAAGTTAAAAAGGTCAACTCTCTAGATAAACAAGATGATCGAAATCATTACTTTCATTTATTAATTCCATCCTCGAACGTTTATTATTTCAATTAATTTCTCTTTTCTTCTTTAATTTATTTCTATCCTAATTGGTATTGGGCCAAGCTTGTATAATGTCCAAGAGCCCAAATAACTTCTTGAATATTAGGTCGCACTGGTTGGATATTTTTTACTCAAATTTTACACATTGCAACATGCCTCTTATGATGAAAATTATTGCTCTAGCGGGCATAATTTCTCCTCCAACAAATTTTTTTTTGAGGAATCTCCTCTCATTTAGCTTAACTACATTACCAAACCTCTTGCAACCCATGAAATTAATTTTCCCATATGGACTCATGACCCAAGACTTCACTTCATGATGTGGATTTCTGATTTCTCCAATTCTCCTACCCCACAAATGGGGCTCATGTCTCGTGTCTCTCTTGCTTCATGAATTGGGTTAAGGCTCATGGTCTATGCTTCTCTTTACTTCATGAAGTGAGCTTTATTTTCCCATCCAAGATAAGGTTAGAAACTTAGAATAATAATCATGTGATGATTAAATTTATCATTTTCTAACTATTTAAGCTTTTGAAAAAATTGGTACGATAAAACACTACTGACTAGCCCTAGGTTACTAGGTATATCAATAACAACCATACCTTTTTGTAGGAAGTTGCAATGCAAAAGATACATGCTAACCCCAGCTAGATTGTTGAGGGCAAGTAGACACCAACTTCGCATCATTGCTAGTAATCCCATAGCAAGAACTTCATTGCTAACTACTTCTCATCTACACGGTACAAACTAGAGAATCAGGTAAGAGGTAACATCGCATTTTCCATTTGAATAATAAAATTCCCCCCTTTTTAATGTACCTTTATTTTTTAGATGATTGGGCAGATTTTATTTCAACACATACATGTTATGTGTTGAAATAATAATATAAGTAGTAAGCAACACAAATATTATATAGAAATCAACAAAATATCAATTAACATTATTACATGACATTTGAACTAAATATTAAGAATCTTAGACAATTTAATTACATTACAATAAAACAACACCCCTAAGCCTATTCCCCATGTGATCTAGCAATCGAAAGTAGATAATTCTCTGTTGCTTGTTCAATAGTAAAGTACAACATACGCCCAAAAACCCAACCGCAAAGCCAAGCGCCATGCTTACATAAAACCAATCCACTTCAAGTCCAAGAGTACCTTTATTCCCTATGTTTTCATTGTTGGGTTTTACACCATTTATAGTACAATTATCAGTAAGTGGTGGTCCACAGAGTTTGTTTCCAATGAAACTAGATGCCTCAAAACTTTGTAGCTGGGTGCTTAAAGGGATTTTCCCAATCAAATTGTTGTTTGACAAGTTCAAATGATTTAAAAATGTCAAACTAGACATGCTTGAGGGAATTTGACCTGAAAGTTGGTTCATAGAGAAATCAATACATTCCAATGAACCCATAGTACCTATATTCACAGGAATACTTCCAATCAAGAGATTATATGACAAATTCAATGATTGTAATTCTCGGAGATTGGTCACTTCTTCGGGAATCTCTCCTGATAAACTATTCTTGGAAAAGTCTATACTTTTTACCAGTTGGAGAATGGTGCTATACTCAAGAAATTTTCCCTTTATCACAAGCAATGCACTTTCAAGAGGGAAAGATTCACCATAAGAATCAGTCCAGGGGTAAAAATCCATGTTGAGATATGAAATACTTTTTGAGGCCATGGCACTAAAATTTTTAACACATCTTGGTATGCTTCCAAATAGTTTATTATGAGAAAGGTCCAAGATCTGAAGTGAAGTTAGAGCACAAAGTTCTTCTGGAATGTGACCATGAAAATTATTTGAGCGAAGGTTGAGAGTCATCAAGCTTAAAAGCCTATGTCCTATCCATGAAGGGATGGATCCAACAAGCTCATTTTCACTGAGATCAATAATAACCAACTCTTTACAATTTTTCAAAGATGATGGCAATTTGTTTGAGAGTTTGTTGTTGTGTAGGTGCAAAGACTTGAGAAGAGTCAATGATCCAATGGATGCTGGAATGTTGTCGGTGAAATTGTTGTTTCCTAAATTTAGGATCTCCAATTTGTGCCACATTGTCCAACAATCATGTATTTTTCCAGATAAAAGATTTTTTCCAAGATTGAGAAGTTCCATGTTTTTGGGCTCATTCATCTTGTAACACAAAAAGTGAGAAATAGATCCAGAGAATGAATTGTTAGAAAGATCTAGCGCAATCACACTAGAGGACATACAAGGTAATGAGCCGTTGAAATAGTTTGAACGCAGATCAATCACAGAAGTAGAAAAAATTACAGGACTGTTTGGAATTTCTCCATGGATTAGATTGTGGGAGAGATTTAGAAATTGGAACTTAGAAGACAAGTTCCAAAATGAAGGAGGAACAACACCAGAAATCCTTGTATTGGATATGTCCAAATTCTGAAGATGTCTTTGTGAACAAAGCCATGTGGGAAAATTTGGCCCCAAATTCCATGACCGCAAGCTTAAATACCCTAGTTGAAAAGGAGGAATCCAATCGTGACTTACATTTAAAGTCAGCCGATTTCCAAATGCATAAAATTTTTTCAATCTTGTTAAATTGGAAAAATGAGATTTGGACACAACACCTTCCAACATATTTGATTCAATATATAAAGCCTTTAGTTTGGAAAGTTGACCAATATTTTGAGGGAGAGTTCCACTAAATTGATTATGTGAAAGATGCAGGATTGTTAGAGATGAAAGATTTCCTAAAGACATTGGAATTGGACCTGAAATTGAATTCCTTGAAAAATGAAGTTTGACTAGATTTTTGAATAGACCAAGTTCATCCGTCAAATGACCATGAAGTTGAGAATAACTTAAGTCTAAGATTTCTAGCCTATCTGAAAGACACCCTGATAAACTTTCTAAGATTTCAGATATCTCTTGACTCCATTTGTTGGATGATAATCTGATTTCCCTTAAGTTACAGAGATTACCCAACGATCTTGGCAACTTTCCTCCAAGTTCATTGAATGACAAGTCAATACTAATGGCAGATGTTAGGTTTCCAATGGCATTGGAGATTGTACCTTGCAAATTATTGTAGCGAAGGTTGAGAAACTCAAGACGACTAAAACTATACAACCAATTGGGAATTGAAGAGTTGAAATTGTTTCCCAATAGATATAGGTGCCTAAGAGAAGTCATGTTGTGGAGACCAATAGGGATTGGACCTTGAAAGTAATAGTGAGATAGATCAAGAGAAACAAGATTACGAAGACCAAAGATCCATGATGGGATCAAAGTATTTTCACAATGGTTTCCTGAAAGATCAAGGGTAAGGAGAGATGAAAAGTTAACAGTAGGTGTCAGTGGAATGAAAGGAAGTTGGCAACGTGACAAGCGCAACTCAAACAAGGAAGGGAGCGTGCTTGTGAGTTGTAGCCAATCAGAGGCTTTGCTAAGATTAACACCACTCATATCGAGATGTTGTAGCAAAGGAAGACCAAAAAGCCATTGAAGGTTATTCACATATAAACCATGAAAATGAAAACTAGAACTTTCGAGATTGAGATAGAGCAAATTGGAGAGGTTTCCAAGTTGATGAGGTATTACTCCCACAAATCCAGCATGAGAGAGATTAAGAGATGTTAAACTCTTCATTGAACCAAGAAATGAGGGAATAGGAGAAGTAGGGAAATTATTGAAGCTGAGGTCAATGTAATTCAAATGCTTCAAATCAAGCAGAGAAGGATTTAGCTTACCACCAAACACTGACCGCCAATACGCTTCGTATTGTTCTTCAGTTGCAGAATCACTCGGATAAATGGTTGAAAGATTGAGTTGATGGACGTGAGCAGTGAGGTTGTGGCAGACAACACCAACCCACTGACAGCAATCCCCATCAACAGTCCAAGAGGAGAGTCGGTTTGAAGGATCAATAAGGTTTTGCTTGAACTTGAGAAGGGCGCGTCGCTCGGTATCGATGCAACGAACCACAGAGTCAGTATGTCCGGTGCAGAAAATGAAGAAATGAGGAAGAGGAATAATTAGAAAAGTGAGGAATAGGAATCCTAAGGAACCCTCCATTATCAGATTATGAGAAGTAAGGGTTAATTGTGAAAAAGGATACTATTTGGATGGTAATTTATAGGAGCACCCCGTTTGATTTTGTTTTGTTTTGTTTTACACTTCAAATTCTACACTGTCCGCATTCCGTGGTCTATGCTTCAAGCATTGACTGAAGACTTGCAATTAGGACCTTCCCTCCATTTTGTGGGGCCTTTATCTGTAGTATTTCTTAGAAAAAAACACTTTCTCATTCAAGGGCTAGGGCCATAGACTTTAATTAATAGATTGAGAATATTGTTTTAATTTAAAATGAATTGGGGAATTCTAAATATAAATAAAGTATACATTATGGTGAAATCATGGCAAAGTATTTAGCTCTAGAGTGAGGAAATGTTTAAGGAATTGAATAATCGTAGTCTTAGTTATAACCTGACTACAATTTCACGCAATATCTTTGAATTAATGTGAATTTTGACAAATCTACCATTAGATTACATTTTCTTTTTATATTTTTCATACTTGCAAAATTTTCAATAAAATTAAAATTTAATAAATATGTCATCAATAAAATGTTTAACAATAAAAAAACTTAAGTTCAACCCGGTAAAAATATATTTCTAACTTTACTTAAAATGCCTACAAAACAGGATACTCTCCTACTAATCCATGATTTCACAAAAAAAATTATCCAATATTTAAAAAAAAAATGAAAATCATGACACTAGACCAAAAATTAAAAAAAAAAAAACTTTATTGCACGTGTAAAGCGCATGTGGTGAGACTAGTAAAATCCTATTATGATTGAGTCAATTTTGACTCAAGATGTAATGCTTTTATCTTCTTCTTAATAAAATTACAATATTCTTATCAATATATATATATATATATATAGTACACTTGATAAAATAAGAAGAATGCTAGTTTTTTTTAATCCACCTAAAGTGAGTCAGTTCGGTTCCAAAAGCTCTTGGGTTTTGGTTTTGTATTGTTCATATAGTTTATATATGGTAATATTGCTTATTTGAGTATTGTTGGTGGAAGTTTCAATGTTATGTGTGAGTGTGTAAAAAAGATGGTTAGTGTTATAGTAATTTGAAATGGAGTACCAAATTGGTTGTCAGAGTCTCTCTCTTCTCTTTCCCCTAATTCGGCATTATCAATTCCAAATTTCTGTAAAACTTAGCACTTAAGGTACCGAAATCTCCCCATCTTCTCAATCACTTAAATATATATATATATATATATAATTTTTTTTTGTCAAATACCCATAAACTCAAATTTTAATAATATTTTGTTAAAAGACTCACAAAATTCAAAGAAAAATAAACAAAACTTTGACTTTCTTATTCAAAACCCAAATTAGATCAAATGCCACCAAAGTCCTAACCATAATAAGGTTGCTATGCTGCCACCATTGTGATCAAAATCAAAATACAAAATGATAATTCTAAACTCATGATTGTTCAAATAATGATAAGTCTATTTATATACCTTTTTTTTTTTTTTTTTTTTTTTAAAAAATTACAAATTTATAATCCAAAGACTTTGAACTTCTAAAGTCTTAAAAGAGAGTTTGGAGATTTCGATTTTCTTTTTCGAAGTATTTGGAGTCTCCTTTACGCTAGGCAAAACTTTTCAATTTTGAAATTTTTTTCTTAAATGACCTAATTTTCCGCACCAAACTTTTCTTTTTGATGGAATTCCACAAAATTTTTTCCACAAAATTTTTTCTTATAGTACCTAATTTTCTACACCGAACTTTTTCTTTTTGATGGAATTCCACATTACACATTGAATACACTCAATAACATTTTTCTCCATCTAGTTTTTCCAAGAAAGTATCGTTCAAGAAAATTAAAAATCATGGGGCCTTAGAATCTTGACAAACAATAACTGTGCGAAGAATTCAACATTCATTTCATGGAATATTGAAATCTAATACCCTCTAATACCGTATCCAACATCAAACATTTAATCTAGCTTTTACTTACTAATTGAAAAAGTATTTGAATTTTTTTTTTTTTTGGTTGCCACATATCAATTTTTATTGGTCAATTTCCAGTGTCTTTTAGTCTTTCCTAGAAAAAACACTTTCTCATTAAGGGCCAGGGCCATAGTCTTTAATTAAAAGATAGACAATATTGTTTTAATTAAAATGAATTGGGGAATTCTAAATATAAATAAAGTATACATTATGATGAAACCATGGCAAAGTGTTTGGGGAAAATGAAAGAGATTTTAGTGCGAAGAAGGAATTGGAAAAGTGATTACCTGGATGATGATGATGATGATGATGAGGATTTTGGTGTGATTGGGAGTGGCGGTGAATCCAGAGCTCTCCAGCCACTGAGTTTGAGAGCCATCTTGCGCCTGAGCGGTAGAGACCTTGAACGAGTTGGGCTTCCAGATTTTGTTTATATACTTTATCGTTGTCAATTATTTGGGCCTTTGGGGATTCGGCTTGTTTTGTCAAGGGTGTGGCCATGAGACCCTTTTTCTTTTGGTGTAGTGATCTCTTTTTGTGTGTGTGTGTGTGTGTAATGGTTACAAACTTACAATGTGAAAGGTGGATTTAAGCTTACTTTTTTTTTTCTCAAAGAAAAAAAAAAAAAAAAACCTTAGACTTTCTGTTAGAAATACCATGACATAAAGTTTTAGCAAGTTACATGCGCACCGTAGTACAATACTTTATGATACAAATGTGCAAAGAATACTCGTCACAGTGCCAACTCTGTTTCCTTCAGTAGCATTATGTTCTCAAATAGTTTAAAAATTGAGTACGCATTTCAAAATGAATCATATTTTGTACGGCAATAATCAACAAAACTATTATAACTGAAAACATTGGCACCCACAACGTCACCATTAAACAAGACCACACAAGTATTAAGGACATAACGTTTAAAGCATACCTTGTACAATACATAACCAGGAATTTTCAAAGACAAACCAAATATGCCCAAAGCAATTTCGTTGAAGAGAACAAATGTATTTCAAAGATTTACTCAACTAGACCCATTTTAATTGTTAATTCGAAAGATTGT
Organism: Quercus variabilis; assembly: GCA_030445155.1. NCBI lineage: Eukaryota > Viridiplantae > Streptophyta > Magnoliopsida > Fagales > Fagaceae > Quercus > Quercus variabilis. The sequence continues at coordinate 8,245,275 of CP129453.1, read as the reverse complement.
GTAGAAAATGAGAGAAATCAAGCTTGAGCTTTTTCAATTCTCCTTCAAAGTTTGAAGTGCTATTTGTCAGATTCGAACGAGAGAGAGAGAGAGATTGAGCGTGAAAGAGAGAGACTGAGAGAGCCTTAAAAAGGAAGATACGACGTCGTCTGAGTATTATAAACTTATGAGGAGCGTGAAATACTCATTTGCCCTTCACTTCATGATTTTAAACAATAAAAATGGAATCATTTTGATTTGGATATAATTAAAACATAAATTATATTTCTTTTACCGTGCAGTTTTTTTTTTTTGGGGGGGGGGGGGGGGGGAAGGTACTTGACTATGCAATATTAATTCTAAGAAAAAAAGTTTCTCAAAAAAAAAAAAAATTCTAAGAAAAAAAGATAAAAAATTCATGCTTTTAATTTTAAAATGAAAGTGTTTATTTTAACTTTTACAAAATGGCTCCATATTTATATACTTTCATTGTATTCAAAAATTAAATTGTAGGGATTCAATTTGGATTGGACCCAGAGTATGAATAGGTTTTCAGCCCAGTAAGCCCAAACAATAAATTTTTAGAGCATGAGTACAAGAACTGACACTGTTTTACAAGAAAGGTTATATTCGTTGAGTAGTAAGGGATATATTAGGCTGATTCTATGAGAAAAACTCTTCACGGCTAGGTTTTAGTAAGCCTCTCTTGTGCATGGAATATCTGTCTTTTTTCCTTTTTTATTTTTCTCTCTTTTTTTCTCCTCCTTTTCTCTTTTTCTTAGTATCATCCGTTTCTATGTTATATACTCCGTTCTATCCTTCATTTCCATCGTACACGTGTAGTTCTCATCTTGGGAACTCTTTTCTGTCCCATTCAGCACCTACCGGAACCTTTGCTCAATGGCCATAAAGCTGCTTAGTTATTACCTCCACATTAATGCGGTCAGAGGGTTAGCTGGATAGCATTTAATGTGAAGGTGATGGCCTTGGAAGATATTTGCTACCTTCCCCGACTCCTCCTTCGGTTTATACTTAATTTCTAGTTCAGATACAACTTTGTAGAGTCTCCTGAATAAAATGAAAGTTACATTCACCTCGGAATTTGGTGTCCTCGAACGTGCGTTATGCCGCTGTATACAATATCCACCCCTTTCTTCTATATTATCCCTTTAATAATAAATTTTTTACACTATCCTCGGATAGCTAAGCGTCCTCGGATTGGGTCGTTGGGCCCTGAGCCCACTTTTGAGGATTCTTATATCTTTTTAAGTAACAGGCCCCACATAAATAAATAGTGGGTTTCTAATGGTTAAATAAGAAATTTGGAGTTTAGTCCCTGTTTACATCAAAAACCGATTGGTGTCTTGGTCTAATGATAAAAAATATATTATCAAGAGCGAATGCTATAGATGAAACTCTCTATAATAATAATAATAAGGGTAAACTACATATTTGGTCTCTAACCTTTACACCATATTTTAATTTAGTCTCTAACATTTCAATTATGTTAATTTGGTTTCTAATCTTTCAGTGTCGTGTCCATTGACACAACAAAAAAAAATGTTGGGTCAATTTAGTTTTTGCTGTTATATTATAAACATAAATTGCTGACATGGCAAATGGCCAAAATAAAATTTATGCTTATTGTCACATTAACAGAAGCTAATTTTTTGTTTTGGCCATTAGACATATCATCAAGTCTTGCAAGTAGGACCCTCCCTCCATTTTGTGGGGGCCTTTATCTTTATCAATTTTCATTGGTCAATTTCCGGTGTCTTTATAGTCTTTCCTAGGAAAAAACACTTTCTCATTCAAGGGCCAGGGCCATAGACTTTAATTAATAGATTGACAATATTATTTTAATTAAAATGAATTGGGAAATTCTAAATATAAATAAAGTATACATTATGATGAAATCATGGCAAAGTGTTTAGCAACCTAAATATCCAACAAGAATAAAACAAGTTTATCCAATCTAACATACAATATTTAAATCGTTAAGTTTTTTATTGATTTTTATTTGATTGCATGCACCACTAATATTACATTTTCTTTTATCGAATTATTAATAACAATTTATTTCTTGATAGTAGCAATATTTTTTTTTTTTTCTGTGGCTCTAGACTTATTATAATTGTTTTCTTTTTGAGTAACACAAGTGATTGAGGAGAATGCTTCATAAAACCAAAGTTATTAGTTTGAACTTTGAATCTCTCTTTTTTCCTCCGCTTAAACCAAAACACATTAAATAGTAAATCAAAACTTTCCTTCCATTACAAAAAATTACTATAAGCTCATTATTTTATACTTGAAGTTTTTTATTAAACGGTTATTTAGCCTTTATCTTCTCATTAATGAGTTTTTCATGTAAGAAAAACAACATCTTACTTATGGATTGTCTTAAATATCTTCTAATTGATGTTTGTACCCAGAAAATTTAATTGAAGGGTTCATTAAATTTGCACAACCAAGAAATAAAAAATAAAAATTGAGGCTTAAATTGGAACTTTAAGCCTATTGGTAGTTTAGAGAGTTTGTTATGCTTAAATCTTAGCAGCATTTCAAGTAGGGTTTGTTAGTTCCTGTTCAGAGTATAAAATAGGAATAACACTCACTGTAATCTTATCTGAGTTTAATACAATTTCCATATATTGAAATTTCTAGAGTATAAAAACTCATGCTTTGAATTGAATTTTAAAATATAAGTATTTATTTGAATTTTAAATTTACAAAAGAGCTCCATATCTATATATTTCCATTTTATTAAATAAATAAATAAATACTCAAGTACTTTGGAAATAATTCATACTTTCTCATTTTCTCATTTTGATTACCCATTAGTTACCACCTGTGCTATGATTCAAGGACAAATTGGTCAATTAACAACAATTAAAAATACACCCCACCAACGTTTTGGATTTTTTTTTTTGGGAGGAAATCCACATTTTGAGCTAAAACTCTCACTTAGGCCATTTAAAGGGGAGCCCATTTAGACATGAAAATATAATATCCTATTTAAAAGCTTCTCTCTTTAAAAACAAAACTTTAACCTTTAGCTCATACTAAAAAAGGTAAAAATACTTGTACGTTGCTCATTTTAATTTAGATTTTTAGACTTGCTCCCAAAAACAAAAGAGTGTGTCTTTCTTGGGGGCAACTTTAAACACAATCCCTAAAAACACCTATTCTTATCTTAATCAGATCATTCTCTAGCTTTAACCAAAACTCTAAATCTCAAAATCCTAAAAAACATAGTAATATTACTGATGAAGTGCCACTGTTGGTTCTGCCACTGTTGGAGGGAACCCATTGCAGGTATCGAGTGAAAATGCCCAATATGAGATGGAGTAACATGTGATGGCAAAGAATGGGGAACCCCTTGTTGATGCATAACATATGGATGCAAAGCAGTCATTTGTCCACGTGGGAGGTATGTAGGCATTGCAAGCATAGAGGACGGAGCAATTGGAACACGAGGAACATGATCGGGCTAAAAGTGAACACAAAAGAACATCAAATGCTATGGAAACATATTTGAAATTATTCATTCCACTTCCTATCCATGGGAAAAAAAAATCATTCCTTTCACCAAAAATATATTCCAAAACAGAGAATCCACAACTAAGTCCCAATTTCCAATTGAAAAAATAAAAAACCAGTTGAATACATACAGACATGTGTACGTGTGTGCCATATATGCTAAATTGTCATAAATTATCCACTGAACATCCAGAGATATGTTTCTGAAGTAACAAATTAATGAAAAAAAAGTATTTCAATTTTATAATATATAATTCCATAGATATTTCCGTATAACATAAATTTCCTTCAAATTACATTTATAAATTTGTAATAAACCACACCCACATGCCATTCTATGTCAATCAGCATCAGTGTTGTCATCTCTCCCTTCTCTCCTTTTCTGCTCTTACTCTGTTGTTAATCAAACTACAGAACTAACTTCCCAGTGAGTCTAAAGAATCAAAGCATTGATCAATCACTAGATATCCTGCCACCATAGTCTCAATTATTTAGCTTTATTTATTTGCTGCCTTTTTGAATTCTGCACAACGCTGGATTTAGTTATGAAACAAACTAAAGCATATTTCATTTTCTTCCATATTAATGATTTAAATTAATAGTTTTCAGTTATAATAGTATCTTTCTAATTATATATATGTGTGTGTGTGTGTATTGTTGGGCTATCAAGAAACCATGTCTTCATAAAATAAGTGTAGATGAAATGAGAATATTAAGATGGATAAATGGAAATTCAAGGAAATAAAAAATCATTTGAGATGGTTTGGTATGTGCAAAGGAGAGCAATTAATGCACTAGTGAGGAAGAGTGATTTGATTCAAGTTGAGGGAACAAAAAGATGTAGAAGAAGACCTAATATAACACTAATAGAAGTAGTTAAAAAAACATGTTAATTAAGGAATATGGTCTTAGATAGGATAGAGTGGCAGAAAGATGTGGCCAACCCATCTATAGCCAACTCAAGCAAAGCATAATTGTAGTCAACTCAGGCAAAAACATACCACTTTAAAGAATGTTACGTTCCTACAAAAAAACAAGCAAAATAAATTGAAGGAACCAATTGCAAAATAGCAACAAGAAGAAAGAATGAAATGACACCTATAAATTTTAAATTTTAAAATATTTAAAAAATTAAATTAAATTAATTAAATTTATAATATGAAAAAAAATAATAATAATAATGAATGAAATGGTACAATTAGAAACACACGTTATAAACCAAAATGGTAGCATAATGCATATGATTGTAGCCATTGTTAAAAACACACTTAGAGCTCAAAGCTCAAAGCCCCAAGGTATCAATTTGACGTGCTACTCTATGTACCATGTGGACTATTTTGGAAAAACAAACGACAAGACATTTAATGGAGTGGAACCTCCATGATATATAGCTTAAGTCTTTATTTTTGAGATCATTGTATGAGTACATGCTTGCTTTTGGCTGCATCCAGTCTCTTTTTTAGATTCCATAGACTGGGTTGAACTTGGCATGTATTCTTTAGGTGAATCTTTTGCATGCATATTTATATACTCCAGGTTTTCCTTCAATGTACACATATTTATTAATTGTCGAAAAATAAAGAAAGACAATCCCTAGAAGTGCAATTTACCTGGGCTGGTGCATTGCCAGTTGAAGCAAAAGATGAGACATTGTCAGAATTCCCATTTGGAAGGACCCCAGAATTTCTGCCTGATGTGCCACCTCCTCCATTTGCATCTAGCTGGTTTCCATTGCTTTGTCCAAACTGAGATACATCCTTTGAATTTGTTTGGGATATACGTGACTCATACTATATGTTCCACCCCTTTCTCGTGCATCGGCCAGCTCAAGTTGAAGCTGTTGTATTGTATGCATATGAAGTCTTTCCATCTCTGCAAACTGACATAAAAAAACCCAAAAGACATACAATAATAAAAATTATATTCTTAGTGTGAAACCCCTCCCCAACAAAAGGAAAACAAAAACTCAAAATCTTCACAACAAACAGATTAAACTTGGGAGAAATTAAACAGCATTGCAATACATTTTGTGCAGTATATGTTAGTCAACAACAATTGACCTAAATATTGCTGAGAAATGCAAAGATAGGTACAGAAAATTTGAAAGTTCAGTCACGGAGATCAGATTTAAAGTCAATAACAAAAAGCATAGAATGTGTACATTTATATGTGCAAATTCATCTACAAAAAAGTCGACCTGTCTTTGACAATCCAAAGCAGGTCACACTTGAACTGCTTCATAATTCTCAATTCAACACACCATAAATGTGCAAAATGGAATCCCAAAGCAAGCTTACCTGTCTTTGACAACCAAGCCACAGCTGGTTATATTATTCAGTTCGTTCTCGCAATTCAGCCTGTAATGAATGGTTTGTATTTGATTGTAAGACATCCATCTCCTGGACACGTGCAATCCAAGCTTGGGCTTCCCTCAACTGTTCATCTTTATAAAGAATGGTTTCTTGAGCCACCCCATACTGAAAGATAAGATCATTTTCAGGTAATGAACCTCCTAAACAATACCAAGCCTGTGATAATTTCCAGGAGGATAAAAAAGGGAAAGTGGGGAAAAAAACATGAAGATAATTTATCATTACAATGATAACATTTCCCAAACAATAACATTTATTATTAATATTAGGTAAATTTGAATAAGAAAACAATGATTTATTCAACATATGTGTGCAATTTAGAGATGCCTTTCAGTACAACATAAATGCAAATAACAAACCTGATCCTGCAACTCAATAAGTTGTCTCTCTTTTTCTTGAATATGTTCTTGAAGATCATGCATCTGTTTTATATGTTGGTCTCTTTCAACTTCAGATTGACCGCGCTCTCTTCTGCAGAAGAAAGCAATATAGCGAAATTTGTTCAAAAGGTTCAAACCTTAATTTCAATAATGGCAATTAATAGAACAGGGAAGCAATATATCAAGACACTGTTGTTGAAATCATAATAGTATACATGGAAAATTTTTTCTTGTTCAAGTAAATGCCCATAGTCAACTGAGTGTTGAGGTTGAACCAAAAAAAATGATATACTTGAAGAGGAAAGGACTAAAGGCATAAAACACACACATACATACACGCTTACAACTTGAAGAAAAAGGGTTATGCATGCAAATTCATACCTGAAGGATGCTAGTTCTTTATTTTGTTCTCTAAGAAGGTACTCTTTAGCCCAGGCCTGCCCAGTCAACCCAATCAATATTAGTAATTTCAGAGTTTATCAAAATAGCTCATTCGTCAGCATAGAGAACATATCAAAAGTAAGCAAGCACTCAACAAACTGCTTCATTGTCCAATTTGATTGCATGCAGTTCCCTATCTTTCTCTTCCATCTTCCTTTCCAGCTCATGTACAGCCTGCTCCCTTTTGCGGAGTTGCTTCTGCCCAAATAAAGCCACGTTTAGAAGCATGACATTGACTGGCCGTTAAAAGCATATTTTGGGAATCTGGTCTCAGAGATCAAAACCTGTATCAGCATGTAATTTCAAAAGAACATATGATTTCTTTTAGCTTAAAAGAATCCCCATAATAATTCACACGAAAAACCAGTCATGCCAGCTTTATTTTCGGTCACGCCAGCTTTATTTTGTAATTGCATTGACGTATGATGACATTAATTCCTGATGTTACTTTCTATAACTACTTAACAATAACAATTTCAATCAAGTTGCACTCCTATGGCAGACCTATTATAATCTAAATCCAATTATAAAGTCATACTTGAAGCTTCGCAGTGGCATTAGCATGCTCTTTGATCTGAGCATCAAAGGTGGTTTGCAATTCCACTATCTCAGATCTTGAAATTAGCTGGGCTTTAATTTCAATCTCCATCCGTTGCAACTCTTCTCTTTGTCTAGCAAGATTATGAAGTCTCTGTGGTAAAAGTTCATCATTTAAGCCACCATCCGCTGTGATTGAACAGTAGCTGACATCAAGTGGCTCTCTGCCCTGCTGCACCTTGACAAAACAGCAAATCATCTTTATTTTCAATAATTCATAGACATTACAAGATATTTCTGACATCAGATTCCTTACCTCATATATGGTTCTCTCACCCAATTGCCCTAAGTGTTTGTTAGGCAACAACTTAAGTGTTTGTTAGGCAACAGCTTTTTCTTTTAACTTTTTAAATTATTTGCTTATGTACAGATTTTTAAGATTCAATTTTTAACCAACTTTCAGCAAAAAGCTACATCCAAATGCACTAGTCTTCTTCCATTTGGTCCTTCCTACTCTCAACCTTGTTCCTCAAGTTTTCCAGACAGTCACCTTGTGCCCTTTTTGTGGTGCCATTTTAATATTTAACTGTAATTTACACCCTCCTCTCTCTCTCTCCCCCCCCCCCCCCCCCACCCAACCCCAAAACAAACGCACGTGCACACACACATAGATAAACCATGAGAAACTCTACAAACATAATTCAGTTCACACAGAAATTTTCCATCTACAAAATATGGAGTAACAAGATTGGACATTTACTTACTCGTAAAACTGCCACTTTTAATATACTAAATTCCCTTGTTAATTAGTTTTCTTTAAAAATAATTCTATAAGGCTAGATATTCTATTAGATATCTAATTAAGGAAACTAAATGAATTCTAAAACAGGGTTCTCCATTTTTCCTTCACAAACGGTATCCAAGTCATTAATCCAAGAGAAACATACATATTTAAGAACACAAGAAACATCATACATTCATTCAACAGATTAAACTTTCTTAGCAGAATGAAATTTTGACAAACAACTAAACATAGCCAATATATAATCCATTATCATTTTTCTAACCAAACTCACTGGGCAAGTTTACAAATATCCTCATACTCAACAGCTTTAAGCACTCTACCAACATAAGCACCCTTCTCTATCTGCACCTTGGCGCAAAACTTCTCCGTATCAACCCCCAACAACTTGGCAATCGCGCCACGATACGCCCCATTCACAATCTTCACGAGTCCCCCAATTTGGGGAATCACGGTCTCGAGCTCCAACTGATCAACTCTCAACACATGCTTACTCTCAAGCATCTCAATTTCCCCAACATACTTATCAATCACTTTCTTCACAACCCCTTTTTGCTTATAGTAACCCTTCTCGGCCAAAGCTTTGCTCATAACCTTAACAACAATTCCCTCACACAACCAATAGTCCTTCCTATTAATCCTCTCCTTCTTCATCTCCTCCTCCCTCATCATCTCCCCCAAAACCGACTTATTATTATTATTATTATTCGTCTTCGCCACACTGGCACTGGCTTTGCTATCGGTTTCCATTTCATCAAACACCAATTTCGAAGCCTCTCCCCTCTCTTTCGGCTTCAAATTCGACGATGCGAGCTTCAAACCGATCTTGACACCAGCTTCGGGTTTCAATTCCCTAACAGGTTCAGCCTCGAGAGGCTTCGGAGGCTCGGTGAATAACTCCGCGGCTTTCTCGATCTGTTTCTGAATCTCTCTCTCTTGCTTCTCTTCCTCAGCCAAATCGGCCTTGATTCGCTTGTTTTTCAATCTCTCTTTGAACAAAGTCTCCGAATCTCTATCTATATACGTAATGAACCAACCTTTAGGGGTTTCCTCGACCTTACACTTGCCGGTTCGACCAAGATACTTGACGAACTCGGTGAGCGTGGCCCACTCCGTGGAGTTCATGTGGACGTGGTGGCGATCGTTGATGTACTCGTTGTAAACGACGGTGGCGGCGATGCGACTGAACCGGTGGCTACGCTTCATGTGGTCCAAGAAAGTGCGTTCGAATTCTTCGGAGTATCCTTCGACGATTCGGGTCGGGTTTTGGCCGAAGACCTCCATCTGACGCTGGTGGCTCTCGCTCATACAGTGGCACTTGAAACCGTTCTCGTCGCGACATTGCTTCTGGCACATCTGGCAGTACCATCGGAGCTTCTGGAGCCCCTTCGCTTTGATCCGATTCGCGATCGCTTTTGGGGTTAGGAACTCGTTCTTCCCCATTGAGATTTGTAGCTGTGTTGTGTTGTACTGTGATGGATTTGATTTCTTTGCCGAAAATCAACGAAGAAACCCTAAAATCCTAATCCAATTTCCCCAAATCTGGTTCCAAGAGAAAAAATAAAAAATAAAAGGCAAAAATAAAAAACTGGCCTGTAACTTTCGGACTTTCTTATTTCAAGCCTTTAACTTTCAGTCTTATTAATTTAGCCCCCAAAATTTTCAATTGTTATCAATTTGGTACTTAAACTCAAGTCCAGTAAATTTCGGAATTAAAGAAAATTAAAAAAAAAAATTGATATTAAAAAAAAGAAAAAAAACCATTTCAGAACCAACACATCAGAAAATTCAACGCAATGCAGCTCTAAACTAAACACCATTTCATCAAAAATCAAATCCCAATTAACCAAAACCAAAGAGAGAAAAAGAGAGGATAGAGAATCGAACCTCGAAGGAGACAACAACGACGGATGAGAGAGAGAGAGAGAGGCGCATATGCTTCAGAGATAGTGGCGATGCCACGTTGGAGTCAGGGTGTTCCCAAGAACACCCTGACTTGAAATTTTTTTTTTTTATATATATATAATAATTATATTTTATTTATTTATTTACCCTTTAAAAAAAAAATGAGGAACACTCTCAAAGAAAAATGAGGAACACTCTCAAAAAAAAAAAAAAAATTTGTTCATCCTACTTTCAAGCGAGAAAAAAAAAGCCCAAAAAAAATTTTGTACTAAAATTTGAAAAAAAAAAAAAATTTGTAACAGAGCCCAAAAAAAGCCCAACATCAATCCTAAACATAAAGCAAACCCAATCTAAACAAAAAAACAACCCAACAGATGCAAACAGGTAAAGCAAACCCATGGATTCTAAAATTTAAAAAAAAAAAAAAAAAAAACCCAATATACGCTGCAATCACTAAAGCAAACCTAAACACAAATCACTAAATCAGAAATCATAAAGCAAACCTAAACACAAAAACATCAACAGAGCAATGCAGCCAACGTTGCAACCCAAGCCAACAGACATCGCCGTGATCGGTCAGCCAACATAACTCGAGCTCCAGTCTAGAGCACATCGCATCGGGATTCGGTCATCGGAGTCATCGGAGATCGCTCACTGGATCGGGTCGGAGATCGCCGATCGGTCGCATCGCTCGTCGCTCGCTCCGTGACCTTCGTCGCTCGCTTCGTGACCTCCATCGCTCGCTTCGTGACCTCCATCGCTCGTCGTTCGTCACTCGTCGCTCGCTCCGTCGCTCAGCTTGTGTCGGTGCTCCCTCAACCTTAAGCTCAAGAACCTTAAGGTATTTCATAACTTCTCTCTCTCTTTTTTTTCTCTCTCTCTCTCTATTTGAAAAATGAAAATGGAAGTGAAATGCGAAATGAAATGAAAGTTAAATTTAATACTTTATCTATTCTTTGCTCAGCTTAGCTTTAATTTTATTACATTTTGGCCCTTTTTTTTTACTTTTCCTTTTTGGCTTTATCTGTTGTTGGCGTTGGCGTTGGCGTTGGTGCTGGTGTTGGTGAGACTTGGTGAGATATAATTAATTTTTTTATTGTGATTTTTGATTGTGAATTTTTTTTATTGGCAGCTGTCTCTTGTAATTGGGTTATTGGGGGGCTTGTCTCATTGTCTGTCTGTTGAGCGGGGTGGAGGTGAATGGGCACATGGCACATGGGGTCGGGTGAAGTATTTGAATTGGGGAAAGTAAACAATGTGCTAGCACAACTAATAAATAATAATTTAATTAATTAAAGGAACAACTAATAAATAATAAATAATAATTTAATTAATCAATATATTATAAAAGATAAATAAATTAAATTATGTTAGGTTAAATAATAATTAATAATTTTATAATTAATGATATAATAATATAACAAATTATAGTTTATAAAAGACAAACAAATTAATGAAACAATTAAACAACAATAATTAATAATTTTATTAATATTTCAAATGAAATTATTGTTTATTGTTTATTCTTTTGCTAGAATTATGGACAAATATTTGATAAGAAACCACGTATCCAAGATTCATCTCTTGTGCAAGATTCATCTTCATCTCGTTAATGATGGCTTCGAATCTTTCAACTAAAAAAAAAAAAAAAATTTAAGAACACCCTGAAAAAAATTCCTGGAGTCGCCACTGTTCAGAGATCAAAAGGGAAGAAAACGATGAAATTGGTTTACATTGCTTAAGGATATCAAAGAGAAGGTCGGTTTAACTCAATCTCCATCGTCTGCTACTTCTTCTTCTTCTTCATCTCCGTCTCCATCGGCTGCTCGTCTTCTTCATCGACGGCGGTGGCGGCGGGAGCTGGTGGTGATGATCACAATGCTCGGTGGCGAGACTCGTCGTTGTCGTCTCCTTCAAGGTTCGATTCTCTATCCTATCTCTTTCTCTCTTTGGTTTTGGTTAATTTGGTTTTGATTTTTGATGAAATGTTGTTTAGTTTAGAGTTGCATTGCGTTGAATTTTTTGATGCGTTGGTTCTGAAATGGTTTTTTTTTTCTTCTTTTTTTTTTTTTTTTTTTAATATCAGTTTTTTTTTTTAATTTTCTTTTAATTCCCAAATTAAAAAAAAAAAACGACATTTTGGCCTAATTAACCTCAAGACATAACTGGTATTTAACGGAGTATCAAATTGACAACAATAGAAAGTTACTGAAATAACAAAACTAAAAGTTAGATGACTAAAATGACAAAATTGAAAGTTAGAGGGTCAGTTTTATATTTTTGCCAAAATAAAAATAAAAAAGGCAAAAATGCAAAATTGACCTTCTAACTTTCAGTTTTTTTCATTTCAATTATCTAATTTTCAGTTTTGTCATTTCAGTCCTTTAACTTTCAATTATTATCAATTTAGTAATTCATGTTGAGATTTATCACCAAAAAAATAAAAAATAATGTTGTGATTTACTATATTCATGTGAGAGGGAGTGCATGCATTTATTGTGCTTCGGGTGTATTGAATGATTACACAATAACATAATATTAGGCCGTTATCAATGCTTACATAGGTAAATATTCAAAAGTAGAGATAATAAGGCGGTTTATTATTGATAATTCAATTGTTACAAAAAGGAGTCGAGATTTGAATCTTGGATCTCATAGATATACTAGGTATCAATTTTTTTTTTTAATAAATAATTATAACATGTTACTAATCTCGCAGTTTGAAGCATTTTCTCCTAGACTCTCAGACACTTTGTGTATGGAGAGGTGTCAATTCAGTTATAAGACTTTTGGCAATACTAGGTGTCAACTAGTTGAACTAAAAGCTCTTGGCTCATGCTTATTATTATGAATGTGTTATTTGACACCTAAACAATTGGAATAATTTAAAAAAAGAATTGATTGCAAGATTATTTATTTATATATATATTTATTTTAAAAAAATGGTTGATATCTATTTCATTGATAATGATTTCAAAATTAGACCATCAACATGTCAGTTACACTAACTGTTAGCCAGATTTAAAAAAATAAAAATAAAATTATGCACTATTCTGATACATACAAAATGTAGAGTGCAATATACAAAATTACAGATCGCATTAATAAGATATTAATTTAAATAAATATTTCACAGTTTTAACGCAAGAAAGAAAACGTAAGTAACGAACCTTTCTTGATGGACCCCTACCCTGTTTCTCATTTGCCCGTTAATCCGTTATCTTATGTCATTTTGTTTCTATATATTGCCATCCGCTTGTACTGTAAAACTTTGATAAACTAATTAGTCTAATTCAAAACCATTTAATTGTGGTAGGTCTAACTAAATTGTTGATTCTCAGAAAAGAAGAAAGGCGCCTAACTAAATTGCTTAGTAGAAATATTGCTTAATCGAACCTAACAATCCACCAAATTCCAACATTTAAATGACAGAAAAATGGTAATTTGAGAGATGGAAGATTGGATCATGTAGCACCAGTTGAGAGATGATAAATTTTTATTCCAAAAAAAATAGAGATGGTAATTGCCTTTGTTCCCTGCTATGATTCTTTCACCTATTCTTCAGCAAATTCAAAACCATTTAATTATACCACAAATATAACAACTTCTTCATAGAGTTTTTTTTCTTCCCTATATCATAGAGAGGGGGAACTAAATAGAATGGGAGACAACAAAGAAAAAGAAGTCAGTCCAGCCCAACTTATAAAACAAGAGGCCCACTTTAGTATCCTATTTCAGAAAGGAATAGAACACCGACTCCCTAGTGAATTTTTTGCTCTCTCTCTCTCTCTCTCTCTATATATATATATATCTTATCTATATCATATACTATATAATAAAAGTTGAGTTTAGACATCATGACTATGCCAAGTGATTTTACCAAATTGCAGAATTCTTTGTAGATTTTTTTTTTTTTTAAAAATAGATATATTTTTCTTCTTCTATAACTTTTAAGTGGATAAAAATCATAACTTTTTTATAAAACCAGCAACATAATAGTATAGTACATGTTTATGATTTTAACTTCTCTTATAATTTTTAAGTTGATAAAATTCATAATTTGATTATAATCCAAACTTTATCTCAATTTAATTACAATCTAAATTCTTTATCTAATCTTTTATAATAAAAAATCTTCATTAAACAGAAAAAAAATTGCAAGAAATTTATAGATAAAATCAAAAAATAAATAAATATTAAGCCCTGTGCATATCACTATATCCTACCTCCAAAACTAATTAGATAAAGCGTGAATACAAAAACTTATAATTAAAATGAATTACAAGGATCAACAAGGCTAATTTGATAAAGTCTAAGACACCTAAACAAAAAGGAGAACATGCATAAAAAAGGAGAAGATAATTTGATTACAATTGAAACACTATCTACATCAAATACCTCTTCTAAATATTAATGTTTTAGCTATTATATATTGATTTCTTTTTGAAATGATCTCTCTCTCTCTCTCTCTCTCTCTCTCTCTCTCTCTCTCGGTTTGAAAAGAAAAAGAAAAAGAAAAAGAAAAACTTTCACTCCCTCTCCAAGAAGCGGTTTGTGATGGAAGACATAACCACCATCACAGGCAAGTATTTTATTTATTTATTTTTTTTACACTTTACATGCACTTGATTTGTCTTTCAAATATGCACATACCCTGCAATTAAGAAAAAAGATTGAAGATGCGATTGAATAGGTGATTCAATGCTTAGATGACCACCACCTAGTGGATTCACAACTGTATCATGACAAGCTGAAATGGCTCATGAGCATTTGCAATTCCATCTGGATTTAAGGAAAGCAATAATATATTTGAGGCAACCCCTTCCAACAAATAAATAGTTATTTGGACTCGTTGCATCCTATCATTTAAATGGATGTAATGGTTCACATTATGTTACTATTTTTACAACATTTTTTATTTAAATTTTTATTATTATTAATTTTTCGTTCCAATGATAAGGATTTTGCTTCAGGCCTTGATCAACCCATAGCTTGGTGTTGTTGAATTCCGTTTCAGTATTAGCTACACCATCGAATTTGTATGGTGTGAAGTGTTAATTGGTAAAAATAAAATGAAACTGGGCAAACTAGGAGTTCTACCTAGAAAAGCCAGTTGATGTGAGAAAAAAAAAAAAAAAACCAACGATTTTTTTGCCTTCTTTACTAATTAAAATCAAGGCACAACACAACCCAAAAACAGTTTAAAGCTAAAATCTTCCTAAATCTTGAGGAGCCAACAAAAAAATTTATGTTGATTTAATCAAACACCAATTTCAAACTCTCTTTTTGGCTTCAAATTCGACGCGGCAAGCTTTAAACAGATTTTGACACCAGCTTTAGGTTTTAATTCCTTTAGAAGATGAACCTGTCGATCGATGCTTAGGTTTGGTGAACATCTCAGCTTTGGGCTTGTCCTATAGTTGAAGACGGTCACGACTCACATCATTAGGCCTAATTCAGTCTCCTAAATATTGTCATTTTGGAGGTTTTGTGAGTGCCAGTGAAAATCATGAAACAAATTGTACAAACTGCACATTACCTTTTTGTGCTTTTGCAAATTTCAATAATTTTAGAGATACTCAATTTTTCACAAATGTATGATTATTGTGATCGATACAGAATAAAAATAAAATTAATGGTAGACTTATGTGAAAGTGTTGTTGCTTCAAGCACAACTTATTAATTTAACATATTGTGAGAGACGTTATGAAAAAAACTTGTCCTTAGTATTGTTGGAAATAAGTCAAATAACATACCGCTAGTCATTAACTTATGCAATATATATAACAAAAAAGTTAGACAATATATATATATATATATATATATATGATTATGATACATTTTTAATGAATAATTTTTAATAAATTAAAAGTTAAATTGGAGAATTCATATAAAATAACATATCTAATTAATTATTATTTGTTAAGAAAATAAACCTAATTTAATTAAAATTTACTTGGTATTGGGTTGCTTTATTAAAAAAAGTGTGGATTTTAATTAGT
The DNA here is from genome assembly GCA_030445155.1 of Quercus variabilis. Classification (NCBI taxonomy): domain Eukaryota; kingdom Viridiplantae; phylum Streptophyta; class Magnoliopsida; order Fagales; family Fagaceae; genus Quercus; species Quercus variabilis. The sequence goes on along the minus strand of CP129453.1, from coordinate 8,229,317 downwards.
TTCAACAAAGATAGTTTATCACTCTTTGTAACTTTAAAGAAAAATTACACTTTACTACCTTAGATTACACCCTATTTTACACTAATCTTCTAAATTATGAGAAAACATATGATTTGCCCCCCTAAATTATACTCTTTTTACACTTATCTTCTTAAACTATGAGAATGCACACTTTATTCACTTAAAATAAGAAAATACAATAAAATTGATTTTTTTTTTTGGGTGTCTTTTTGCTATGTATATTTTTTCAATATTGATTTTTTAATTTGAGATAGCATTTTTGTATATTTATTTAAATTTTTTTTAATATTATTATTTTTAGCCACATCAGCATCAAGTTTAACAGTGACCAAATTAATTGTTACCAAAATGTGTGACCAAATTGACTGTAAGTTTGTAACCGTAAAATATAGGATCAAAATGATATTCCAGCTTTAAAACAAATTAACAAAAATTAATTCTTATTTTATTTTACCATTTGTAGTAGCTCTAGGATGGTCCAATTTGGGTAGTGGGAAGCGGCTTAGACATTGGGCTGGGTGGGTAGTGGGAAGCGGCTTAGACAAACGACAAGTTCATAATTCAAAACCCGATTACCAACGTCAATCTTTTAATGTTAAGAGTCTATTTGGTAAAGTAGTTCAAATAATAGTTTTCATTATTTAAATACTAAAAACTGTGGAAAAAAAAAATCATTTAGTAAGGGATTTTAATTTTTATCTCTGTCTTTTTCCTTCATCTAGTAAATAGTACTGTAGTAGTGCTAATGTAGTACATGGTTTTTGTTTTGTAGAGGCCTCCGCCTTTTTCTAGGACCACTCCTTCCTATGTTGCTTTCACTCCTATGGAGCGCTTGGTCGGTGTTGCTGCCAAGGACCAGGTTCCTAGGAACCACCAACTCTGTCTTTGGTAATCTCTAATAAATTCTTTAAAACTTGTTTTTTTTTTCACTTACCAATATCAATCCATGTTCTTGACATTCTTGTTGAGGCTGTCATATTTTTTTTGTGTGTCTCTGACTGTCTGTGTCAGTATTTAGGGGTTCAAAACTTCAAACAATGGCCATCTTTTGTGGAACATACCTCCCCTTTAAAACTTTACAATTACAGACTGACATACACCCAAATAACTGCTATTTCAAAAAGTGGTTTTTTGGCATAGAGAGTTGTGAAGATGCTAGTGTGGATTGTTATTATTACTAGTCGCACACTCATGGTATGCGTGAGAATAAATTAGTATTTTGTAATTGTGGTATAATGTATAAATTGTTTTTTAAATTTTGTGGAAGATAATTTGTTTTTCCTATAAATTAAACAATTTCTAAAATTATTTTTCATCTATCTATATTTATAATTATATCATTTTAATATTTTTGGTATGTGTGATTGATATTATTCTTTTTTTGAGGTGGTCCATATTTTATAATTTATATTATGGTACGTTATATATATGTTTTCGTTTTACAACTAAACTCTTTAAGTTTCAAATATATTATTCAATTTTCTCATTCTTTTAAAGGAGTTTATCATGATAATCAAAACTTATCACAAATTACACCTAATATTACTCAAATAGTTAGCAGACACATTCAAATACATAGCAAGATTGTATTTTGATATAAATTCAAATTCTAACATTCAAAATAACTAAGTATTATGTCAAAAAAAAAAAAGCAGAGAGAGAGAGAGAGAGAGAGAGAGAGAGAGAGAGATTGTGATGGATAACTCAAAACACACACTACCAAATCATATTAACTCAAAATTGTGTTATAAAAAATATATATATAATGATTCATCTTGGAAATATTTTTAGGGTGGTCATTAAGAAGAATTTGCGACCACATTAATTTTTCTCAGTATTGTTTTTTAAGGAAAAATGAAATTATAGATTATTTTTATGTAATGTGCTAAATTAGTTACAAATTGGAATGATTACAATTTTTTTTTTAATAGGCTTTTTGTTGAATAATTTGTTCATTTGTTATTTAGTTTAGTCTTGTTTATATTTGGTTTTTATTTTTGTTATTTTGGATAATTTTTTTGTTGTTATTAACCTTCTTTTTCTTTTTTTTTTTTCTTTTTTTAAGGGGTTTAGGATTAAGGATTTTTCCTGAGGGCCAAAATTATTTTTAGAGTAATACTATATCTACAACATTTTCACAACAAATCTTATATGTCAAGTTGTTATTAGAAGGTTTAAAAGTGATGTCAGTGTTGGACCCAAATTAGAATCAATAACTGCAAGCACCTAAGGTATTAATCAAACGTGCACAAGACTTTACGACGGAGTTTCGGCGAGCTAACTCTCAGTTTTCAGTACCAATCACAATACCAGCTCCGACGAGATGGACACCACCTCCTTTAGCTCGGTTTAAACTCAACTTTGATGCTTCGATCTTCCAGGAAGATGGGACGTCTGGTATTGGAGCCATTATCCGAAATGATAGAGGAGAAGTCATGGCGTCGTTATTAGCGAAGGGACCCCCAGTGATGTGTAGTGAGGATGCAAAGATTTTAGCTTGTCACCGTACAGTGGACTTTGCAATGGAGTGTGGGTTTTCAGAGCTGGTTCTTGAAGGAGATAATCAAGCTATCATGACAGCCTTGAGCTCGAGGAGAGGTTTGGTGTCTCAGCTGGGCCATATTATCTAGGATGTTATTTGCATGCTCAATAGCCTCAGATGGTTGCAAGTTCTTTTTGCTAAAAGGAGTGTTAATACTGCTGCACACGCTCTAGCTAGATACGCTAAAGATCTCATAGAGGATGTTGTATGGATAGAAGATTCACCTCCCCCAGTTGTGGAGGCTGTGTACTTGGACTCAATTTCTATTTAATGAAATATGAGGATGTTTCTCTCTTCAAAAAAAAAATCAGTAACTGCTTACTACGTAGGATTTATTGTGAAATTGTTGTATATATAGTAATACTCTTATTTTTATGAACTCAAATTCTTGTGATTTTTAAGTCAAGATGCCAAATATTTTTATTAGGGTGGTCACAATAGATTAGTTTAGTATGTGTGTATATATATATATATATATTTTTTTTTTTTTTTGTGGCAAATATATATACATTTTTTTTGTAGTCAAGGTGGTCACATGACCAACTTAGCTTAGAGGTGGAGCCACCACTGTTCATCAACCTAAAGTAAAGTTGCAAGAAATAATAAATAAGAGAGAGAGAGAGAGAGAGAGAGAGAGAGAGAGAGTAATCACTTTTTTTTTTTGGAGAGAGATAGGGTTAATTAAAAATTTCATTATTTAAAAATCAAAATATTATCTCTCTCTTGTTTTTAACTTTTTGTAATTATTAATTCTCCAATTTATTTTTACACTTTTTCTAACATTTCTCCTTACATTTTACCTTTTCATCTCCACACTACTCTCTACCTTAGTGTTACTATTCCTCTATCCATTTATCTTCCTTCATTTTAGTTTTTCTTATTCTCATCATCTTACTATAAATTTGTTATTCTCTCTTCCATTCTATGAATAGTTTTTCCAAAAAAAAAAAAATATATATATATATATATATATATCTCTCTCTCTCTCTCTCTCTCTCTCTCTCTCTCTCTTTACATTTACCACTTTTGAACTTACATGTTAGTTTTCTTTCTAGACATTAGAGGATCAGCGAACACCTTTTGCTCTTGCGACTTTTACACATTGGCTATTAGATATCTTTTTTGGCATTTACACAATTGGCTTGGCATTTACACACCTAAATCTAAGTGGTTCCCATTAAGTTTAAGAGAATAAAATTATTTATTGTTGAAAAGATATAAATCATGAAAATATTAATTAAATTTAAATGGATATACATTAAGCTTTTCTTATTGGAAGGTTAGAGAATGACACATGGTATATCACAGAAATATTTCATATCAGAACCGTGTAAAAAAATTTATCACTAGAAAGGTTTCACCTATGTGGTACGGACAACCAAAGCTCTAATTTAGCTTTAAGCATAAGGATGTTACTAATTTTTACTAGGATAATTTCAAGAAAGAAAATTAAGTCCTCAAAGACAATAGAGAAGATGTCCTTCACATTTGTGTGCAAAAAACATCATGTAGAACCCACTTGTTAAATTTGCAGCCGTTTATAGAAGTTTAAGTAATTCCCATAACAAAGAAAATCTCTTTTCATCCTCAAACCCATACTAAAACCAGTATTAACACCTACATCACTATATGTGGAAAATAACACTTTTTGGGCATTTGTCTTTTAAAATCAACCATAACTATTTCGCTAAACATAGATTAACTGACTAACAAAGCATACTTAGCAGTTCAAGCCTTCAAGGTAAAAATTTGCAACCGTGGCCTACAAATTAACAAAAAAGACATATACAATCACAATTGGGTATTATTCAAAGACATGCAAAGGAAAACAAAAATCATGAAACTAATATAAACCCAAGAAAACAAAGAAGAAGACCATTTTCGGGTCTTAATCATTTTATCCTCCCAATAAAAAATAAAAAATAAAATCAATCTTTTACTTAAATTGGAACTAACAAACCCAGCTGAATTGAGATGATCGTTACCACCGATTCACAGAGACACTATGTTAATAAATTACAAAAACAAAGGAAAAAGAGAAACTACACTGACCTTCATTTTTTGAGACCAAAAGAGAGTGACCCAATTCACGAAATGGTGTAAACGACGAACCCTTTTAATTTGTGGGTGGTTTTATTGAAGATCCAAGAGCTGTGACCCAATTGAGGAAATGGGAAACTCGTATGAGATCCCAGAGATGGGTAGGGTAGTATTAATTTTTTTGCTGAGTAATTCAGGGGTGGGTTTGGGAGATATAGTAATGGCGTGTAGTTGGGGTAGGAGAGCTAACCGTATTGGCTGATGAACCACAATTCCTCTTCTCATCTCATCTGTGTTGCCTATTAAGCTATACTATAACCAGGGTATTACACTCGTGGGCCAGTTTTTAACTTCTAACTTCTAACCTCGTACAACTTAGCTTAGGACATATCATCATAGGTCCCGCCTTATTAAATTTGGTCAAGAGATGTGAAGGGTGAAGACAAGTGTGGCCTTTGTTGTCTACTCTTCGAATTTCCCTTCCCATCGTATGGCTGTATATAAACCAAGTTGTTCGTGGACAATTCACTCGAGAAAACAAGTAAAGTTTAAGCCTCAATTTTAAACTCGGTTATTAAATAAGTTAAGTTCAAATATAATAGTATATTTGTGAATAAATTTGTTAATATGAGAGCTCGATTTAACTATATATAATATAACATTTTATACTTTCAAAAAAAGAAACATTTTATATATATACTTGTTTAAAAATATATTGTATAGTGTATAAGTTTGTTAATAGGTTCATATGATATTAAATTATTATTTGTAGTTTATTAATGATATATATAGTCTATTTATAATAAAAATTCATGGGATTATGAATAGATAAAAAGAATAAGTTAATTAAGTAACTAGTGAACAAGTTTGAGCTTGCTCGATAAGAAAATGAGCAAAACTTGAGCATAAAATCTTGTTTGATATATAATGAGCTCAAGCTCGGCATTTTTTTTTTTTTAATACTAAATAAACAAGTTTGAACTTTTAATACTCGACTTGGCCTGACTTGTTTTCCGCCCTACTTTCCATATGTGGTTAAGAGTATATATAATATAATTCCTTAGTTGCTAGAGATAGATTTCAACCTTGAAGTTTCAGATGAAAGTATTAAATATCAGTTAAGCTACAAAATTCTTGTCAGAAAATCAACATATTTTTGAAAAAAAAAAATATTAATACACAATTTTGGGATTATGGATAGAAGTTAAAACCCATGTAATTTATTATTCATGCAAATCCATGCCGTAGCCCAATATATAGGTCAAATGACACCTTTATAGAATACATGCGATCTAAAAATAATAATGGCTTTGATGGGAAAAAAATTGGGAAATTAATAAAAAGATCATGAAGCCACTTCCGGTCAAGCCATTAATAGACAAAAAGCATCCATTTTCTTTAGCCGTAACACAAGGTAAATAGTTAAAATGGATATCTAGGCACTCTTTGGGGCTAGCATTATGGAGGATTGTGAACTTATCTTGGCTTGCCTATGGTTGGTGGAATATCAAAGGTGAACACTTTTAAAGGCCTACATGAGAGAATAACAAAGAAAGTGATGGGTTGGAAGGAAAAATTTATCTCAAAGGCAGAGAGGGAGATTCTTATTAAAACAGTTGCTCAAGCCATCCTTACGTACATGATGCGGATTGTTAAAATCCCAAAGGCCTTATGTGTCACACTAAACTCTACAATAGCCAAATATTGGTGGGGCCAGACAAAGGATGAGAAGAAAATTCACTAGATCAACTGGAAGAAACTTTGCAGTCCAAAGGGAAGAGGAGGTATGGGTTTTAGGGATATCCAAGCTTTTAACTTGGCTTTGTTGGCAAAGCAAGCATGGAGACTCCTTCACAATCCTCACTCATTATTTTTATAGGTGTACAAGTCAAGGTATTTTCCAAACTATTCTTTTATGAATGCTAAATTGGGGAGTAACCCATCATATCTATGGAGGAGTTTATTTGCAGCCAGGGAGATAATTTGTAAAGGATTGAAATGGGGTGTGGATGATGGCAGAACCATTGGTGTGACCACACATAAGTGGTTATCCCATAAGACAATTTTCGTGGGAGAACAGCAGCCGAAATTAATGGTAAAGGACTTAATAGACGATGATACGGGGCAGTAGGATAGAGAGAAGATTTTCGATCACTTTGCATACAGGACACACATGGAAATTATGTCTATTCCACTGTGACAAAATACCGCTTGAGATGTGCTGATTTGGAAGGAAAATAAGTCACACTCGTTCATAGTTAAATCTGCCTATCAAGTGGCCCTTAGAATGAAGGCAAACACACAAACTAAACACTCCACAGCAAGCACAGAAAGGCCCCTTTGGAGGAGGATTTGGAAGCTAAATGGTCCACATGTTCCTCTGGCGTGCATGTTCAAATGTATTGCCAACCAGGGAAAACCTTCATAAGCGAAGAGTGCAAGTGGATCCTCATTGTGCAATTTGTTGCCAGCAATTAGAATCAGTAGGCCATTTGTTGTGGGAATGTGCTCTTGCAAGGAACTAGTGGTCACTCTGCCAAGGTGGACTCCAAAAATGCGCAAACAGTTGCTGTGACTTATTTCTACTTTTTCAAATGTTGGTGGAAAAACTACCTCTGGTGGAGTTGGAAAGGTGGGCAGTAGCGACATGGGCAATTTGGAATACAAGGAACAAATACCACGTTGAAAAAACCCAAACCCATCCAAAAGAAATTTTGAGTGGGGCTCGGCTTCCTGTAGGAGTATCAGACGCTGATGGCAGCACAACAACACACCTGAGGCATAGGGATGGCTAATTGGAGCTTTGGGTGGAGTGGGATCACACGGGGTATAGGGAGTCTTTAAAGAATTTCTAGTTTTTTCAACTTGTATTAATTTCTATTTTCTCCCCTGCTTTTGAGTTGCTTGAATAGGGTTTATACATTGTATATGTTTGGACTTATCAATAACACTTCTATCTTTTACTTCAAAAAAGAAAAGAAAAGGAAAGCTCACCTGTAGGAGTATCAGACGCTGATGGCAGCACAACAACACACCTGAGGCATAGGGATGGCTAATTGGAGCTTTGGGTGGAGTGGGATCACACGGGGTATAGGGAGTCTTTAAAGAATTTCTAGTTTTTTCAACTTGTATTAATTTCTATTTTCTCCCCTGCTTTTGAGTTGCTTGAATAGGGTTTATACATTGTATATGTTTGGACTTATCAATAACACTTCTATCTTTTACTTCAAAAAAGAAAAGAAAAGGAAAGCTCATTGTTGATAAACTTTCAAATTGCCCATTTCATGAAATTTAATTGGTCAGACCACATAATTTGACCTATAATATGTTTTTGAGTGTTTCATTTTCAACATTGCCTAAGGGATAACTATCATCCTCAATAAAAAAAAATCTTTACGTTGATCATATTTTCGGTTGAGAGGGAATTCTAGGCAATTTTTCAAATAAATAGTATATCTAATGAATCTTTGAGCTCTAAATTTGATTCCAATATACTTTTGTAAGAGAAGATGCAAAGCTGTATCAAGGAGATTGGCAATTATACACTATTGATTCACCACTCACATTACATGTTTAAATATAAGGTCCCTTAATTGGTTGTTGAGGAAGATGAATTCTCACTACCTCCATTGCTGAGGTATTGTCAAAAGTTTCAAAAACCTTTAATCTATCCCACCTAAAGGAGTTTTATATTTTGTATTGATCTTGTCAGACACCCGATTTGTTTGACAGTGTAAAGCTGGATTAGGTTTTGGTTTAAATCAAGAATTGGGAGGATCCATGGATCTTCCCACACATCCAAATGAATTGCAATCTTGAAGTAGACTGCGCGTCTATTGTATCTGCTCTCTCTCTCTTTGATTATGAAACATTCAATTAACTCTAAATTGAATATAGACACTTGCATTGGCAATGTACTTTGCTGTAAAAACTAAAGTAGATGAAGGCAAAAAATAAAAAGTTTTTCATCTATAATTGAAAACGCTTTGCCCCAAATTTGTAATTGACAAACAAGATTACGCCAAAAGCATGATTGTGCAACATACTTCAACCACTTCTTGAGTGTTGAGAGGAAAAGACTTCGGCACATGTACTGGGATGGCTAGTGTAGCAGCCCAAAGCGGGTAAATGCAGAGAAAACGAAAAACTGTAAATGACCAGATCTGTCTTGCTTACGAATCTGTGCCTTCATCACGTCTGGAAGCTAACTTTCCGAGAAAATCTCCAGCACCAGCCTCTGAGATATCTTGTTTGCTTCCCTGCATACCAAACAAATTGCTTCCCTGCATGGCCTGATACATTCCCCCTGGTCTCAGACCCATCTGCCCTTGGAAGAATTGCTGTTGCTGTTGCTGTTGCTGTTGCTGGAGGTAGTGTTGTTGCTGTTGCTGTTGCTGTTGCTGGAGGTAGTGTTGTTGTTGTTGCTGGAGGTAGTGTGATTGTTGTTGCTGCTGACGCTGATGCTGATGCGGATGCTGATCATTCAACTGGAAAGGCAACTTCGGGGTGAAAAGACCTGGTTGCTGCTGAGACATTGTTGCCTGGGGATGCTGCACGAAAAGCCCTTGTTGCCCTGTGGATTGTGAGGGCATCTGCAAATATTTTAAAATGATAAGCACAAAAAAAATACTTATCCAATAATATGTTTTGGAAGGGGATGTATGATTTACCTGAGAAGGCACTGGTGGCTGTGGATGGGAATCAGCGATTTTAGCTAGATATGTTAAGTTATCCTGAAGTCGGGCTTGATACCTAAATCATTTAAAATGTCAGATGATGGTTAGACAGGTTCACAATGCATAGCTAAGCTGAAGATGATGATCCCAGGAACATAAGCCAACATATATTATCCTAAAAAAAATAAAGATTGAAGCACCTTAGTTTTGACTTGAGATTCAAACAAAACAAACAAATCATGCACCTTTAAACACTATTCTGATCCTGAATCTCCTGATAATTTTGCATACAACTTAAATTGAGATGTATTAAATGCTATATAGTTTCTAGATGTCCGTTGATATTAATACTATGAATACTAATGGTGAAGTTGATAGGAACTTAAGACATCATATATTCTATGTCTCTGTTTAGATGCTGAAGCACTGACCAAGTAGGAAACACAAAAGATGGTGAAACTTGTGCAAATACTAGAAGTTATATTGCACTCAAATTTCAATATTTCCATGAGTTACCATGCAAATATCATAACTACAGAGATTTGTGTTGATATAGACAGCTCTAGACAAAAATAGGCTTAAAACCCAACAAAACCGTATCTTAGTAACCTTGAATACTGAAGTTCTTTTGACCATGCAACAAAATTTATGGCCACATTGAATAGGTCATTAGTTGCCAAACTTGGGTCTCTTGCCCTTGTACTTGCAGCACCTTTGACTGAAAAGAAAATGGTCTTTGTTCAACAATTGAACTTTCTCATCCTACTTTCACATCTAGTGTTAAATTAGTAGTACATCTAATGTCGAACAAATGCATTCATTCCTTTATATATATATATTTGAAATGCATTCATTCACCCTTTCTCATCCCACCACTTATCCATTTTAACAACTAGGTTCAACCTTCATTTTATGGCCATGCAGTTTCATGATTGTAAAACAGTATTTGAAGTAATAGCAAAATTTTTTATCCATGCATAAGCTATACAAGAGTTAGCCTTAAGCATCTTTTGTCCCTGAATATTTACTAATCCCTTGTTATTTCTAGCTTTCTTGAACTGCATGCAATACAATTTCTTCTACTAAAACATTTCATTTTAGGACCTCTCTTTATTGTTTTGAGTGAGCATTTACATCAGCAATGAATTTGTAAGCTGAAAACAACACCATTAGTATATCAAAGTACACCAAAAAATCTCCAACCTGTTCAACCATAAGAAATGGGAGAAAAAAGAAAGTTCAATAGTCAAGTCTTATATAAGAAGAATCCTGCTTGTTTCTCCAGTAGTAGTTCAAACATCTGATAAGCTAGTTGACTCCATTTCATCTGAAACCCCCACATAACATAATTATAGAGCCCATCAAGTATGAGAAAATTTATTCCCTGGTTAAATTTTTTTGATAAGTGGCCAAACAATTCTCTATGATTGTTCTCATACTTTGGTCTCTTCCCAAATAATTTTGCTCCCCATTGAAGATTCATAAGTAAGTTATGACATATATTGGCCAAGATTACATATTCAAGTTGGTATGAATGTCAGTAACACATGTATGCTAGTACTAACAATATCAAAATTTTCTGCAGAAGGGAGCTCTGGCTTAAGCTTGTTTCAAACTTTGAATGATAAGAAGGTAATATATCCAAATATGCGTGTTCTTATTTGGTTTTTCGGTCTTTATTAGGTGTCAGATTCTTATTTTGTTTTTCAAACTTTAAAGAAACCTAATGGTTTAAGACTCAGCAAATACACAGTAACTGAGGTGCAGAAGTGAGATGCTGCTGCTTCCAAACAGTACATGATAGATCTTCTTTTCCTTAACCCCAAAGGAGCGTATGGAAAGTCAAAAAAGTTATGGGACAAATTTGACCAACCAAAAGGAAAAAAGAGAGAAAAAAGAGAAAAAAAAAAAAAAGAAAAAAAGAGCCTATGCTTATTAAGGAATTCAAATTTAGCCTGAAACAATCAGCTCACAATAAAAATTTGAAAACAATATGGAAGCTACCATTAAGTGGAATATTGGAAAGAAGCAAAAGAAAAACATCCTAGTTAGTTTACCACTTACTGGGCACACTCGGCAAATTTTCCCACATTTTGATTTTCCATTATTGCCAGAATCAAGTCTCTATTCTCATCCAGGTACTGCACCAAGCATAAGAGATCAAAATCTATAAATGAGTGAGTAAAAGGGAGTTCCTTGTTCAATGTAAGGAAAAGTGAAAATTTCAACTAAGATATCATGCCATCAAAGAATTTTTAAGTTGCAACGAATTGAACTTGCACCAAAACATTTCTGTCCAGATTTCTTTATGATCCAATTCTAAATGACATGAGAAAATTTAGAAAATTTGAGCTTGTTATAGACAAAACCATTAATCAGATACCAGCAATAAGGAAAGAAACAGGGAGGGCAGTCTTCAAAACATGCTAACATATGAAAATCCACCACTAATGGAGTAATAAGGAGGAAGTGCTAGCTACATCTATGCTATACCCTAAAATGACTGGGTAAGTTACAATTGGGGTTTCTTGTAATCATTTATATAGTCTAGTTCAACCTAGTAAATGCCGAATGTGGGGCTCAACACATGCTCACACAACACACACTTATCAAATCAACCACATAATCTAAGGAATCACAATCTCCCTACTTAAATTCTTGACGTCATTGTCAAGTCCCACATTGTGTTGTAGTACCCTTGAGCCACATGGTGTTACCAAGTTAGCTCTGATATTATTTGTAATGAGATGATGAAGTGTTATCCATATTTGTTCTATACCCCAAAATGACAAGTCAAATTGCAGTTGAAGAATCACTTATATACCTCACTTTGGCCTAGTAAGATGTAAGACTCAACACACATGTATCCAATCCAATCCACATAATTTGGGGTATTACATGTGGATACCGCATTTGATTGAAAATTCATGCATATAAAAACATTAACAGGAAGTATATAAGTACATATGTTATATGCAAACCCCTGCATTTCTTGGCAACAATTGCTGCTTTTAGTATGATTAACTAAGCCACCCATCAGAATATATATTAAGGAGCTTGCAGTTCCCAATTTGGAGAAAATTAACATTGAGCTTAGTTTTGTTACTTGTGCTCGGATGCAATACCCACCCACCCAAACAAGCTTTATCCTGTCACTTTCTGTGCGCCTACAATATGGACCAGAAACCCACAACCATATGGTCCTAGATCAATTAAATACAGACCACCTCACAAATTACCTTTCTCATCAAAGCTATGCAATTGAATAAAAGCACATGGTCCAGGGCGCTGCATGTGAGACAAGACTGTGTCCAAAACCTCTAGGAAAGAAGTGGATTTTATACAATCAATATATCAAACAGCTCAGGATCATTTTCATGTTTCTTGCATTAACACCTCAACAACCAACCCCCACCCCCCCCCAAAAAAAAAAAAGGAAAAGAAAAAGAAAAAAGAGATTACCTTTAAAAACAATTAATACCCATCAAGAAAAATCAATAGGACTTATAAGATTTCAACACATAGCTAACTGGGTTCTGACACAATTTGTATCATACTGCATATCTTACATACATGCACACATATAACACATACATAAAGACATTGAAAAACAAAAAGTGTACCTTCTGAATCTGCTCAGTGGTGATGTTAGTATTTGCAGGAATTGAAGGTGCACCATTATTCAACATATCTGGTGATTGCTGCTGCATTTCTGTCCTCAATAATCTCTGACTACCCAAAAAAAAAAAAAAACAAAAAACCAACCCTAGACCTTGTTTTCTTCAATGGGACCCTCACGCACACCCAGAGCCCACAGGTGAAACCGTTTGTTTTGTAGAATACTTCTTAGTACTATATAGTATATACTACTACATAGTCGCCGTACTCTACTACTATTTTATTTATTAAAACTCTCCTGCCTCTGACAATAGCTATAGCCTATAGGCTATTGCCCCAACAAACAGTGTTGTCAAGGCAATATTTACTACTTCGAAGGCAAGTTGACAAACAAACACACCCTCCCTCTGAACACACGGTGTCGTTTTAGTGACTCTATAATTATATGGTATGTACTGTACTATATAAGACTAAAAACTTGTTGTGCTGTCGTTTTGGTTGGTACGACTTAAGAGTGCTATTACCCTTTTTTTTTATAACAATCAGGTCAGAAACTGTGAGAGAGAGAGAGAGAGAGAGAGAGAAAATAAAAAGAAAAAAGAAAAAATGGGTTTTGTTCTTCGAGTGAGATTGGCATCGTTCTTCACAGGAGCTGCAGTGGCGTCGTTTCTGGGGCTTTACATTCTTCACAATGATTACAAGGTTGCCCATGACTCCATTTCCCAACAGGTATAAGCAAAACCCCAAAAGATCAAAACTTTTTTGATATTTGTTGGTGGGTATCGTTGAATTTTGCTTGTATGAATGAAATTTTCGATTTTTGAATGTGGGTTTTGAGAATTATTACTTATTTTGTAGTATTTCAAAAAACCCATTTCGTAGATTATAGGAATTCCAACATTTGGGAAGAATAGAAATATATATCAAGAAGTGAAGCTAGAAACTAGGTTGATAATTAGTTGATTGATAAATCATGAATTTGCAAATAATAGGAGACTATGCTTGATGCTTAGCAAGTTTTTATATGTAAAAAGTTGTATGAATGTGTGGATAAATGGTATGCTTTATTTTGAAGCAAGCTAGATAGACTAGATAGTTGGGGTTTTGGAGGAGAATGATTGTTGAGAGTTTGAGATAACAAACATTTTGGCTTGCTTCCAGATAGGCTTTGTTAGTTTATTTGTGGGCCTTTTGCCTTTTTGTGAAACTAGAAGTATATGGGAGAAGTTGTGTGTATTTCATGTTTGTTTAATTTGGTAGAAGTATTGGAGGTGGTGAATGTTTGCTTGTCATGGTTCAGTAAAGGCGAATGTGTGGTGTGGATTCTGATAACTGCGTAAAATTCTTACCATTTTGGTTTGATCTTCGTGTTTATGAGTTCTTATGAGCTGTACAGTGAGTTGCTTTTGTTTGGTTGAGTTTGGGGTTTAGAATTTCTTTAGGTGTTTATGGCATTGGTTTTGTGGTGCACACTGCACAATCAATCAATGGAATCGGATTTTGGACTTGGGTTAGGTCGGGGATCTTCCTCTGGTGCATGATAAAACACCATTTTGGATTGAATAGTATGGATTTGTAAAATTATGGATTTTTAATTGGTGGATTCCACGTGCACCCAGTGGATTTTGAACTCATGTCCTCACCTTACACCTTGCTCTTACTGGGGAACGAGGTGCAATTTGAGTTAGACCTCATTGGCTTGGAAAAGTAGGGATTTGGGGCAATTAAAACCAAGCCATGTTGGTAGTAGTAAATGAGTACACCAAGAGGCTCACTAAAACTGAGAGATGCAATGGGATTTAACTGGTATTTTTAAGCCATGTTCCTGATATGTTTTCAACCCTATACCTATTTTCATCCTTGGACTATGGAAGTGCTTACTTTTTATTAACAAATTTCATGTACTCCACCTGAACTACCTGTGTTTCCAGGTTGTGTAAAGCCATTAGAAAGCATTTCCAAATTCAAATTTGGTGCTAATGTGATTAGGCAATGCATGACTGTGCTTTTAATATGATGTGACTGAAATGATTCATCAAAGCAAGCCAGTGCCTATGACACTAAACCATTGAATGCATATATGGAGACATGCATGTATGCAGCAATGTAACCTGTAAGAATCCAATTACTTCTGGAAAAACAAAACAGGAGTAGATTACTGAAAGAGGCTCTGCGATATAATGACAAACTGCCAAAATTTATTAGTCTTCATATGAAACTGTATTGGATGTCCTTTTTTTCTTTTTTTCTTTTTTCTTTGGTTTATTATGATTTTGAGTAAGATTTTATTTGGAGTAAAAAATGAAAAAAATAAAAATAAAATTGTGCATTAGATAGGTTCATTTTGCATCTTCTGTCACGGCCTAAAGCATGTGGTACAAAGAGGGATTGTTTCCATTTTAGGTCAGTAAGGTCTCTTGTATTTTCAGGCTATATGAACCATACTGAAAATTATTTAGGGGCTGTTTGGTAGAGGTGTTTGAGTATTGTTGTTCAAAATGATGTGAAAATTGTGGTTTAAATAGTTATTCACGACTAGTGATTCCCTCCCTTCTTTCCTTAGCTCTCTTTCTCTTTGTAATTAATTTGTGGTTTGGTTTTCTTTTTTGTTTTTTCTTTGTTTTTTCCTTCTTGTATTTTCTGGGTTTGCTCTATGTTCTTCATGCATAGAGTAGTCATTCGTATATATAACATTCTTACTTATCAAAAAAAAAAAAAAAATTGTGGTTTAAATAGTGTTGTGAAAACACGTATTTAAAGTACTCATAATGCAAAAAATGTGTTTGGTACTATATTTATAATAATGTCTTTTCAAAAATGAAAAAATATAATTGTGTGTTTGGTATGTTTATGTATTTTTAAGAAAATGTAAGTACTTTCTTACATGAATTGTAAAGTAACTATTTATTTATTCCACTCAAAGACAAGACAGCAGCTCCTCCATCTCTCTCCTTCCTTTCTCTGCTTCCTCTTTGTCTAGCTCATCCCATCTCCCTCTCTGATCTTCCAAAAACAATCCAAACTACAAGGCAACCCCCAACTATATACCACATATCAAATTAACACAACCCACAAGGCCAAAACACAGCAGCAGCAAAACAAGAGAAACTTCAACCATAGCCCCACACCCAAAAAAAAAAAAAAAAAAAAAAATCAATGACCCATGTTAGATCAGAGACCCAATGAAATTTCAACCATAGCCCCAAAATTTACGCTTCCTTGTCCAATGCTTAAGGATCTTGGCTAGCGGTGGCATGGTTGTGGTCATTGCCAGTGACCCTTATTCGACAGTTTTGCATGAAGGCGAAGCCCAGGACTGTTGGGAGAGAGGGAGCCAATTGAAGAGAAAAGAGAGAGAGGGGTCTGGGTGAAGAGAGAGAAAGAGATGCGAGTATGAGTTTGTTAGAGAGAGACGTTTGCGTTAAAGTCGTAATCAAGTCAGTTTGTGGGTCCCACACTTTTCTAAATATTTACAAAAATGCCAATGAACAATGTTACTTGAAAACTAAAAACTGTTATGGATGAGTTATCTAAATACAGTGTTTAAACACCCTAAATTGAGAATTGTGACTCAAACACTCCAAAATAAACACTCTTCCCAAACGAGTTTTTTCTTTTTTTTGGCTCCACAATTTTCAGTGTTTAAACACTGAAAACTGTCGTTTGGAATCGCTTACCAAACAGGCCCTTAGGCATTTCAATGGGTGGCCTGAATAAAAATGACCTTTGTTCTTTTGTCTTTTGCTTTTCTCTGAGAAAACATATTAGTAAGGTCTCTTGTATTTTTTTTGGCTATATGAGCTATACTGAAATTTATTTTAGGCATTTCATTGGGTGGCTTGAATAAAAATGGCCTTTGTTCACTTGTCTTTTGCTCTTCTCTGAGAACATATTTGTATGATCCTTAATTATGACTCTCTCTCTCTCTCTTCAGGTGAAAGGCCTCACTGAGTCACTGGATAGACGGATTTCAGCATTGGAAAAGTTGAAAGAAAATGAATCTTCACAAAGCGTGGAGGCAACAGAATAGGTGTTTTGAGGCCTGCCTTTGCAGTTTGATGTTATGGCTTCCAGCATTATTTTTCTTAGTATGCAAATGGTTGCAGAGTAGTTAACATCCCACCACCCCCTTTTTCTCCTCTCCCACTCTTGAGGAATAATTACTTGTCTTTTGGCATACTCGATCTAATTAAAAACTTGAGTTCTTGTGTTTGTACTGGATGAAAACTTCTGCTGAATTTGAATCGTGATGTTCATGGCATTCAAATTGTGTTTGTTCTAGCTTTTGTTCTCAGCAGGTTTCTGCAAGAAGTGATGCACCATCTCCATTAGTTATTTTATTTGTGGTTGAGGAGTTGTTTAATGGTAACGAAATTGCACTATGAAGTTAATTACTGCATCTGAATGAGCAAGACATCCCTGAGAATGGCAATGTATAAATAAGATGTAGAAATATTCAGCAGCCTGATTTTATGAATCCTTGCAAATAATCTGTAAATATCTAGAGTTTAATCATGAAGCGATGTCAAATGCTTCTTAAAAAAAAGAGTGGCTTCCTTAAATGCTATTTGATGCACAGTTTTGGGTGTAGATGATGTATCCACTTGGGGGGCTAATTGTGCTCAGTTCTTCTAAAGATGAAATTTTTTTTCCAACTTGTATAAGCAGTGACTGAGTGGTTGACAATTGCTCTGACATGAATGTAATTTCCTTTCTACCGCTCACATTGCATCACTTAATCAAGTTGTGACAAAAGTTGTCTCTCTACACTCTATTGTGGTATCAGATTGCATGCTTTTCGGTTATAAAGTAGTAGTATCTGGATTGCGTACGCCTCCATTCTAGATTATGGGGAAATTAAGCTGGACATGTATTGAAGGACCAACCTTATCTTTGCATTCTTTGACGGGGTATGCTATTAGCATGTATCTCTTGGGTAAAAGGCATGGTCACGTAGGAAATGACCCTAAAAGCTGATGGCGAATTTGTTCATGCTTAAGGGAGGGTGCACCTCAATATCTTATAACTCTTGAAAGCTAATGGTGAATTTGTTTGTGTAGATTTCTAGTGAAAATGATAGAATATGTGAACGATGGAATCTTTAACCTTCAACTTTATATATATAAAGGAAGTTATCATACAAATCCATGGAAAATTTCAGGAGCAAAGGCCTGAGTGCATGATGCGTGTCAAAGCTATCTTTCTATTTTAAGAAGCTCAGATTCGCGTGCGCTGCAGAAAGGAACAATTTATTAGTGAATTCACTCTTTTTTTTTTTTTTTTTTTTTTTTTTTTTAATATTATAATTTTCTTCACATAAAAAGCAACGTGAAAGCTGTAGAAGATTTTGTATCAAATTCTATTCTAAACCCTTGAACTCTGTCTATCATGTATGGTTCTTTCATGCTTATCGTTCATCTTGATAAGGAATGCCACTACATCTCTCATGGAGGGTCTTCTATCTGCCATTTGTTCAGTGCACTCAAGCGCCAAGTCTAACAGCTTCAATGCCTTCTGTTGTTCATCTCCATCCCAGTAACTGATTTCCTCATCAAGGAAGCTAATGCACTCATCATTTTCCTGCAGGTTCTTCCTTGTCCAGGAGACAATATCTAGGCCTTCTTCAAAGCAAGGGTCCACTGGCAATTTTCTGCAAAGAAGCTCTAGTAGAATGACTCCATAGCTATATACATCACATTTCTCTGTCAACCGAGTGGAGTATGCATTCTCTAAAATGTAAATGAAAAGCACAGAGGCAAAGAAGACAGAATGTTAGCTTCTATTATCAATGTATCAATGTTGACAATAAAATATAAGTCATTATACTGATTTGTGACCAACCTGGTGCCATGTAGCCTAAGGTTCCTACAATTACAGACCTTGTGGTTGTGGAGCTTGAATCAGAATCATTAACCAATTTTGCCATCCCAAAATCTCCGATCTTTGGTTCCAATTCAGAATCCATTAGAATGTTATCTGATTTGATATCTCTATGGATAATTTGTGCCACACAATCATGGTGAAGGTAGGAAAGACCTTGTGCAATACCGAAAGCAATTCGATATCTAGTGTCCCAGTCTAAAGCCAAGCAGGGTTCACTCTGGTGTAGTACATCAAAAAGGGTTCCGCCTGGCATGTACTTGGTGACAATGTAGCCATATCCATATTTAATGCAATACCCTGCCATTCTTACCACATTCCGGTGCCTAATTAAGCTTAATGTCCTCAGTTCATGTCTAAAGCTTGACTTGGACAAGTCCACTCTCTTGACTGCCCAATGCTTTCTGGAGTTTGCAGATTCTGTGCGGTAAACAGTCCCGTGTTTGCCTCTACCAATCACATATTTGTCACTCAAGCCTTCCGTGGCATGCAGAATGTCTTCAAATTTTAGATCATCAGGTAAATCTTCAGTCATTGATCGACAATAATGAAGAAGAGATTGATCAGGAGTAAGTTTCTTCCCAAGGCCTCTAACCATTAATATGTAAATTAGAGCACAAATTAGTGTCACTGAGATTACAACACCAATAATCACACCAGCCAACACTTTCCCCCCTTTATGAATATTTCTAGCTTCAACACAATATTTCTCTTCAATACCAGGCAAGCAAAGTCCTGTGTTTCCAAGGAAAGATCCTGGATATGAAGCCACCAATTTTAACCAAGTAGAAGGGAGTTTTCCTGAGATGTTATTGAATGATATGTTCACAAATGTAAGGGAGATCATGTTGTTTAGTTCAGTTGGTATCTCACCAGAGAAACTGTTACCTGATAGGTCAAGAATTTGTAACTTGTCTAGTTTGCCAAGACATGCTGGGATACTACCAGATAGCCTATTGTTGCTTAAATTGAGAACTGAACTGAAATGATGAAGTTCACCCAAACTGCAAGGAATAGTGCCTTCTAGCATGTTGCTTCCAAGTTGCAATTCAAACAGACTATGTGGGGAAGAGAAAGAGTCAGGAATAGCTCCATTGAATTTGTTCTCTTCAAGGTGAAGGCTTTGCAGTTTTGTAAGTGAGGTGATCTCCAAAGGAATGCTTCCTGAAAGATAATTCTTGCTCAGGTCCAGTTTGATCAATCTTTTACAATGTCCCAACTCAGAGGGGATACTTCCAGCCAGTCCATTGGAAGAAAGTCTCAAGAATTGAAGATCCTCAAGTTTACTAAGCTCTGGAGGTATGGTGCCCGATAATCTATTTTCTGAAAGATCAAGCATTGTTAAATTGCTCCAATAACCTAATACTGGAGGTATTGTTCCTACAAGCAAGTTATTTCGAACTTCTAAGAAAGATATTCCAGAGTTCTTACTCAAATCAGCTTGTATATTCCCTTGTAAAAGATTGTTACTAAGAATCACCCTCCTAAGAGATGAACATTTTTCAACGCCAATTGGAAAACTTCCATTAAACTGGTTGTTTCCCAATGCCAAAACCGAAAGACGATTGCCAGTACATATACTAGAAGGGATTGGTCCAAATAGATTGTTCCCAGTTAAATCCAATTTAATTAGACCAGGAGAGTTGTTCTTCCCAAGCTTGGATGGCACCTCTCCAATGAGACTATTATGAGCTAAGGACAGGAATGTGAGCTTTTTCAAATGGATAATTCCAGATGGGATTCTACCAGTCAAGCTATTGTTATACAGAGCCAACTCCACAAGACTACTCATTCTACCAATCTGTAGAGGAATATGGCCTTCGATATGATTATTGAACAGAAGGAGGACCTCAAGATTCTCAAGATTGCAAATTTCCGGAGGAATTGTTCCTCTGATTAAGTTATTTTGAAGCCTAAGTTCAACAAGTGAAGAACAGTTTCCAAGCTGAGGAGGTAATGAGCCATCAAGCATGTTATCAAAGAGAAATAAATTGTTCAAATCTTTTAAGTTTCCAATTGAAGGAGGAATCTGACCCACCAGCTTATTATCAGAGAGAGCAATAGTTGTTAGCCATTGGCATTGAGCAATTCTTTCAGATAAAGTTCCATTTAGCTTGTTGCTTGCAAGAACAAGCTCTTGCAATCTTTCAAGACCCCACAAAGTCTCTGGTATTTCTCCTTCAATATTGTTTTCATTAAGATAGAGAACTTCAAGTTGCAAAAGACCCTTGAAGATCTCTGGTGGAATGACACCTCCAAACTTGTTATTGGATGCCATAAACATAGTGAGGTTGTGACAGTTGCTCAAAGAATGAGGTAAAGATCCAGAAAATGCATTTTCATGTATCCAAAGATTAGATATTGCACATAAAGGTGAAAAATCTGGTAAAGATCCAGTAAAGTTGTTTGAGTTCAAATAAAGATGCTTCATTTTTGGTAGATAGAACAGTTCGCATGGAGGCTCTCCATTCAAATAATTTTTGTACAATCCAATATATTCAAGGTTGATGCAGAGGCTTACCTCAGGAGGAATATTACCAGAGAGAGAATTATAGCCCAAATCAAGCTGTAGAAGTCTCTTTGATTGGAAAATCTCAGGAGGGATTGGTCCTTGGAAGCCATTGTCATTGAGAAGAATAGTATTCAGTTGGCCACAGTTTCCAAGCAAATGAGGGATGCCACCAGTAAAATTGTTGCCACTGAGGTCAAGAGAGAGCAAATTTTTATGAAGGCAGAGATAGGAAATGGAATGGTTTAAGACACCAGAAAGTCCAAAGCCTGAGAGGTTTAAGGCCTTGACTTGAAAGCCATTGTTGTGGTAGCAATAAACTCCTGGCCATTTGCAAGGTGAATAAGGTGAATTGATCTTGTTCCATGGCAACAGATTCTGAGAATGTTTGGGAAGGCTGTCACGGAATTCGAGAAGGTATATGGCTGATGGAGCTAATGAGACGGACAAAGCTAGCATGAAGCTAAGAGAGAATAGAACATGGTATGAAAAGAGCAGCATGGTACAATTTGTTAACATAGTGGATGAATAAAACGAAAATGGTAATTCTGTAGATGAGCTAATGAATTTTCTTCTCATGGGGTTTGGTTGCTACTCCTTGTATTTGCTATTTGTGGGTACTGAATGAAATCTTTAAAGTGTTGCTAATGCTAAATGTTTTCCTTCTTTGTTTTTTTGTTTGTTTTTCTTTTTCCGAGAGGAATATTTGATGTGTTTCCACAACTTTTAAGAAAGTGTGGGATGCTTTATGTGAGTGATAGTGGGTGGAAAATGACAGCAGCTTTAAGAAACATGCACAACATATTAGGTTGGTCGTACTCTGTGGCACTCAAATCAGAACATTGAGTATATTGCTAAAAAAGGATATCAGAATATTGAGTGTGTCACACTTGGATTCAAAGAAAAGTCTCTATGATGGGCCAGGTTGGCGAGCAACAGAGAGAACACGATGAAAACGGAAAATTCTTAGATGGTCCTGTACTACAAGGCCAGCAAGTTCAGTATTATCTGGGTTAAGTTCTTATTGGGTATCTTTTGTTTAATATTAAATGGGTCAAGCTTTAATCGTGTTCCTTCAGTGGCACTTTATTGGAGTCTTAGGATCTGTTTGGATGGGAAGGTGGAAAAGTGAGAGGATAGAAAATGAGGAAGAGATAGAAAAGTGGGAGGATGAAAAAGATTTAGTTTTCTCTCGTATGTGTTTGGTTGGGAGGATGAAAAAATGGAGAGATGAAAAAAACATTTATTTGTTTGAGAAGAAAAATAAAAGAATGAAAAATATAGTTCAAATAAATTTACTCGGGCAAAATTTGCCCAATAGTGTAATTTTCGAAATTTTTAAGCCGAATAGCACGCGTTGAAACTTATTTAGTTAGTTAGACTGTTTTTGAAAGTCGAGTTTGGCAAACTCGACTTTGGACTAGAAAACAGACACTATAGTGACGTTTTTTTGATGCCTATAGCAGCGTTTATATAAAACGCCACTATAGGATACCTATAGTGGCGTTTTTGACAAACGCCACTAAAAAAAACGTCACTATAGTATTCTTTTTCAGCCCAAAGTCGAGTTTGCCAAACTCGACTTTCAAAGACAGTCTAACTAACTAAATAAGTTTCAACGCGTGCTATTCGTCTTAAAAATTTCGAAAATTACACTATTGGGCAAATTTTGCCATTTACTCGCATGCCCCTACTATATAAAACTATTATTATTATTATTATTATTTTTTTTTTTTTGAGAATTCACCTCGTAAGAACTTTTATTCAAATAAGGCTATGTGAATCAGCCTGAAGTACATCTGCAATTTTTGGCGGTACATCTTCCATCCAGACTTATAATGAAGAAGAAGAAAAAGAAAGTGCCCACCTTGCAGTCAAGTGGGCTACAATATTACAATGCCTCTTTACATGAGAAAAAGAAATAATGGAGCACTGAGAGGCTAAGAAATGTATATCTTTTATAATATGACCAAACTGTGCAAGGCTGTGAGAGTTTGTCTTCAGAGCATTCATGAGGATCAGCGAATCACCCTCCAGCAACCCCTTGTTGAGACCTATTTCCAACGCCAACTCCATTGCCCGCTGAGCTGCCAAGGCTTCAACCTCAATTACTGTACTAGGCAGTGGTATTCGTTGCGCCAAAGAGGCCATCACCAGCCCCATGCTATCTCAAATTACCACTCCAATTACAGCCTGATTTTCAGCCGTAAAAAGTGCCCCATCAAAATTTATCTTGTACTGTTGGTGCATTGGGGGCTGCCATTGTGATTGAGTTTTTCCCATAGGTACCGTAGCTGCTGAATTATGCAGCAAAAAATCCTGCAATCTGGTTCGAGCTTGCTGCACCAGATTAGTGAGATTTTCGCCGCCTTTCCCGACCCACAACTCATTTCTTCTCTTCCACACTGCCCAAACAACCATAGCAAACAAATCTGGTTCCCTGTTTTCCGCCAAAATGCATCCCACAAGATCAACAAAGCTCATAATCTGCCGCAAACTTTGCTGGTTCCAGACCTGTATTGAGTGCCAAACTCCTTCCAATTTCGGGCAAAGAAAAAGAGCGTGGAGTGTGTCCTCAGGCAGCAGCTTACACTGATCACAACAGGCATCATTTAGCACCTTTCTTGTAACCAAATTTCGCTTTGTGGGAAGTGAATTTTTTGCAGCGCGCCAGACCACATTTTTCACCTGACTTGGCATGTTGAGTCCCCATATTCCTTTCCACAGTGGCTTAAGAATCAACGGATTGGATTGACCCGGTTGTTGATTCTGAAACTCCAATTGTAGAAACTTATACCCGGACTTGACTGTGTATGCTCCATTCGTACTATGAGGCCAAATTAGTTCATCGGATTATTCAGTAAGGCAGAGGGGAATGCCTTTCACCATCACTGCCTCAAACTCCATCAAAGTCTCATCAGTTAATTCGTCCTTCCAGCATCTTCGCTCTTCATCAATCAAGCTCTGAACCTTTGCTTCAGGCCACCCATCCGTGGAGATAAAACAAAGGCTGAATTTTTCTGTGGCAGCCACCTATCCCCCCAAATATGAACTGACCTCCCATCTCCAATTCTCCAAATAGCTCCCCGTTTAATCACATCTCTCCCCTTTATTATACTGTTCCAAGTGTAGGATACTGAGCTAGGGCAAGTGGCCTCCATAATTGAGCAAGTTGAAAAAAATCTCGCTTTAAAAACCCCGATAAAACAGTGAGGACTTATTGTATAGAAGTCTCCACGTTTGTTTAGCAAGCAATGCATCATTAAAACAGGACAAATCCTTGAACCCCATTCCTCCTTGCTCCTTTAGTCTACATAATTCTTCCCATCTCACCCAATACGCCTTTCGACTCTCTTCACGCTACCCCCAAAAAAATCTTCGAATAAGAGCTTCTATGTCATGGCAAAGAGTAATCGGTAGCTTGAAGCATGACATAGTGTAGGTAGGTAACGCTTGAGCCATTGCTTTAATTAGAATTTCTCTCCCCGCTTGTGACAAAAGCTTGTCTTCCCATCCTAGAAGCTTTTTCCAAACTCTTTGCTTAATATTGTCAAAACTCTCCTTCTTTTTCCGTCCAATGAAGCTTGGCGGCCCCAAATACTTCTCGTATTATTTAACCACGGGTACTCCAAGGGCTACTTGAATGGATTCCTACATTTGAGGGGAAGTGGACTTGCTAAAAAATAGAGTAGTTTTGTCTCTATTTATTTGTTGCCCCAAAGCTTGCTCATAAGTGGCTAGAATCTCCAACAACTTCTCACACTCATTAATTTTGGCCTTGCAAAGGATAAAGCTGTCATTTGCAAAAAGAAGATGTGTTAGCTTTGGTGCACTTTTACAGATAGAAAATCCCCTTATATCTCCATTCTCCTCCGCTTTTCTTAACAAACCATAGAACCCTTCCGTACATAATAAAAATAAGTAAGGAGACAGAGGATCCCCTTGGCGCAACCCCCTTGAGGGTGTGATTTGGCCATGTGGCTCTCCATTAATCAATACAGAGTAAGTAGCCCTTGACATACATTGCATCATCAGATTTACCAAAGTGTCACCAAAACCCATCTTCTTCATCAATTTCTCCATATACACCCATTCCACCCTATCATACGCCTTACTCATATCTAATTTCAGAGCCATGTACCCCGTCTCTCCTGAACTATGATTTCTCATGTAATGGAAGGTTTCAAAAGCCACCATAATATTGTCTGAAATCAGTCTATCCTTTACAATAGCACTTTGTTATTCCGATACTAAGTGTGGAAGGATTTTCTTTAGCCTATTAGCCAGCACTTTTGAAAAAATTCTATACAAAACATTGCTAAGACTAATGGGGCGATACTGTGAGAAATATTCAGGGCTATGAACTTTAGGGATTAAAGTAATAAATGAATGACACGGAGATGGAGGGAGATTACCCGAATTGAGGAAACACAGAATATCTTCAACCACATCATTGCCCACCAAAGACTAATAATGTTGGTAAAAAACGGGTGGCATTCCATCTGGTCCAGGTGATTTCAAAGGAGCCATTTACTTAAGAGCTGTCTCTATTTCCTTTTTTTGAAACTCCACTGTCAACTCATTATTCATCTCCTCTATCATAACCTGTGGGATTTGTGCCAAAATCTCCTCAAAGTTCTCCGGGTTTTGGGACGTGAAAAGAGCTTGGTAAAACTCCACCATAATCTCCTTGACACGGTTAGGAGTAGTACACCACTGACCTACATTGTCATACAACCCCTTGATGTAGTTCTTCCTTCTTCATTGTGAGGCTTTGCTATGGAAAAACCTCGTATTTTTATCCCCATCTTTCAGCCACTGCACCTTAGAGTCACTAAACCCCCACTGCATGCTACTCTTTCGGCCTGAGCTAAGTTCTTTCTTTATTGCTCCAACTCCCTTTTTACATTGCGGAAACACGTCTTGCTCCATTCGGTTAGACATTTACCACACTTATCAACCTTTTTTATTACTTTTTCACCCCGTGGTCCATTTGCCACTGCTACCATACCGCTTCAATTGTTGCCCCACATCTCGGGTCACTCATCCACATTTACTCAAACCGAAAAGGACTTTATTGCCTACATTCCATACTGTCTGGGTTAATTAACAAAGGCTTATGATCCAAAGTGGTAACATTAAGATGATGAACTTGTGTATCTGGAAACAAAGAAAACCACTCGTTAGTCGCTACTGCCCTATCCAGTCTTTCCCAAACTGTGAAGTTATCATAATGCTTATGCCATGTAAACTTTGAACCCACAAACCCAAGATCCATAAAACCACACTTATCCAATATATCTCTAAAGGCTTGCATCTGACTATGAGGCCTAATTCTGCCACCCAATTTTTCTGATTGCTTTGTAACTTCATTAAAGTCTCCCGCACCAAGTCAAGGTGCTTGGCTCCATGCTTTCGAATTTCTCAACCGTGCCTAAGCTTCATGAGTTGTATGTCTGGCTCTCCATAAAATCCAGTAAATCTCCATTCTCCTTCCTTGTTCTTGCAAATTGTGGCATCAATATGGTTCTTTGAAAACGTTTCAATGGTTAAATCAAAATCTTCTTTCCAATACATCACCAAACCCCCGACTTATTTCTCCTAGGTACAATAAATCTATGCTTAAACTTTAAACGGTCTTGAATTAAAATTAGCCTAGCTTCATTCGCCCATGTCTCGGCTAAAAACACAACGGAGGGATCTTTTGCCCTCACTAATTCTACAAGCTGATTCTCTGTTCATTGGTTCTCAAGCCCTCGATAGTTCCAACATTGAAGACTTATTGGTTTTGGCGGGGTTGGGAACCAGCCTCCGCCAATATATCTTTGTCACCTTTGCCAACCCGAGAAACAGCTTCTTTTTTTTTCTCTCTGTAACTCCGCTGACCCCTAATAGGATGAAAACCCCTCTTCGAACCCACTGCATCTTCCATGATAACATCACTACCTGAATTATGTCTCACTTGTTGTTTCCAAGTAGCTAAAGTTACTATGTGAGTGTTTGAGGTATCGGGTATAGCAGAAAGTGGGACACATTACTGCCTAATGAGGTTGCACGTGCTTGGGAGGCTCTCAAGAAGATTTCATTAAGTGTCATTGACTCCAAGAAATTTTTCTTACCCGTTGGAGAGTTTGAAATAGGCTGAATCTTTGTTGCCGTGTCAAATTTCCTTAAATCCCTGTTTATCTCCTCTAATTTCTCCTCAAACAGCTTAGCAGATATTCCCCCTCTAATTTTGTCCGTAACTTCCTCATTGACCTCAGGTTCCACGTGTGTATGCTTATAGAAAGGCATTGATTCCCGCTGATTTGTTTCATGCGAATCAGGGGAATTAATTCCTTCCCGATTTAGCATCTCATCCCCACAGCCCGATCTAATTATCTCTGCCACCGGATCACCACGTTGGAGCACAACTGGTGGTTTTTCTGCTTGCTTTGGGGTGGTTGTTGCACTTGAGCCTACGGCCTTTGGTTTGTAGAAACCCGAAACTGAGATTGAGCTTCTCTTGGATTGCACAAACGAAAGTGCCTTAGTCCATGCATCGTATTGTTGAGCTTCTAGCTGTAGTGTACCTCCACTTTCAATCCACAACTTGCAATCCCAATCGTCGTGTGTAAGGCTGCCACACCAGTAGCACAGATTTGACAGCCTCTCATATTTAAAAGAGACCCAAAGTTCCTTCCCATTCTCTAGTGAAACAACACAGCCTCTGCATAATGGTTTTGAAATATCTACCCTGACCCTTTCTCGCAAAAAACCATCACCAATACTATCACTCTCCTCAGTGTTCTTATCAACCAGGCCAGGAACACCACAAACCTTTTCTGCCACCGCCCTTGTTCGAAAATGGACTGGTAAGTCGTGTACCTGAATCCAAAAAGTCACCATATTAAAGTCAAATGCAGATACATCAATCTTTTTATCGTACCTATGCAAAACCATAAGATGCTTATCAAAGCTCCATGGTTTTGTTTTGAGAACTTGCTCCATATCAGTCTGGGTATCGAATGTAAAGAGCAACACATGGTCACTCTCCTTTTTCACCCTAAATCCTTTTTTCAATCTCCAAATAGGGGTGAATATTTTAGCAATAGCCTCCACATTCAGCGCCCTCTTGGTGAGAAACTTCGCCGCTAAGACGAACTCAGACACCACTTCTTCTTCCGTGATACTAACTTGAGAACCCTTCACATTCGAGAGGGTAAGACAGCTCCAAGACTTTGTTAGCTCCTCCATAATGCTGAAAAAACACAAGACACCCGACAAAAAAAAAAAAAAAAAAAAAAAAAAAAAAAAAAACAAAAACAAAAACAAAAAAGAAAAACAAAACACAGATGCACAGGACAGCAGAATAGGAAAAAGAAAAGAGAAAAGGTGTTTCCCCACCCTCGAAAGAAAAGGGAGACCCACTAAACCTTGAAGGTAAACCTGTTACCTCAAGGTACGAATACACCTTTCAAGGAAGGGACAACTAATTATATGACCTAGGAGAAGGTGGAGAGGGCACCACCCTTCGCTAGCAAGGAGAAACTAATTTATATAAAACTATTAAATCATTATAATTTTTTATTATATTCCTTCAAGAGATGGGTTCAAGTTACACTTGATGTAACTCTTATAAACTTACACCTTTTTTACACTGTAGATTTCTAAGAGATCTAATGGTTAAAAAAAATATCATTAAATGCTATTAGTTTCCACCTTATTACCTAATTAATACTAGCATTCTCTCTCTCTCCTTATTTATTGCTGTCCACTATTATCAGTATCTAATGGGCAATACTTAATTTATCTAACAAAAAAACTATGATTTAAAATATTTAAATAATATTACTCAGTTGTCATCTTACTGTAGTGTGCATATATATATACACACCTATTGACATCACTAATTAATACTGTAATGTTGATAACTTAATCCCGCAATATTATATTATGCTACAATAACTTAATTAACTTCTATATATGCAGCTTGTACATGACAAGTAACTCTCTCTAAGACACACGAATGGGAAAACCTTACCCAAATGGTGCTCCTCCCAAGTCACTTGAAAGTTGAAACAGTACTGCAACATTAAAAAGAAAAATAAGCTTCAAGTTCAACAAAGCATCCCTAAACAACACAGCTATACCCATTTTGAGCTAACAAGCTAAAGATTAGAGAGGGAGAGCATACATTAAGACTCCCTAGAAATTCTACGAGACCTACCAACAAGTTCTAGCAGCAATATCTTTTGGGTCATGTTTCTTTTCTGTGAGTAACCGTCCCTGTACGAAACCATGGAAGTCCACAAAGATTAAGACCAAGTATAAAACATTGAAATAGTGAAAAAAATCCATTGATGCTCATTTTCCTTTTTCTTTTCTTTTCTTTTCTTTTTTTCTTTTTTTCTCTAGTACATGTTCAGACTCTAGGCCTAGATTGAATACCAAGGAGAAGATGAAGAGAGAGTGCAAAAAGCCTTAGTATTTATAGACAAAATAGGTTGGATCATGTACCCTTTTATGCATTCTAGAATATCATATATAAGAAATTAAGCCATTTTGTGGTTGCCAAAAGACACTAGTGTAGTGTTTGTGTTAGGGGTTTTAGTACAAAGAGTACGTAATGCTATATTTTGGAGGGTTTAATGCTGTTTCAAAAATTTGTAAGGTTAGCAAAAAAGTTAAGATAAAGTCTATGTGGAAGCTTGGCAATGACTAGGCAATAACATGCAAGTCCAAAGAAGTTAAGTTGATTTTTATAAGCTCGTAGATTGTTGGAAAAAGGAGAAAAAAAAAAGTATCCTTAGCCTGGACAAAGTATATTGAATAATTATTTACAAACTATAAATAAGTTCCTTTATTTATTTATTTTAAGGACCAAATTGAAAGTCATTTGACTCTTGTTATGGGTAGTTTTGTGAAATCAATGATTATGGGATTATTTTTCAATTCTTTTTTGTTAGCTTGTGTTGAAGAAAGTATTATACAGTGGAAAGCAATAAATAAGGAGGGAAAGAAAGAGAGAGAGAGAGAGAATGCTAATATTAATTAGGTAGTAAGGTGGAAAACAATAGCATTTAATGATGTTTTTTTAATCGTTAGATCTTTTAGAAATCTACGGTGTAAAAAAGGTGTAAGTTTATAAGAGTTACATCAAGTGTAACTTGAACTCATTTCTTCCTTCAAATATATTAAATACATTTATAAGTATTAACTCTACTTTTTTTTTTCAATTACACAAATTATTTTTTATTAAAAAAAAAACCTACACACAAAATAAAAAAATAAAAAAATATGTAGACTGGGTTTCAAAAAAAAAAAGAAAAAAAAGAAAAACAAAACACATGTTCACTAGGTTTCACTTTCATCCTCTCTACCCATTGAGCCAGGCTTAGAAAAAATAAAACAAGTTAATAATTTATTCTGTACCCAAATGCAATAGTAATAATGACTCCCTTGATTTGGATAGCAACTTTCGGGGGTATTTGTGTAATTCAATACTTGGTTCATTATTTCTCAGTTTTGTTCTCTTAGTTTTCCTTCCAAATCAGGAGGATATATATTTGTGAGCCCGGAGTGAGTTTTTTTCTACAATGTTTTCCTTCCCTCTTGTTTTCTCTCCTAACCAAACAAGGGAAAACAATATTTTATTCCCTATTTTTCTCTCCTCCTTTTCCATTCCTCTCATTTTCACCCCAACCAAATGGAGTCTTAGGATCTGTAACACACGAAAATGGATTTTAGATTTGATTTATAATTTAACTTTATTGATTATTAAATATGAGGAATAGTTTTAGTTTTTGCTTCCTATATAAAATAAAATAAAATAAAAAGTTTTAGACTTTGTTGGATTTGATCCGATTAGAAATCTTTTGGAAGTGGTTGGGATCAAAAGTGCTAGTTTTAGGCAAAGCATCAATCTTCCACAGTTTTTTTTGGTGGCATAGAAAGTGTTTGTTAAAATGTTTCATAGAGTTTTGGTTTGTCTAAACTTGTTATGGCTTTGTATCCATGTTTATGTGGTACATTTTTTTATTTATTTAAAATTTGTGAAATCCGCTGTATTGAATAATTTATTTCTCAAACTGAAAAAAGTATATGATTTTTTTTTTGTCTTATATCATGTAAAAAAAATTACAATATTTCACTTTTCTTTGTTATTTTAGTTTTGATTGCGTTTTATTCTATAGATCTTCTTAGAGACTAATTTTTACTCTCTAATGCTACGAGGAACACAATGGATTAATTTGCAAACCCATTTGATGTCATAATACCACCCTGGTTATTTAACTTTGTGAAGTGCAACTTCTCTTTGTTTTGTGATTTTGATAGATTTGATGTATGAGGCTTCAACATGGTTGCAGCTACTAAGTGAAGTTGTTGGACTAAGTGGCTCGCTTCTGTTATGATTCAAACAAGCCTAATTGGCATTCAACAAGGGACTCTAGGCTAGCTAAGAATGATGAGGATAAACAACATCAATTTTAGTATGAATAGTGTTAGTTATCCAAGAGAGATTACTAGTATGGACAGATGACTAGCAAGGTCAATAAGCATGAGTGTTAGTTATCCAAGAGAGATGTTAGTAATCTATTGGTATTAGACTTTAGCCAATAAATTCCTCTTTAGGTAGTTTTTTCAAATTGAGTTATTATAGTTTATTTTTGTTCTTGTATATATTTTATTATTTGCTCTTGGGATATTGTCAAGTTGCCGTTTACATGATGTATGTCCTCTCACAAAATGTGTTTGACATTATGGTAGATTGCCCAAAGAAAATTCATGATTTATGAATTCCTAAACCAAGCAAAAGCCAAGAAAGTATCACAAGCATTGGCTATTTGTTTCATAAGGACTGATTTTGGATTTTTAAAAAGCCTAGCTAATCAATATTCATATATACTGTAATTGCAACCACTCAACAATGCCAATGCCATTGCAGTGCAAGTTTGGGTACTTTTAGGGATAGCTCCTACTTGGATTTCACAAGATTGAAAAAAAGCAGCACTAGATAGACATTTTAAATTCATTTCCCTTCAAATTGCATACAATGCATGGCAATGTGCAATTCAACTGATGATAAGCACCCAACTAATAACATAAACTTGCTATAGTGCACGGCAATGTGAATAGCAAAAAGGTTTTGCAATTAAGCTTCAATTTCATCGAATCAAAAACAGTAATTGAGCAACAAATTCAAAATGTCACTCCCCTTCATTAAAGCACAAATAACAATTAAGCATCAATTTCAGAATGCTACTCCCCATCACATAAATTGGCTTGATAACATTTCAAAAGATAAATCACAAACATCATTATAGCTACTGAAATATTAAGAAAAGAATAACTACATTTTCTTACATTATCTTGGTTTGTACCATACATCCTTGTAATGGTTTTGTATAAATACACAAAGACGCTAAGTGTCAAAATTGGACAATACATATATTAAATTTAAAGCTTTAGTAAAACTAAAAATTAGTCCCATTAACTTCAAGATAAATGACTTCAATCCCTCATGAATGCTTCAAAATCTTTTCTGGTAGTGTAGCTTGGCTAGGGCTCCATCATCTTGCAATGTTAAAAAACAAATTTCAATCAACACAATGACATCCTAGAAGACCAATCCTCTATTTACTAGCAAAAAATGATTCATTTGGTTTCAAGTGAAATAGACCAAAAATTCGTCTGGAATTTAAATCATAGTTGCTATAAAGCACTTTTCTAGTACCCCACACAACCCACACCTTTTGGATTAAAAAAAGCCCTTATTTCAAGCTTGGCTAAAAACAGACTACAAGTACCATGACAAAGACAACACAACAGAAGAAAAACTATATCTACCATAATTCAATAATTTATCTATCATTTACTTGAATTAGAGCAGAAACCAAATTAAAAACCTAGTTGTATACTTGAATGGATGCACCCCCATTATTTGTAATTGCAATTAAAACCAACCAAATGCTTTAAGAATACTTTCAAGTTATGCTCAAATTTGCATTGGCACTAGAAGTAACTAAGATAATGCCTCTCTCTAATCTTAACATATGAAGAAGCAATATCAACATGATAAATTGAAGTATTTGAAAGAAAAGTATGGACTCTGCCAACAAGTGGGAATTTAATAAAGAGACAATGCAAGATTCCTAATTGTAATAGGTGCTTACAAAAAATCACTCCTCCTTTTATTATATGTTGTAATTTCATGTCTTTTTCCTTAACTCATGCAATTCATATGGATTTTTCCATTTTCCATTATATAATATTTACGGTAATCATTTCATTCAAAATTGGAACATCATTACAAGAGCTCAAAATTAAACATGATTGTACTGTTATAGGATACAGAGTATAACTCAAGAATAAAAGCCAAGCAGACCATAAACCCAAACAATTTGAAAAACCCACAAATGCCACAACTTCTGAAAGAGACCAGATCAACACAATCCACGAATCTCACAAAACATATCTTACTTTCCTTCTTTTTTCCCAGCAACCAAACATAGCTCATTAAAATAAATCAATTAAAAAAATGATAGAGAGAGAAATAGAAAACTTACCGGACAGTGGCGTTGAAGATCAGTTGGGGTTGAGAGAAGAGTAAAAGGACTCGTAAAGGTGATTGTGGCAGTAGCCCTAGCTAGGTTAAGAGAGAGAAAATGAGAAAATGAGAGTTTTTGAAATAATTGAGAAAAAAAAAAAAAGAGGCAGGTTAGAGAATAGGGGTTTTCCCATTTCATGCGGATTAATGACATTTCTCTACCGTTGGATTAATTAAAGGGCTAAGATTTGAATTTGAACCTAACAAAATAGCAACACACTAAATGCCATTAACTCTGTTGCTGACTTGGTTTCTTGTTAAATGATATTAGCACTTTCTCTTAGGTGTCTCATTTTAATTAGTCCGGACTACAAGGTCAGCAAGATAACCTTGTAATCTAGATCTAGCTAAGAATTTCCCGATGAAAACAAACATGACTTTCTCTCTCTCTCTCTCTCTCTCTCTATCTTCATTTCTTGGACAAAAGCCTTTATGTTAAATTGTTGGCCAAAATGGCAATATCACTATTTTTGAAAATATTTTACAATCTACCACTGTTTCTGAAATATGTAGGGATCTATCACTAATTAGAAACTCGAATTTGGGGAACTCGAGTTCCATAGAAAAATTTTGAATTTTTTTAATGTAAATTTGAAGGCTATTTTTTCAAAGAATTCGAGTTTCTAGAACTCGAGTTACATGCCAAGCTCAAGTTTCAAAAAAATGATAGTTTGTTAAATATTTCGCAAACAATAATAGATCTATACATATTTTTTCAAACAGTGGTATATGGCAATTTTGGCTTTAAATTGTTTTTATGGTATACTTTTCACTAGGATACTTTGGTATGGATTAATGTTGGGCATCTCTACTTTATAGTTCAATCTTCTAGATTGGATGCTTTAACTGTTGAAACGAAAGTGAAGTTGTCAATGGCTATATTTTTACTATATGATCTAGTATGTGTACAATGGATCTGATGCTAGGTATATTTTGATACTAAGAGCTAGGCCTAGGGTTAGTCTTAGATGGGCTTACAACATAATTAGGCATCTTGGACAATCAATCAATCTATATAAAAAAACAAAGACCTTACATGAGAAAGCATGAGATTTTTTCATGTAGCACATTCCTTGAAATTCTCTTTATATATTTAGGCCTTCACCTCAATAAAGTTTGCATTTATATCAAAGTATTAGTTCATTGAATTAATCAATAGATTAAACGCATATACTATTAAGTATTTGTTATATTAATTATTTTTAGTGATGCATTAATTATTAAGTATAATGAAACTTTGATGTCATTTTTTAAAGATTTATATGAGAAACGATTGATTTGAAATGCGATATCTTTGCTCAAATTTAGCTGCTTTTGCATCAATTGAAACAAAGTTCAACAAAAGGAAAAATAAATTTAATAACACACAACCAAGAATAAAAATTTAAAAAAAAATTGAATAATATTTGCATTTTTATTTTATCAAAACACTATTTGCATTTTTTTAGTAGACACGAAACATGTGTACTTGTATTGGTCATTATATCATGCAATTTCAAGTTTGTAAACATATATGGTATGATTAAATCACTAGACTAATCTATTTTGTTTAGAAAATAGAATACTAGAGATTACAATTTTTTACAAAGAAAATTATTGAAATATTTTTTTTTAATCCATTGATAGTTGGGGGGGGGGGTGATTTGAATTTGAGTGTCTCTTGTGGAACACCAAGAGGTGTCAACCAATTGAGCTATCTTGATGAAAATTATTGAAATATTGGAGTAAACTAATAACAACTGACCCCGATGATACTTTTTGGGATTTGAAGTAGCTAGAACAAATGAAATGATTTAAATCAAAGGAAGTACTCCATAGAAATCTTAAAAGATACAGGTTTCATTGGTAGCAAACCAGTAAAATTCCCTATGGAACAGAATCTGAGGCTATCCAAGTATGGAGGTAAACCACTTACTAATCTTGGACAATACATAAGATTAATTGGCAAGTTGTTGTACTTGACATTAACTCGGCCAGATATCACCTATGTTGTGCATAGGTTAAGCCAATTTGTGTCACAGCCTAGGGAACCTCATCAACTTGCAGCTAATAGGGTGCTTCAGTACATTAAAGGTTCACTAGGTAAAGGTATCTTCTTTTCAAGTAATTCAGAACTGTATATCAAGTCTTTTTGTAATGCAGACTGGGCTGGTTGTCCAAACACAAGAAGATAATTAACTAGTTATGCACTTTACTTAGGTGATTCACTGGTATCTTGGAGATCTAAGAAGCAAGGAGTGGTCTCAAGGTCCTTAGTTGAAGTTGAATATAGGGTCATGGCAAGTGTGGCTTGTGAGATCATATGGGTGTTACAATTGCTCAAGGATTTGAAGGTTGAACATCCCAAGCCAGCCATGTTGTTTTGTGACAATCAATCAACATTATCCATAGCTGCAAATCCTGTTTTTCATGAAAGGACAAAACACATTGAAGTGGATTATCTCTTAGTGAGAGATAAGATTATGGAAGGCATGATCAAATCCTTTCACATTGCAACAAACTCTCAGGTAGCAGATATATTTACTAAGGCATTGGGTTATTCTCCATTCACAAGGTTATCAAAGAAGTTGGGCTTAAAGGATATTTTTGGTTCAAAGCAAAGCAAGCTAGCTACTTCAATTCAATTCACAACTCTCCAAGATTGTGAGTTGAGGGGGAGTGTTGAGATTACTATAGAAACTAAACGACAAGAGACTGAAGGTAAAACAACTTGTAGCAAGTCCACAAGCAATAAAGAAAAGAAGTCAGCACGCATGAAAATAAAGGGAGTTAGAATTAAAATTGAAGAAGGTCAACACAGTGGAACAAGCATAGTAAAGAAGAAAGAAGGAAAAACTAAAGGGGAGTCCACATGTCAGAGAAACAAGAAAAAGCAAATAGAAGTGACAGATGTCAGATAATAATTGGGTGTATTGATAATTAGTTATTTAGTTATTTTTGAGGGAAAAATTGTTAGCCTTTATTTCCACGTATAAAAGCATAGGTGATAATTATTTGTATTGTTAATTAGTTTTCATTTCCTCTCTTTTACTCTATTTTTAATATGGTATTAAAGCAACTTTCTGAGATTTCTTCTTTCACTTTCTTAGTTCCCAAACAGAATTTAGTGCCTTGTTTTTCCTCTTCTTTTCTCATCTATGGCTTTCAATTCCACAAGCAACACTCAATCTCAAATTGCACATTCAGTACCTGCTTCAAATGTAACGATAGCAGATGAATATGCAAACAATCCTTTCTTTCTTTCTGCAAATGAAAATCCAAGTCTTATGCTCACATTGCAAACACTAACTGGTCTAGAGAATTACATGAGTTGGGTGCGATCTATGTTTTTGGCTCTAAGTTCCAAAAACAAGTTTGGTTTTATGGATGGATTAATTGCTGAGCCTGATTCATCTTCTTCATTGTATAATTCTTAGAGTAGATGCAATACCATGGTACTTTCTTGGTTAACTAATTCACTCATTCTGGATTTGAAGGCTAGTGTAATGTACATCAACAATGCCAGAGACTTGTGGATTGACCTCAAAGATAGACTATCTCAGGGTAACACTCCAAGGTTGTTTGAACTTGGGAAGGAAATCGCACATCTTGCACAACGATCACTTGCAGTAAGTTCTTACTTTACGAAATTCAAAACCTTGTGGGATGAGTATGCTAATTACTAGCCTTGTACCATCTGTACATGTGCTTGTACTTGTGGTTCTAAGTCTTCTCAACTAGATGCTCATCATAAGGAGCATGCTTTTAGGTTTTTTATGGGACTGAACAATGGTTATGGCCATGTTATAAGTTAGATATTACTGATTGAACCTTTGCCCTCTCTTAGCAAAGTGTGCTCTCTAATCCTGCAAGAAGAGAAGAGGAGAAACATTGGTCAAAGTTTCAACATGATTCAGTTAGTTGATTCTGCTGCTATGTATGTAAACAATAGCAGAGGTTTTCTTGGTCATCAAGGACAAAAGAATGGAGGTAAAGGTGGTAATGGCAAGAAAGATAGGCCTGTGTGCACTTATTGTGGCTTTACTGGACATATAGCTGATAAATGCTACAAGCCAAATGAGGTAACAAGGTCATGGCAAATCAAGTTGGTTCAATGCAAACCACAGGAAGTTGTGGATTTGATCCAAATATGCATTCTGGTTTTCTACCAGGTGGTGTGCATTCTGGTTTTTTGGCTGGAGGAGCTTCGCAAGGTGTTGGTGTTCAATCAAATTTGGCTTCACAAAACCATATTGGTCACTCTGGTGGAGGTTCTTTTGTGCAAGCTAGTCCACAGTTATCATTGTCATAGGCTCAATGTGAGCAATTTCTGAATTTTCTAAAGTGATATATGGTTGCTGGATCAAGCGATAATGCTCAGACTAGCCACCAAGCTGCTTCTGTTATAACTTCCTACCCTTCCATTCCACATCCTTTACCTTCCACATCATCCTCTCCTTCTACCTCATTAAAATTTTCAGGTAATTCCTTTTGGATTCCACCTAATCATTCTCATTCTATCTTTGCTGCTCAAGTAGTTGATAGGCAAGCTTATAAATCCAACATTTGGATCATTGATACTAGAGCAACAAACCACATGGTTCATTCTGTTGCTCAATTGACTTCCATTACCTCAATAGTTCATACCTTTGTCTATTTGCCAAATGGGGAACAGGCCTTAGTCACACACATAGGCATAGTGCATATTTCTTCTACTTTGATTTTAACTAATGTCTTGTGTGTGCCCTCTTTTACATTCAACTTGATTTTTGTCAACAAACTCACAAAATCACTTTGCTGTTGCCTTATTTTTCTTGGTGATTGTTGTTTTATTCAAGACCTTGCTCAATGGAGCACGATTGGTCTGGGTAAAGCACACAATGGCCTATTTCTACTACAAGATTCAGGTTGTAGATCTTCTATATCTGTATTTGCTGCTGCTATCACTTCTATTTCTTCATCAGCTTTATGGCATAGTAGATTAGGACACCTATCTCATTCCAAACTCCAATTTTTGAAGCAACTTGTACATGATGTTAATATCAATAAAACTGCTTCCTGTTGTGATATTTGTCATTTTTCAAAATAGAAGAAACTTCCTTTTACAGCTAGCACTCATGTTTCAACTAATCCTTTTGATTTACTTTATTGTGATCTTTGGGGTCCATTTGCTACAAGCACTGTTGATGGTTTTAAATTTTTCTTAACAATTGTGGATGATTTTACTAGATGCACTTGGGTATATTTGCTTAAACATAAGTTTGAAACACAAATGTATCTTCCACAATTTGCTACTATGGTGTCTACTTAATTTAATTACAAAATCAAAACTATAAGGAGTGATAATGGAACTGAGTTCTATCTCAAGGATTTCTTTCAATCAAATGGCATTTTGCATCAGTTGAATTGCGTTGATACCCATCAACAAAATGCTGTTGTTGAGAGAAAATATTAACACATCCTCAATGTTGCAAGAGCTTTAAGGTTCCAATCTCAACTTCCTTTATGCTTTTGGGGAGATTGCATTTTAACTGTTGTTTACCTCATTAATAGGCTTCCTTCCAAGTCTTTAGTTAACAAAAATCCTTATGAACTTCTTTTTAAATCTGCACCATCTTATAATCATCTCAAATGTTTTGGTTGTTTGTGTTTCATTTCAACCTTATCTCATAATAGAGACAAATTTGTACCTAGAGCTAGGAAGTGTGTGTTCTTAGGCTATCCCCAAAGTATAAAGGCTACAAGGTACTTGATCTTACTTCCAATTATGTTCACATCTCAAGAAACATTATTTTTTATGAGCACATTTTCCCTTATGCTCTTTCCTCACAACCTTCCACTTCCTATTTAGATGATTTCATTTTTCCTCATTGTACTTCAGAATCTTCTCAATCTGTTGATACTGATAACCTTCCTTCCTCTATTTCAATTGATCTTAGCACCATGCCTACTGCACCATCTGATGCAGCACCAGCAGCACCTGGTATCCTACATGGTGCAGCACCCAGTGCAGTACCTATTGCAGCATCTAGTGCAGCACCTGATTCTGCAAATCCTGAACCTATTGCCCTTCCTTCATTCAATTCAACCCTTAGCACTTTACCTACTGTTTTCCCACTTCCTTTACCTTCAGCTTCTAATCCTACTCTTAAAAGGTCCACTAGATCACATAAACCCCCTCCTTACCTATCTCAGTATGCCTGCAAGTCTATCAACACTAAGCCTCAATCTGGTCTGCCATATGATGTTTCAGCTTATTTAGACTATTCTTACCTTGGCCCTAGCTTCAAATCCTTTGTTATGACAATTAATTCCACTCCTTTAGACCTTGTCTCCTTCCATCAAGCAGTGTAATATCTTGAATGGAGGGCTGCCATGGACAAGGAAATAAAAACTTTAAAGGTCACTAACACTTGGAGTTTGGTGCCTTTGCCTCCGGGTAAGAGCCCTATAGGGTGTAAATAGGTTTATAGGGTTAAATATCTACCTGATGGCTCTATTGAAAGATATAAGGCTAGACTGGTTGCTAAAGGTTTCAGTCTGAGACCTTTTCACCAGTGGCTAAGTTTGTATTAGTCCAGATTGTGCTCACCTTAGCTGCTATGAAAGGGTGGTTTCTCCATCAAATGGATGTTAACAATGCATTCTTACATGGTGATTTAAATGAAGATGTGTACATGTGCCTGCTACTTGGTTTTCACAGCAAGGGGGAAATGTAGTATGCAAGCTAAACAAGAGACTTTATGGTCTTAAACAGGCCTCAAGACAATGGTTTGACAATTTTGTAAAACCATTCTTCAAATGGGATTTGTTTAATCCAAGTTTGATTACTCACTGTTTACTCACACTTAAGGGACTTCTTTTACAGTGCTTTTGGTGTATGTTGATGTCATTTTGCTCACTGGTAACAATCCTGATTGTGTGAACAATTTGAAGAAGTTGCCAGATGATAGATTTGGCTTGACACAAAGAAAATATGCACTTGAAATTTTGAAGGATACTGGTTTCCTTGGATCAAAGCCAATTAGATTTCCTATGGAGCAGAATCTAAGACTTTCAAAATATGAAGGGAAGTTGTTAGCAGACCCTAGAATGTACAAAAGGTTAATTGGGAGACTGCTATACTTAACCTTGACACAGCCTGGCATCACTTATGCTGTGCATAGGTTGAATCAGTTTGTCTCAAAATCTAGAGAACCTCATTTACTTATTACTCACAGAATCCTTTAGTATATTAAAGGATCACCAAGAAAAGGACTCTTCTTCTCAAGCCCCTCTGATTTACACATTAAATCCTTCTGCGATGTTGATTGGGCTGGATGCCCTAATACAAGAAGGTCACTGACAAGTTATGCAATGTATTTAGGAAAGTGTTTGATAGCATGGAGATCAAAGAAACAAGGAGTGGTTTCACGATCATCAGTAGAGGTTGAGTATAGGGCAATGGCCAGTGCAGCATGTGAAATTACCTGGGTACTTCAATTACTCAAAGATTTAAAAATTGAGCACCCCAAACCAGTTATGCTCTTCTGTGATAATTAGGCAGCTTTATGTATAGTTGCTAATCCAGTCTTCCATGAAAGGACTAAGCATATTGAGGTAGACTGTCACCTGGTTCGAAACAAAATTCTAGTGGGGATGATTAAAACTTTTCATGTGAATTCAAATGCTCAAGTAGCTGATGTGTTTACCAAAGCTTTAGGCTCTAATTCCTTCACAAGATTAACACAGAAGTTGGGTTTGCAAGATATTTTCTTGCCAAAGCAATTACAAAAGGAGTTGTAGATTGAAACTCATCTTCAAGTCCATGATCTTCCAACTCAGGACTTGAGGAGGAGTATTAAAATTGAAGAAGGTCAACATGGAACAAGCAGAGTAAAAAAG
The DNA here is from genome assembly GCA_030445155.1 of Quercus variabilis. Classification (NCBI taxonomy): domain Eukaryota; kingdom Viridiplantae; phylum Streptophyta; class Magnoliopsida; order Fagales; family Fagaceae; genus Quercus; species Quercus variabilis. The sequence continues at coordinate 8,187,579 of CP129453.1, read as the reverse complement.
AAAGAAGGAAAGACTAAAGGGGAGTCCATGTGTCAGAGAAACAAGAAAAAGCAAATAAAAGTGACAGATGTCAGATAGTAATTGAGTGTATTGATAATTAGTTAGTTAGTTATTTTGGAGGGAAAATTTGTTAGCCTCAGTTTTCGTGTATAAAAGCATAGGTGATAATTATTTGTAATCACTTTTTCCTTTTTCATCAATCTAAGAGTAAATTCAGTTTTCCATTTTCTCTCTTTTACTCTGTTTTCTAATAATGTGTTAAAGGATGAAATGAGTTAGTTAGTTTTGTTTTAGGCGCCAAAAGCCTTTCTGTAACTGTGTATATATATACTAAAATTGCTTTGTAAATTAATTTAGTTTTTTTTTTTTTGAGAAAGAAAAAATGGGGGCCTTTATGGTTATATTACACCCCCGCGCAGAGAGCCAGTGGCCTCGGTCAAGGAGTCCGTATTCGGTACCCGTTCTGTACCCTCTATGTGGGAGTCACCTCACATTTTGTGAGTACACCTCACCACTAAGTTTACCCACCAACGAAAGCATGCGAGCAACGGGACTTGAATCTAAGTGTGTTGCACGAAGCGTCCGAACCTTACCCACTCAGCCAAGCCCTCGTTGGCTAAATTAATTTAGTTCAATGGTATAATGTTTGTTTTAGTCTACTTAATTTTTTCTAATAAAACTCTTTTAAGTCATAAATATGGGTAGGCTTTCATGATTGACACATAGAAAGACAATGTCCGTGATTTATTCTTAGACACAGAAGAAAATATTTATGCCTATGGTTTTCTTGATGATTGAGATATGCAAAGACAATGACCACGATTTATTCTCAGATACCCGAAGGAAATGCACAAAGAAAATGCAGATGTTTGTGTTTCAAATCTTTGGACGTGTGTAATATTGAGGAGTTTTCTTCTGTTTTTTCAGATTGCTGTTAAAATAGTAAATGTATTGTAAATGTCTAATTGATCAAATACCAAAAATGATAAAATTATATATTTGTAAAAAACCAAAGCAAACCAAAGTAAACTCAACACTTATAATCAAAGTCCTGTCTGTATTTTTTTTTGTCTGCATATTTCATTTCAAACGAAGTTCGTTTTCTTTTGTAGTATAGCAATATGCATGAGCCCCACCTATGAAAAATCTGGGTTGGCTGCAGTGATAAAGCCTCTTGGTCTTTCATTGCCATCCCCTCAAAAGATTGTCTTTAGTCTTTCGTCTTCAAATTCTTGACTTCGTGTATTATCCATAAATCTATATACCAAAAATTTTACTAGATCCCATTTGCCTCCAAATAATAACTTTTAGTAGCTCTTTTTCCTTAATATGTGGGTAGAACCAGAATTTTAAAGCATCCTCATGACCCAACAAAAGCAGAATAGAGAAAAATAGTGGAAGTTATTAACTGTTCTATCAATACATCAGGTCCCGTAACTTTTGAACTTAATACATCATACCTATAATGAAGTATGATATATAGTCACCACTCACAGTTTAACATGTATTGTAAGATATGGAACATATTTGAGCTTAATTGCCTACAAGGTAGATAAATTAAGAACTAGCTCCACAACTCCAGTGTGTTACAGCCAATAGAATTAGTCCATGAAAGGGGAGAGGCCAGAGGGGTAAGGGAAGAACAGTTTTGATTCTACTCCTGTTATAGAATGTTGTGTGTGAAATATTGGACATAATTCAATTGTCTTATATATTACATAGTAAAACTACAACCCCTTATAACTTATAAGCCTTAAACTCTCAAACTACAGTCTGTCCAATATATTACTTTCATGCACTATTCAAATGATTTTCAACCACTACATCCAAAATTTGATCAAAGGATTAGTGTGGTTAGCATTGTAGACAGTAACTTTGCTTCCTATGTCATGACTGGGTTATTCAGGCCCAACATGCCGAAGAACCATTTTTGTGAGGCCAATTGTTAATACAAAGAAGTTAACTTGCTCAGGATGAAGCATGAGAGTTTAGAGTTTGATCTTTTGTTTGCCATACGATACAAGCATAAACCATGTTTTTTTTTTTTCCCATGTGAATATGTGATATATGTAATTCCTCTCCTTTAGTATTTTATCCATGTGCAGCAGTGTAGTTTGCTGGTGGAATCTGTGTTGCTGATGAAGAGATGAACATTCTGTGTTCATTCTGTCCTTCATACTGATTGTTCTGCAGATCTTTCCCTTTGTGCTGTTGCAAAACAATTAAGCCGCACTTAAATCCAACACAAGTAATACGTTTTCCTAGTTTCTGGTCCAGATTAACTTTTTTTTTTTCGTCAGCAAATTTATTATTATACACCTGTAATTGCATTGCAACTTATAGAATAGAGCCATTGTCAAGATACACCATGTCATAAAGGTGAAGTGGTGCATAAGGATCATTTTTCTCACTAGGAAAGAATTTGAATTTCGAGTATATACCTAGAAATGCATAAAACTAAAAGACTAACGCAGGCAAGTCTGTTTTACATGACAAGGCTACTTGTTCTCCGGAGTAAAATTTCTTTGTTGCGAATACTGATATATAATTGAGAGCTATCTCTGTAAGTGTTTAAGTACACTATTTTGTAATCCATTATGTAGTTAAGACATTAATTTTGATTTTAAGAATTCATGTGGGTGGATTGGATTTGTTCTGTTGATGATTCATTGATTCTTGACTTCTTATGACACTCCTAGTTAGATACTTCCCAAGCAGAAATTAAATGGTTGCTCCAATTCATTCAACATGCTTCTATTAAGACTTTTTATCTCAATGCACAGACCCTTTGTTTTCAGGAGAAATTATCTCAATCCACTTCTCCTCTCCTCTCGTTCATTCAAATTTTTTATTTTTTATTATTTTTTTGATAATGGGGAAGGGGGATTTGAATCCTATGTCATAGTTAAGAATGGCATAAAGTTCCAATTTAGCTACATGGATTTTAGCTGTTCTTCTCTCATTCTTTTATGAGCTTTTCTAATATTGTAGGTTTCAATTAGTTCAGTTGGTAAAATTTGTTATATATCCTCAAATAAAAAATATGAGGTTTAAACCCCTACTTACATAAAATAATAAAAAAATAACTAGTGTCTTAGCTTAATGATTAAGAGTAATCATCATGGAATGCAAAAGGTTAAAATTCTATAGTTATCACACCATATCACTATAACAATTATTAGATAAAAATTGCTTTAAAAAAAAATTTGGTGTTCATACTTCACACGCCACGAGTCCTTGTAAAGTGAGCATGCAATTTCTTGAAAATTACTTGCAAGAATATCAAGCTAAAAAGGGGGGGTGGGTGGGGGGTGGTTTGCTTGGGTCCAGCACAACGACCTTAAGTCTTTCCCTAAAAAGAGAAAGCAAGTCATGTATAGGACTATTTTCCATTCCTCTATAAACCTTTCAAAAAAAAATATATAGTTAGGTCTATCAATGGATTGGATTTTAATCTATCCCAACAAGAGTGCAATAATAATAAATATAATGTTTTAGTAGGCATTATTTTTTTGGTCTGATTTTAAAACCATGATTAATTTTATTACTAATGATCCTCCCCATATATTAACACGTTTATTACCATTGTCGTTTCTAATCATTTTCTATTTTACTTTTACAAAATATTGTGTAGGTGGATTGGAAATTGAAAAGCCTAATAATAGAAGGGATATTGAATTAAATTAAATGACATGTACCTCTCTCTTTGATGACAACAGCACCTAAAGAAAGAGAAAGACGGTAGGACAAGTAGGGTGGCGCCGTGGGGACATTGTGGTAAGGGGATTATTTTTTCCTTTCACCACCGAAATGATAACATGAGAACATGGGGCGGAACCAATATTCGACAAAGTTGTGGGGCTCGCTTGCCGAGGTAAACCATTAAAATTTGACTACTACTATTCTAGGGGTGCTTAGTTTTCAAACAACACCACTTATGATTTTAAATACATCTACCAAACACTTCAATTTTTCATTACAATAAATACATAGTTGAATTTTTTTGACCGAGTTATTCAAACTTCTTTGATTATCGTTATTGAGTATTTTTAAAATCACAAATTATTTTACAATTTTTTTATCACAACTCTAATATGATAAATTGTGAGTGGTTAACTATCATTTACATATAGTCCTATCATTTTTTCTTTTCTAATCACATTTTGCAACATCACAATTGTAACAAAAAATTGTAAAAAATTATGTGATCCTAAACTTTTCTATTATTATTTTGTCGGGTGTATATAGACTCTCGTTCTATATGTCAGGTTATTGTGAAAGAAAAAAGTTTCAAACTCAAATTCGATAAATATCACGAAACTTTAAGAACCAATTCTTCAAACCGTGGAGTGAATGCATGTTTGATCTTAATCCCCCTTCATTAACACCTTCATTATCAAACGTGTCCTGACCGTCCCATTCAGCATCGATCAACACAAAGAGGTGGAGTACAAGTCACGTTTCCAACTCTCGAAGTTTGTAGATACTAGATAGTAATAATAAATAAATAAATAAAGAGAAGAGGAAAAGGAAAGGTTTTTGTTTTTGAAGACTATAGGAGACAAGAGAAGAGAAAGAGTAGTTTGTTTTTGTGCATGCATTTGCATTTGATATTGATAGAGACAGCGCCCATTTGCATCTACAGCTGTCTCCCTTTACAACCCCTCCTATTTTTGGACTCTCATCAATGCTAGAGTTAAACAGTCCTACTCCTATGCTATTTGCCTAGGTGCCACGTCTTTCGACTCTTTCCCTTCCCTTCCCATACTTTCCTCAATCTTCCTTGGGAACCTATAACTCCTACTCTATCAATTTCTATCTTTTTGGTCTCTCGAATTTCAAAATTGTTAGTGATTTTTTTTTTTGGCTATAATTGTTAATAGATTTTTTTTTAATTTATAATATAAGAAGGTCTTATTAATAAATATTTTTAAAATAGTTATTAATAAATTTTAATAATAAAAATTTTAACACTATTTTTATGAAAAATATAAAAAATTGTGAACAACATATATTGTTTTATCATTCTTCTAATTTAATATTTCTAAAGATAATACCTAAACTAATATTCTAAAATTTTCAGTTAACATTTCTTTAAAAAAATTAATTATATATATATATTTTTTATAAAAATGATATTAATTTTTTTAACTAACTCATTAATTAATGCTTTAGGGGCATTTATTAACTAAACCTAATTATTAATGAGCAATTAATAGAGGAGCACACTTTTCCTACAATTTCTATATTTCATATGGTAAAGTCAACTTAGGTTCTTATTTTCAAATGAACAGTTACTATTGTAATGGAAAGTGGTAACATCAACTTGATGTTGGTGAAGGAATGTCATGTAGTGAACGCTAAGATCTTTTAATGGAATGAAGACGGTGGAGTGATGTTGACTTGATACTGTATAAATCTAGATTATCAAAAAAAAAAAATTGTATAAATCTTTTTTCTTTTTTTCATTTGCAATGATTTCCAGCAATATTTTCTAAATAATTAACATTAAATTTTAAAAAATAGAAAATCCTTAAAAAAAAAAAAAAAAAAAAGTCAATTTGGTGAAGATGTCGGTTACTCAAAGCGTGCCAATAGTTTTTTGACTGTGAAGATAGAAAGCGTGCCAATAGTTATTATTAACTTTTTGGCCATAAAAAATTGTTACTTACGCTTCTATATCATTATATTTGCCTTTTTGATATGTAAAAGTATTCTATGTTCTATATTTGCCTTTTTTTTTTTTTTTTCTTTAGAGGAAATTAAGCTTACTCTAGAAGGAAATGTCGGTGAATCCAATCCACACTCACTCATTTTCGAAAGAGAGATTGATGTACAGTTTAAACCAAAAATGTCTTTGGCACATGCATAAGTTTGTAACATTGATTGATGGGCTTAAGTACCAGTCTAGTTCCCAACAACATTTCCATGCAGTGGGTTCCATGTACTTTTGGAGTCTAAATATTACGAGAGGTTCATTTCATGTACAATGCACATAGAAGATATTGCTTCTATTCTTCTAAAAAAAAATGGATATTGCTTCTATAGCTTTGGGAATATATATTGTATTTTAGGTTTTGGATACATGAGTCTTCTCCTTTGTATAAAGATGGACTCTATAAAAAGGATAAAACTTAATTACAGTACCTTAGGTATTTTTCTTTAGGTTCATCTCTTAAGATTCAGCTGTGTGATTACTTAACTAAAAAATACTTTTCTATCTCATGACAAAAAATTCATATGACAGAATTTTAAAAGGAGAATATAAGGAATAACACATAAGTACTATATTTAAATCTTGTCCCTATAAGAAATATGATATATTTTTTGCTCTTTGTAATACAAGATTAAAAAAAAAATGCACACAATATATGAAAGATATTTTTCTATGATGTCTAAATTAGCAATATGGAGATTTTGATCATAGGCAAGATAGAGTTCATTCTCACCTATAGCATGAGATGCAATCTGTTATCAGACAAATTCTATAAAAATCTTGCAAGAATGATCAACGGTTATTGGCAGTGTCAGGGATTTAAAAGAGAATAAAATTCACTGGTTAAGCTGACCAAACTGTGTATGTCAGAGGATTCAAAAGTATGGGTTTCAAGATATTCGGAGTTTTAATTTGACAATGCTAGTAAAGTAAGGATGATGGGTCTTGAGTGATGTTGAGTGAGGTCTTGAGTGATCTTGATACTAACTATTGAAATGGGTCTCTCATTGATCAATTTTCCCCTCTCATTAAGTAGCTATTATGCTATGTGTCAAATATTCTATAAGCTTGTGGGGCGATCTTAGGCAACTCACAATCTCACCATTTATGGAAGCAATTTTGGAAACTTTGACTACCCAACGAAAGTAAGGTATTCCTGCTATGTGATAGAAAGTTTTATTCAATTCTTGATTCTTAATTATAGAAATTGTGTATCATTGCATAACTCTGTTTAAAGCCACGACAATTGTATAATTCTTGCTTAGGTTGTACAAACCATGGTTTTAAAAACCAAATCAGACAAACCAATTCAATTGAGAATTGAACCCTAATCTAGTTCAATAAATTCTATAAAAATATAGTCAATTCAACCGATAATCAAAACCTTTTTTTGGTTCTTTGACTAGTCTGATTTTAAAAACCATGATAGGAAAAATGTAATTTTTTTTTCAATAAAATATTTTGTCAATTTTAATAATAATAATAAAAGGTTTGCAAACACTTCTAAATGCTGTGAAAAAACTTTTAAAAAAATTACCAATTTTAATCCATTTAACGTGAATATTAAGATTATCAAGTTGAATTAAAGAATGCTAACTAAACTTAAGCCACCTTAATAAAGTAAGATTATTGTAGGTAGGTGGAATGGAGAATGGAAACCTAAGCGAAAATTTTGATCAACTCAGAGTTCAAACATTCAATAACTCACTAGTCACTAGTTGGGGAGGGGAGGGTTTATAAAGAGGAAACGACCTACTTATTAGACCAAAAGAACAACCTGTGGGTTGGTTGCAGGCACTTCAACAAGCAAGAAATTGAGAAATAACACAAAATTTGCTCCAATTATAATAATCTTGTATGAAGCAATATGCGAGATCTATGGCCCCAAGTCTTGGAATTTCTTTAACTCATTTTGTACCACATAGTATTAGAAATTACTAATTATAACACTCAGCCTATTGGCTCAACATATAATTATGAAATCTTTATGATTATATATATATATATATTTAAATAAAATTGTTAGTTAGAATTCTTTAAATATTCAAGACACTTGCCAAGGGAAAACTAATCCAAAAAATGAATTCTTTAAAATACATAATTTTGTATAATATGAGACAAGGTAACGTCGCAGTCATAAGATTTGGGGATATTAGTTGAGAAAATATATATATATATATATATATATATATTTTGGGTGAAAAGATGCTACTTAGATTTGACAAGTAGGTAAGAGATTAGAGCATTCGTGTAATTTTTTTTGTTTATTTTAACATAAGAACTTATGTTTTTTATTTTACACACTCACTTTTTAAAATACCCCGTATCAAATTATCTATTTTACACTACATTTCATTAAAAATATCAAATTTTCTTGATTTTTTAAAAATTCTTCTATTTCTTTACACACAATAACCATTATTCATTCATTCATTCATCCTTAGAATATGTAAAGAAAAAATAAAAAATAAAATGCAAATGAATAGTATTAGTGTAAAGTTACATAGTCACTTTTGCAAACTTGTAATTACACAATCATACATAGACTAATATAGGTCATTTTGAGAAAAAACTGTATAAATTTTTCACTTATTTTATTATTATTATTATTATTATACACCCCCTTATATATGAGTGCTCTTATATGATTTTTTATTTTCTTGTATTCTTAAGAATTCGTTAATAATTTTATTTTAGTAATATTATTTATATTTTTTAAAAATATATATAAATAAAAAAAATATATAAAAATATGTGTAATATTATTTAAATATTAAAAACTATGATACGCACAGGACATTAAATGCTCTTGGGAATGTTAACAAAAACATGCCTTGTCAACCCCTGTCAAGGACCGATTTCTCACCCAATAAGATCCAAGAAGCCACCAATAAGTCCATGAGAGAAAGCGATCATCTAAAAGAAATGTATATTTTATATTTGGACTTTTATTTTAACATTTCCCGATACAACTCCAATCCAAAATCTACAAAAATTGTTATTCTATATAGCCTAGCTCAAAGTTTCATCTCTTTGTCATGCACATTGTCTCCACACCTCATGTCTTGTCTTGTCTAAAATCTCATCCAAACACACCAAGACAAATTACCCACACTCTCTATCATAGAGTTTGCTTCACACTTGCCAATCAAAATGCATTTGTCAGAACAGCATGTTTGATTTTGGTATATAAAGTGCCGAAGAGAGAGTGGTATATATGGGTGTAGTATAATCCACGAGACAATTAGTTAGTGCATCACGTCTACGGCCCAGTGGGTCCATTCGGTGAGTTTTTCGAGGCACAAAAGGGTTTTGAGTTTTGACGGTGCTATTGTAAAGAGGAAAGTACACCGTTTTGAAACTCTACCAATTAAGTGCCCCACTACTAATATACTATAAAGAATATCTTTCTTATTTCGTGACTATTATTTATTATATATTGGTGAAAATAAATATCTTTTTTTCAGAGGATATGAATCTATGATATGTAGATACATACGCATAAGATTCTCAAAAAAAAAAGATACATACGCATAAAACTTAAAAGTTAATGGTAAACATCTTTCAATAAAAATAAAAAAACATAAAAGATATTAAAGGTGTCATTTTGATTATCTATATTTCATAATAAGTTTCGGTTAATATATATCTTAATCATTTATTTTAAGAAATTTTTTTTATGAAAAATTAAAAAAAAATAGTTATTTTTTTAATTTTTTCATAAAAAGGTCATGAAATAGTTTATATATTCGCTAAGGACATAATTAATCTATGTAAAACCCTTCATTATAAAACATTTTGAAAAATTTAGGAGTAATGGCTTTATATTCTACTCCTTTTACTACAAAAACAAATTATCTATAAATAGATTAGTGACAACTCATATCTTATTTATTTTACAAAAAAAAAACAAAAAGCTCAAATTGTTTCATATCTATCCCTTCCCCCCCCCCCCCCCCCCCCCCCCCCCCCCCCCACAAAAAAAAAAAAAAAACTAGAAGTATATACTTAAATTAATCATATAGGAAAAAGAAGTTTCATTGAGTAGCAGTAAAGAAAGTCTTCTCATTGGCCTTGGTTCACTAAACGAATTCCTTCTCGTTATTAAGTCTAGAAATATCTAAAACCATAGTAAGTAGATCACGTATATTATTTATCAAATACTCCATATTTCATGTGCTTTAAATTTATTGAATGAGTACATGTAACATACCGTTTATTATAAATTTATTACATAAGAAATAGTACACCTAACCCAAAAGAAAAAAGAAATCATTAAAGAAGCTTTAGTCCATGTGTTTGCGTAGAAACTATTGACATTCTTAATCATGCCCATAGAAAAAGAAGGCGGAAATGCGGAATAAAAAAAAAAAAAAAAGAAAAAAAGAAGAAAAAAAGAAGGCAACTATGGATGCATTCGAACCTGACCATATTACATCTTTGGACTCGGCTTAATCAGTAAAGAGAAGTGTTCAGATTTGGTTTAAGCCTGAGTCACCCTTTGACCACTTGTTTGCAATGGCAGTCCTGTTGTATTTTCCAAAGGAAAATTAAATTCAATCCATGAAGTGTTTTAAGTTTAATTAAGAAATTTAATACACTATGTCTAAATTATTGTATTTAAGCCTACAGATGCTCTCGTTGTATTCACTCTAAGAATAACTGCTCTTTTTCTCAAAAAAGAAAAAAAAAAAAAGAATAACTACTCTTATTATCAAAGTGAAGAAGACAATAATCAATATTTGGTGTAGGTAAGATCCGAATTTTGAATTTTAAATCTTTTAACAACAAGAAATTTTATTAATTGAATTAATTAGAATTAGCAAGAAATACTTTATCTTTATTAACTTATTGACAAATCCATATAGCACAAAATTGCAATGAAGTTGAGATCTTTGAGGGGTGACTGGTAGTTGGGTAATTAACTAAAGTAGCTGATTATTCATATGGAGCTCAAGTCTCAAGCTTGGATCATTAATTTAGGATCGTTTAGTAATGTTGTTTGTATTTTTTTTTAAATACGTGTAAGTAAAAAAATATGTAAAAATACATGTAAAATTATTTAAAAACTTAAAACGTGTTGTTAAACCATCCTACCAAAACGGGGCCTTAAGAGTTTGTTTCTTTTAAAAATAATTTACTTGAGCTCAACTCATCAACTAAAAAACTAAGCTCAATTTGTTAAGCAAAACACATGTAAACAAACTACATTGTAAACTTAAACCAAAACCTTTCCAAAAAAAAGATCTCTAGCCTGTCTAGGTAACAAAAGGGATGGCTGTTATAAAGAAGGGGTGTGGGGGTGCCTTAATAATACTATTGATCATTGCCCAATATAATAATATTTTATATAAGATGGGGCAAGTGGAAGATTTTTAGTACCGGTTTTAACTTTATATGCATAAAACTATAGCTACCATAATGATGATGAGAGAAAGAGAGAGAGAGAGATAAAGACTTCTCTTTTCTACTTTGTCTACTAGCTAGTATGATGCGAATGTTGGAAGCATGGAGGCACAACAAAGGCCGAGGATGGAGGCAACCCATTACTCGATCATAAAATCTCACATCTACTCTACCCCACAATACCACTTCAAAAAGAAAGAATCGTACCAGATTTGCATTAAAGAGTTTGAGAGGCATAAGAAAATCCCATAAGCATAAAGCTTTTCTCTTTTGCAGAAACATAAAAAAAGTTGGTCTTGTACTACTCTAGAAGAGAGTTTGTGTGTGGTGAGTGAGTGAGTGAGTGAGAGAGTAAAGGAAAGTTGTGGTTTTTCTATTTGAGGAAAGTGGTTTTTAATATTATGATTAGGATGGATAGCTTAGACTTTGTAAACAAGGAAGCCAAAAGAGAGAGTAGCAGTGTGAAACTGCAAAGCAGTAATATTGAGGAGTCATTTACTAACAAGGTGATTAAGTTTCATCATGGAAATCACCACCGTCCATTTTCGTCGTCATCATCACCATCACCATCATATGAGGTAAAGGTTGGAGATGGTGGTGATGGTCCCACATGTAAGAACAGGTCTATAATAAGTAATGATACATACGATGTTGTTGTTGGGGGTTCTGGTTCTGCTGTTGCTGCTACACAACAACATACTAGTGGTGGTGCAGGTGTAAGAACTGTGCAGCCTTTTGACACTGCTACAACTCCTCACACCGCCTCCAAATCCCCAGGTTTTTGTATATTCGTGTTTTTTAGCTTTTCCTTTCTCAAGTCAATGCAAAGTTCAAAATTTTTTTTTTACCTTCTTGCTGATATTCATTAATTAAAGAGAGAGAGAGAGAAAGTAAAGGCGGTTTTGTCTGAGGCAGGCATTGAAGATATGTGTGTGTATTTGTGTATGTAGCAGTGAGGATGGCAGCATCTTTGGGGTTTCCTTTTACAAGTGCACAGTGGAGAGAGCTTGAAAGACAAGCTATGATATACAAGTACATGATGGCTTCTGCTCCTATTCCTCCTGAGCTACTCATTCCCACTTGCAGAAACACTTCTGACCCAGCTGCTTCCCACTCTCACTGTAATTACCCTTGTTCTCTTCCTGGTTTTTTTCCCCTTTTCTTCTTCATTTTCTGCTTATTTTCATGATGGACTGCCCCATTCTTGACTGATCTGATGTGGGTCTTCTCTCTCTCTCTTCCCCAACAAGACAAGCGCGCACACACACACACAAACACACACCACCTCATACAGTACCTCTTCTCTTTTCCTCTTCTGGGTCTCTTGTACTTATCTTTTGGTGATGGGTTGTTTAATTTAATTGCTGTTTTTTGATTAAAAAAAACAGCAATTAAATTAATTGCTGTTTGATGTGTGTTTATTATATGTACTTCTCTCACACAAGAGCATAGTTTTGCTCTTCACTTCAATATTTCTGTTGTCTTTCATAAATGCTTGTTTTTCTTTTTGGGCTGTTTGAACTTGGATGTGGGTTTCTTGATTTTTTCCTCAGTGTGATTGAATGTCTGTGTTAAAGTTTGAGCCTTTTGTTTTTCAATTCACTAATTCCTACAATCTTTTAGTGATGAGTTGATTTTTTTTTTCTACTAGCTAATGTGCCCAGGTTTAAGTCTTTGCGTCTCTTTAGTCTCTATCATATCTTTGAAATTTTACAATCTTTGACTTGTGGCTTAATGTTTTTGTGGGCAGTGGGTGGTAGTGGTTTTAATCTGAGGCTGTCGAACAGTACTGATCCAGAGCCAGGTAGGTGCAAGAGAACAGATGGGAAGAAATGGAGGTGCTCTAGAGATGTGGCACCTGATCATAAGTACTGTGAGCGTCACTTACATAGAGGCCGTCCCCGTTCAAGAAAGCCTGTGGAAATTCATACCAAAAATGAAAACATCGTCAACAACAACAACAGCAGCAACAACAACAACAACAACATAATCAAGAGGACACGCCGTGAAGATTATCATGTTCTTCCTACTACTTCTTCTCCTGTTACTGTGGCTTATCCTAACCCCACAATCAACACCAATGGCTTTCCATCTCAGTTTCTTGGACCTGCTCAGCCGTACCATCAGCCCACTGTTGCATCACACAAGGAACCTTGGTGGGCAATTTTTTTTTTTTTTTTGTTCTTAAATTGGGGTTTCTTATTAGTATTTATCATTTTTTGATTTTATGATTCTGGTTAGTTGGTGGGAAAGTTGGGAAAGAAAAGAGGGAAGAGAAAAATTTAAGCTTTAGTAAGTTTTGTTGTTTTGAATCCCAGAAATTGAGAAGTTCAAGTTGTAGCATGATGATTGTGTTAGGCTTGGCTTGTTTGATCTTCTTGGTTATTTTAAAAAAAATGAGACATTTAGTTGGGAGATATGTTCAAATTTGAATTGGGCGTTTGATGTAATTAGTGTTTTCAATTTTTATAGGTGCTTGGACTGGATGGTGAAAGGAGCACATGTTCCCACGGCTACCTATGACCAACAATGGTACCCTATGATGGAAACGAAAATGGGATTCACCTCTGGGAATTCTTTCTCTAACACCAATGCTCCTGTCTTCAAACAAAGATATGCAGAGGGGCCTTTGAATCTGAATTTATATGAATGTTTCAGAAACTATGAAGATTCACGCAACAAAGATTGCGCTTTGTCATTTAATTCAGATATGGTTTCTACACAAAAGCCTGACACAGGAACTACAAGGGGTTTCATTGATGCATGGTCTAATTCAATAACACAGGAAAACATAGCCAACTCTAGTACCATGTGCTCTGTCTCACCAAATGGGAGGCTCTCACCGTCTTCACTCACTCTATCAGTGGGTGGTGGTAACTCCATTGGTGAAGAAATGGGTAAATTCCCAATGGGGTTAGGCCTATTTGGAAGGGATCAAAGCAATGACAATGGTACCAAATCTCATCTCACAAACTGGCTCAACCCTGCTTCTTCAGTTGCTTCCACACTAGGTGGACCATTAGCTGAGGTTCTAAGGCCAAGCATAGCTGGGGCAGCATCGAATTCCTCGTCTCCAATTGCCGGAAATGGTGATTTGGGTAGTTCTCCGGTGACTATGGTCTCATCGCCATCTGGGGTTCTTCAGAGAACACTTCCTTCATTATCTGATAGTAGCGGTAATAGCAGCAGCTTAACCATTGGGAGTTCAGCTGTCAATCCTGAAATGGCTTTGCTCTGGTTGAATTAGAGTGAATTAGGACCATGATCTTCTTGAATCAACATGATGAATTATAGAGTTAATTTGTTCTTTCAGTTTGTGATAGGTTCCTTTCATTATGATCATCTTAGTTTTGCATAATTTTTTAGTTGTGCATTTTCGACTGGGAATAGCTTTTTGGGGATATTCAAAAATTCTCTGCAACTGTAAGGTCTAATGAAAGAATATTTGTTTTGGAGTTGTGGTTAGTTGTGTTGACTGACTGTTGACCATGGATTGTTATCTAAATTTTACAGCTTTTTGTGGTGTTCTTTTGTTACTCTCTCAGTAACCCTTAAGTCAGAGATCACAATCCAGCTCATGGTTCTACCGAGTACCATTGGAGCTGGCATGTGTGTGGCTTCTCCTTCTGTCAGTAAAAACTAAAAATATTTATCTTTGACCTTTGTCAACACCTCTCTCTCTCTCTCTCTCTCTCTCTCTGGCCCACGCGCACATCATTATTAGTCACAGCTCTGAAATTGTTTCTACTGCTTTTGCTTACAAAAGATGCAGATTATTTTTTACCTGATAATTGGATTACAGTAAAATATCATGGATGTTGGGCTTGCTGCCTGCAATCCATCCTTCTTATATTTTTTTAATCCTTAAGTACAATTGGTAATGGATTAAAAAGATTAGCAGGAAAAAGTAAAGCTAATAATGTTTGGTAATCCCCATCTCTGACCCTGTGTGTGTGTGTGTGTGTGTACACGCTGGACTAAAATCAATGTTGTGGACCTTGCGATTTTGTCTCAGTATGTGACTAGCTCACCCAGTTTTGAAGTACAAGTAGTCACATGGAAGGGGTGATCTCATTCACACCTCTCTCTGACAAGCATGTAAAACAGACTTCTCACACAAAAGGATAGTATGTTTTGGGTGTATACATCTCCGAGCTCTCTCTGACGTGGATTCTATGTGTTGTGGGAGAGCAGTGTATACACTCGAAATATACATGATATATAACATGGAATGAAGCATATGCTGTGGCTGGCTTGAAGTTTTAATTGTGTTGTTATTTTCATCTGATTTGATCACACTAAATAAAACAATGCATCAAGCTGATGCTTATTATGATCCTAATATTAGCAATTTGAATAGAGTATTGTTACATACACCCAAATATCACTTCCACTTGCAAAAAATAATAGGATGTGAAATGTTCGGTGTATTTACGCATGTAGCAATTTTCTTATGAAATAATAATCTAGATACATAAGGGGATAAATTGTGATTGGAATATGATAAAAATGATGTTAGTTGTAGTCTCATATGAAAATGATGTTGCATTAATCACAATTTGCACTATATATTTTTTGTAGTTTTGTTG
This sequence comes from Quercus variabilis, assembly GCA_030445155.1. NCBI lineage: Eukaryota > Viridiplantae > Streptophyta > Magnoliopsida > Fagales > Fagaceae > Quercus > Quercus variabilis. The sequence goes on along the minus strand of CP129453.1, from coordinate 8,171,868 downwards.
AAGCATGTAGCAATTTATATTTATTTATGAAATAGTAAGTCTAGATGCATAACAATTTTTACAATTGTTAAGGTGATAGGTCGTGATTAGAGTATGATAAAAATGATGTTAGTGGTAGTCCCATATGAAGATAATGTTATACTAATCACAATTTGTTACATTTCACAATTGTTAAGGTGATAAGTTGTGATTAGAGTATGATAAAAATAATGTTAGTGGTAGTCCCATATGAAAATAATGTTACACTAATCACAGCTTGTCACATTTCACAATTGTTAAGGTGATAGGTTGTGATTGGATTGCGATAAAAATGATGTTAATGATAACCCCATATGAAAATGATGTTACACTAATCACAATTTGTATATATATATATATTGGAACATTATTTTGTAGCTTTGTTGCATAAGAACATTATTCAGTGCACCCAAATATAGGTTTTTTGAATGATCAAATAGTTTGGTCGTTTCCAAACCCCAAAAAAAAAAAAGCAATACGCCTTCCTCATTTTTAATCCTTGCAATATTCGTACGTTAAAAATTCTCATTTTTGTATAAAGGTATTTGTTAGAGTTTGTAGACTAGATGTGCTGGTAATCTCAAAACATATCAAATTTTGCTTGTATCAGTAAAAATTGTGTTAGCATTAAGTATGGGTTAGAAGCAGTCTAATGACGACAAAGTTTCGATCGATTTGCTCAAACATGAAACTTCATGATCTTTAGGCCATATTTTTGGTACCACACTGGGGTTTCTAAACCGACACTAGTTTGGCCTAATGGATGCTTGTGGCTAGGTGGTAGACTTAGCCAATATTTTTTCCTTTCAAGAAAAAAAAAATTGTAGAAATTTTGAAAGGAAAAAAGAACAGGCAATGTATATGTGGGCCTATCCAGATTCCAATATGACATTATGATCAAACTAGTACAAGTTCAAGCCCAAAGTCTGGTCACTTTCGGACTTCTGAGTAGGAAAGATAAAATGAAGCCGTACTACAATAGCTTTTCTATGATCAATTCTGACCCTAAATTTTGAAATTTTAAAGTGGGTATAGGCTAAATTTAGTTTTGTAATGATGTAAGGTTCAGACCTTTTGTTGTCTGACAATGCATAGGAATGGAGTATGGCCAAAATGAAGATGGCCATTCATTGATTTTTATACTTTCTTGTTACGTGAATACTATATGTTTAATGTGATTTAATGCACTAAATATATTAAGATACAAATATGTTTATGCATGCTAATTTGTCCAGTGTGCATTAAACAGATATGTGTATGCATGCTAATGTGTCCAGTGCATTAGTGCACACTGGACACAAGGCCGGCCCCTCCACTAAGCCAGTTAGGCAATTGCCTAAGGCCTCCAAGTGGAAGGGGGCTCCAAAATTTTAGAAAAGGAGGGATAGAAGGCACCCAAAAAAAAAGAAAAAAAGTTTCAGATGAATCTAAAAAAAATCCAGCACATCCTTTTGACCAAAAAACAAAATTTCTGTTATATTCGGTTAAACATTAGTAGCACCAAAAAAAAAAAAAAAAAAAAAGGGGGTCTAAACAAAATCAATTGTCCCAAAAATAATATCATTATCCTCTAGAGAAACCAAAATTCAACAAGATAAACTACAAATCTGGTTTAAGAAATTAACCACAAAACAATCACAAATCAAAACAAATAAAAAACCACAAATCCCTAAAAATTTTACTGTTTCTCTTTCTCATTCTTGCGCTTCTTTCTCTCAACTTTCGCTCTTCGCCTTTCTCATTCTTTCTCTCCATTGTTGCTGGTTGCTTGGCTCAAGTTTCGTCCGATGTAAATCATCCAATCACATCTGATCTGAAAACTCTGAACTTACTAAGGAGTGAGGATTGCTGACTGCCTACTTTTTTTTTTTTTTTCATTGCTGCTTTTTGATTCTGCAAATGGATGAGTTTTGACTTTTGAGGTATAAGGCTTGGCTTTCTCTACTTTTTATTTGTTAAGACTGGGCTTGTTTATATTGAGTTATGGCCAGATGTTTGGGCCTTCAAGGTTTTTTTTCTTTTTCATTTTTTTTGTTAAGCCTTTTTTTTTTTTTTTTTTTTTTTTATATAGATGTAATAGGATTTGTTTTGGGTTTTTTTGGGTGAGTCTTATTAATAAGACTTGTGTGGCCATCTTGGTTGGGCTGGGCTTGTACTTTTATTATGAATGTACTTAATTTTTTTCTTTAATTTTAATCTTGTGTTTATATATATATATATATATATATATATATTAGTTATTGGTAATATAATGAATAAATATTTATTTATGCATGTTGGGATTGCTAAAAACTTGTTATTGTTCAATAAAACTATAATAATACTTTTTATATAAATCAAGTTCTATTTCTCATTTGCTCTACACTTGAAAGTTATTTTTTATTTTAGTCTTTATAAATATATTGTTTGATTAGAAATGTATACTAGAAAATATGCATTTGGATATGAAAAACTAAAAAAGAAAAAAAGAAGAAAACTAATTAAGTCTCAAAAATAATCAATGGATAAATTTGTTATTAGTAATAAACAAAATATAACACAAAATTTAGATGAAAATATCACAAATGAGCAAGAAATTCACCAAAAATAGATTTTAAATGAAATATATTATAAAATAAAAATATTAAATAAATATTAATTTAATTAATACATAAGTATAAAAAAGACCCCATTTTAGTTTTCGCCTTAGGCCCCAAAATGTTTAGGGCTGACCCTGACTACAGCAACTGTTCTAGGAATATTTTTTAGGGTAATCATTATTGACTAAAATTTAATAAAAAGAGAACTTCATATATTGACCAAAATACACACACACACACACACACATAGTTTGACAATTTTCTTATAGGGATTTTCTTATTTTGAAATCTTTGCATGATAATCTCATTATTAATGTTGCAAGTTACATCTCTTTCAAAAATTTAGTTAGAAAAAAGATTTTTTGAGATTTTTCTTTTTGTTTGTAAGGAACTATTATATTGCTAACAGGACTAAATTTAAAGATAAAATTTGGCTACAAATTTAGTTGTAGACTAAGACTATAACTCTCACTAAAAAAATTAATATGGATATATATTTTGAAAATCTAATTGTTGAATTGCATGTTCTGTATATTCTTAAAACACATGTCAAATTTCATGTTATTTATTATTTGATCTATAAACTTAAATTTTTATGTAATTTTAGACTACAAAAACTCAAAATTTAAATATTTGATTGATGACATAACTATTGATCTTTAATTTGATATTCTTAAAATTTTGCAAGTATGGATGATATAAAAAGAAAATTTAATCCATTAGTGAATTTTTCACAATTCACATCCAATAAAAAAAATATTGAGTGGAGTTATAGTATTAGTCTACAATTAAGATATATATATATATATATATATATATATCTTTGGAGAGGAAGTCTACAATCAAGTTTGTTGCCAAATTTTGTCAAAAAGTTAATTACGTTGGGTCTAAAAAATTTTAGGGTGATCACTGTGGGGTCTATGGGCCTGGCAGCCTCAGCCCACCGCTTAGTAGGCCCAAGGCCCACGCCGGGGAAGACTGTTAATCCGAGGTTAATATAGAGAAAGCCTCTTTTTGGTTACAGGCCAAGAGCCTCTTTGTACTCGGCATGCCGAGAATGAATCTTAAAGGGGACAAGCCCGAGGCAAACTGTCACCTCCGCACTTAATGTATTCACCTAACCCCCCTGGCCGCATTAATGGTGATATAACCCTTTGGCAGGGCAACGTTGATCAGAGTGAACCACTCGAATACTGATAGAACTTTTGATGGGACAGGCAACCAGAAGAGAAGCGAATAGATGATCAACAGATGGAAGAAGGAGATAGGAAGATGAAGGCTATATAAGAAAAGCAAGTAAGCCAAAAAAGGGGGGGGGGGGGGGAAGAAGATTAGAAGAAAGTGGCCTCCCGGGCCATGGGCCGAGGAGCATTCCCCAGTTGTAACAGTTATTTCCTTATACCAATGAAAATAAGTTCTTGCTAGGGGGACGACGGTCGGTGCTTAATCCTTCTTCCCATTCTCTACAAATTTATTGTTTGGGCTTGTTAAACTGTAAACCTTTTTATTTCTTAAGTCCAGTAAAAATGAGTCCCTACAATTGGCGTCGTCTGTGGGAAGGATTAAGGTGCTGGCCAGCACACCAAGCGATTGTTCTAAATGGTCGTTTTACAATAGGCAAAAAAAAAAGAAAAAAAAAAGAAAGAAATTTGACAGTGAAAAGAGAAATTCTGATATTATTATTATTATTTCACAAATAGAAACAGTACAAATTAAAATCAGAGGCTCAGGCAGGTGTGTTTCACACAAATTTACAAGCTAATCCCACCAACTATTTCTACAATCAGAGGCCCAGGTGAAGCCGCCCTAAAGAAGTTAGCCGATGGGAAGTGTCAAGCCGTCCCTTTATTGGCATAAAGAGAATGGGAGAGCTTGACACAAAAGGCAGAGAAGAGGGAGGGCCATCATGTTTCCAGGCCACCAACAACTCCCTTCTCGGCGGGGCGAAGCTGGAACAAAGAGAGAAGAAGAGGAAGGGGCTCCGGGATACCTTCCCCCATGATGCTCCTGATGTGCATGAAATATATACAATAAAATACTCACATATCTACATATTTGGCTTTACTTTTATGTTATTTTGTGACTGATTATGTAATATCTTTGTGTTGCAGGTAACAAGGGTTTTACATGCAAAGTGGGGCTAGGCCAATTGAATCAAGCCAAATTACATCCAGCCAGGCATGAATATTAAATTTAAGTCCAATTGGAGTAAGGAATCAAAGGAAATTTGCACCAAATCCAAGTCCAATTCGGATTAGGATTCCAGCCTGCACATCAGTTAGTATTTTTGGCATAACTTTCGGCTCAGATGTCCAATCAAGATGATTCAAGTTGGGCTGGAAAGTTAACTTAAAGGGCTACAACTTTGTAGTTTACCAGGAGCCCGAATTCTGATGATAAATGGGCCTCTCCCCTGATTCTCTCCGATCCTCATGAGTGTTGGCCGTTGGAGACGGCAACACTCGGGCATCGCCCATGAGGTGAATTTGCCCGTCTTCATCATCGGGGGTGCGCTCCAAGGAGAGACGTTAGGTACTCTAACAACATCCCTTTGGGCCACTTTGTACGGCGCCATCGGGGTTATGTTTAGATTCTGCCGTACCGGAAGCCCAGTGGGGGCTGCGGCCATGCCGACTTTTGCCAAGTCTGGTCACAATTCCGACAAGATTGTTAAAAGAACTTAGGGAGCTGGAGGAATGGGTTTTCTTTTTTGCTGTTTGTGTTAAGAAGTCCATGGATTGTGGAGAAACCATCTCCTCACCTTATATAGGGGATGGGGGTTGGTGAGAATTAATTCATGCAGAGTTCAAAAAGAGAATTATCAGCTGGGCTAATAATGAAGTTACCAATTTCCAAGGAGGCCGTAGACTGTTGGACTCGTGTTAATCCACGAGAACATTAATGAAGGCACGTTTCGCGCACCGAAGCGTCAAGCGCGGAACACGAACAAACAAAGGGTGCGTCATGAATGAAAAAGATAAGGCCTCGAGCTGGAGGCAAGATCAACGCCACGTGTAAAAATCATAATCCGATCCAAGGAGGAATCACCTCCAGTAAAGCAATTCGAGGACAAATCTCTGCTACAGAAAAATAAAAGTGGTAGACAGAGCCAAGGTATTGTATGGTCCTTGGACCCAAACCTATGGTAAAACTATACACACCATTATACCTGAGTACTAGACAGAACCAAGGTATTGCATGGTCCTTGGACTCAAACCTATGGGAAAACTAGATACTTACAGAAAAATAGAAGTGGTAGACAAAGCCAAGGTATTGTATGGTCCTCGGACCCAAACCTATGGTAAAACTATACACACCATTATACCTGAGTACTAGACAGAACCAAGATATTGCATGGTCCTCGAACTCAAACCTATGGGGAAACTAGATACTTACAGAAAAATAGAAGTGGTAGACAGAGTCAAGGTATTGCATGGTCCTCGGACCCAAACCTATGGTAAAACTATGCACACCATTATACCTGAGTACTAGACAGAACCAAGGTATTGCATGGTCCTCGGACTCAAACCTATGGGGAAACTAGATACTTACAGAAAAATAGAAGTGGTAGACAGAGCCAAGGTATTGCATGGTCCTCGGACCCAAGCCTATGGTAAAACTATACACACCATTATACCTGAGTACTAAACAGAACCAAGGTATTGCATGGTCCTCGGACTCAAACCTATGGGGAAACTAGATACTTACAGAAAAATAGAAGTGGTAGACAGAGCCAAGGTATTGCATGGTCCTCGGACCCAAGCCTATGGTAAAACTATACACACCATTATACCTGAGTACTAAACAGAACCAAGGTATTGCATGGTCCTCAGACTCAAACCTATGGGGAAACTAGATACTTACAGAAAAATAGAAGTGGTAGACAGAACCAAGGTATTGCATGGTCCTTGAACCCAAGCCTATGGTAAAACTATACACACCATTATACCTGAGTACTAGACAGAACCAAGGTATTGCATGGTCCTCGGACTCAAACCTATGGGGAAACTAGATACTTACAAAAAAAATAGAAGTGGTAGATAGAGCCAAGGTATTGCATGGTCCTCGGACTCAAGCCTATGGTAAAACTATACACACCATTATACCTGAGTACTAGACAGAACCACGGTATTGCATGGTCCTCGGACTCAAACCTATGGGGAAACTAGATACTTACAGAAAAATAGAAGTGGTAGACAGAGCCAAGCTATTGCATGGTCCTTGGAACCAAGCCTATGGTAAAACTATACACACCATTATACCTGAGTACTAGACAAAACCAAGGTATTGCATGATCCTCGGACTCAAACCTATGGGGAAACTAGATACTTACAGAAAAATAGAAGTGGTAAACAGAGCCAAGGTATTACATGATCCTCGGACCCAAGCCTATGGTAAAACTATACACACCATTATACATAAGTACTAAATAGAACCAAGGTATCGCATGGTCCTCGGATTCGAATCTATGGAGAAAATAAATATTTGAAGAAAAACCAAAGCGTTACCTAGAGTTAAACTATGATACGGTCTTTATATTTATGTTTGAAGGATAACAGGCAATTTCATGAGACTAACTCTAAAATAGAATACAAATATTGAGCAAAAGATTATAGTAGGGCAAACAAAAGAAAATATTTGTAGTTGGAAGCAAAGTAATATGCATTCAGCTTAAACAAAAAGTATACAATTTCCTTACAACGCCACTAAGGCGAGAAAAAAAAATGAAATGAAAGAGAAAATAAACAAAATTATTCTATGCCGTATACTATTTCACTCAACTTAGTAGGCAAATTAACTCGATCATCAAATTGAAGGCTTCAGCCGAGGCCTAGGGGCTGTGCTCCAAAGGGTCTGCAGGGAACCTTGCCTCATCTGGTAGTATTTCCTGACCTTCGGCTCTAGCTCCCCCCAACGTCCTCGGGGGTTCCATCTCCTCGGATGGTTGGTCAGTCAGAGGTATATTCTCGGCGGTCTTATCGTGACTCTCAATCGCTGGTAAAGAAGACCCCTCCTCGGGAGCATCAATGGTAGTCTCGCTAATTGCTATAGGGTAATATACCCTGTCTTCCCTCTTAAGGTCGGATGAAGCATCAATCCCTGCTTGGCTAAGAGCCTCATGCCAGGTCTGAAAACAGTAATGCCTGCATACTGCAGGAACCTGCGCCCGAAGAATGGCTTCAATCTTGGCTACCCCACTTGCAAAGGCCTCCTCCTCTACCTGTTCTACAGAGCGCTCAACGTCTATTTTCGCAAACACTGCCTCATCTCTGGCTCTCACAGCCTCATCCCTGGCATACTCGACAATGCCTTTTTCATGAATTGCCTTAGTCAGCTCTTGCTTTAGGTAGACACTGTCTTCCTTGGCCTTCTGTAGCTGACTCTCGATGTCATGCAAGCGGGTGGTTTTGTCCTCAGCTTGCTTCCTGGCCATGGCCAAGTCGGAGGCAGCAGTGTCTCTAGCCCTTCTCATATCCTCCAGGTCCTCGGTTGCCTTTTTTAGGTCAGCCTCAGACTTTTTAAGGGTACTAGCAGCTTTCAAGAACTTGTCACGCTCTTGTGCCAAGACATTGCTTTGACCATCGACTTCCTCGTCCAACCTAAATAGAGCCTGGATAGCCTGCCAATGAAAACAAATAATTCCGTAAAGAGAAACGAAGGTACTAGGCGACAAAAGTTGAGTAAAGTAAACAAGCACCAAGAGACTCACCATGCCCAGATACTTCTTAAGGTCAAGGACAACCTTGGACCCACTCATTCTTTCAAGCTCGGCCATGTCAGTGGGAAGAAGAAGAGACTTCTCCAGGGCATCAGCTACGAGAGCCCCCTCAAGCCCTTGAGATTCCCGTATAGACGCGTCATCCGTCAGGGGCTGATCATGAAGCATGGCAGCAGGCAGCCAAGCTTGAGCCTCCGACGGTTGGGTAATCTTCTTACTTTTCTGTGGACCACCGAGTTTCAGTTGTTTCGGAGGCCTACGAGATTTATCCTTCTCGAGCGGGGAGTAGGATTTACTCTTATCCATTGGCTCCTTACCCTTATCAAGTCTTTTCCTTTTCGGATTGAAAGACTTTGTCTGAGGGTCTGACGCCATGGGGACAGGAGACGACCTAGTTTGCATAGCTAGTGTCTGGGGCGGAAGTGTTGGGGGCTTCGGCTGCGACTCTTCCGGTGCACTCTTCTTTGAACCACCTTCGAGCAGGTCGAGAAGGCTGGTTTGAGGCTGCCTTTTTAAACCCATTTCAGCCTGAGTACCAGCTCTTAAGGATCGAAGGTCGGTTTCGGACAAATGAGGATCTCCTAGGTCACTAGGGGGATCCTCGGACTGATCAGCTAGGTCGAACACACCATATTCGTCTTCGGAAGAACTCAGTTCAACCGCCTCCTTTGCCTTCTTAGATAGTCCCTCCTCGGCCACAGTTACTTGTTGGGATGAGGAAGGACCTGCTAGTGGTATGTCTTCAGGTATGTAAGATCCCTCAGAAAATGCAAAACCGTCCTTCACTACGGTGATCTGCGTAAGCCGAAGGTCACAAGCTCTAATTACGTGCTCCGGGATCGGGAATGACTTCTGAGCTGGGTCGCATCCGAGGATTTTGTGAGTAGCCCTAACCTGATTATTGGCTTCGTTCAGGAAAAGGTCTGACCTAAGAACGGTTTCCAAATCTGCCTTGTTAACCAGGTGAAAATGACGTGCAAAAGCGTGCAGATCTACAAAAAAGAAAAGTGAAACTCATGTGGTTAGTCAACCAAGGCGAAAATACAGTTATGAAAAATAACGATACTGAAACCCCCTTTTCAAGTGCCCTACCTAGCTCTCCCTCTACTGTTGGGCAATGAAAACCATTGTGCCACTTCCCCGACACTATAAGAAAATCTTGAGTCAACCCCTTATTGGAATCAGGAAGACACTGGATGAGACGAATCCTATCGTCCCTTGTCTTCATATAGTACATCTTACCCCTCAAGTGATGAAGGTTGTAGCACCAGTTCACATGGTGAGTCAGTCTCAGCCCCATTTTCTCATTTAAGATATCTACACACCCTAATATCCTAAATACATTCACTGCATACTGGGTGGGAGCCAGGCGAAAATGCCTAAGGTAATTGAGGGTCACTGGCCTCATAGGGATTCTCATCCCTCCCTCTACGAAGTCAACTATAGGGATTACGACTTCACCCTCTCTCCTCTTAAGGTACCACTTCCCTTCTTCACAGTATCTCAGACTCACATTATTGGGTATCCCATAGTCGACAATAAATTTGTTCATCATTTCGTCGGACTTAACCAACTTCTTAAACTTACCCATTCCCCAAAGACGACTAAAAGTTCTAAAAGAACAAAAGTAGAAGTAAAATCAAGAAAGTTTAGGGTCGCTAGAAGGAGAAGACTTACAGAAGTACGGTGATTCTCTTCAAGAAGGGTGCAAGTTGAACTAGACTCAAATCATACGCATCAATAATTGTAAGCGCGAAAAATGAGAGAACCAGACGGTTTATACAGGTGCTTATATTCCCCCTTTGGGTCCCCCAAATGTAACTGCTTGCTCATAAAAGCAGAAGACCCCCACCGAACGATTACCATCACACCATTGAAAGCGGGAAACGTGGTGCCGCCAAAATTTAATGTGGGCACGCATTAAATCGTGAAACGCTAGAAACGCACATCGAGTAGTCGAAAAGTCGCTAACATTAGCACAAACCAAGGTGGAGCGATTCGGCTAGAAGGGCCCGTAGGTATCAAAACCCTCCTACCCATTCGAGGGAACGTGCAGCGGGGTTTTGAGGGGCTATTGTGGGGTCTATGGGCCTGGCAGCCTCAGCCCACCGCTTAGTAGGCCCAAGGCCCACGCCGAGGAAGACTGTTAATCCGAGGTTAATATAGAGAAAGCCTCTTTTTGGTTACAGGCCAAGAGCCTCTTTGTCCTCGGCATGCCGAGAATGAATTTTAGAGGGGACAAGCTCGAGGCAAACTGTCACCTCCGCACTTAATGTATTCACCTAACCCCCCTGACCGCATTAATGGTGATATAACTCTTTGGCAGGGCAACGTTGATCAAAGTGAACCACTCGAATACTGATAGGACTTCTGATGGGACAGGCAACCAGAAGAGAAGCGAATAGATGATCAACAGATGGAAGAAGGAGATAGGAAGATGAAGGCTATATAAGAAAAGCAAGTAAGCCAAAAAGGGGGGGGGGGGGGGGAAGAAGATTAGAAGAAAAGGGGCCCCTCGGCCCATGGCCGAGGAGCATTCCCCAGTTGTAACAGTTATTTCCTTATACCAATGAAAATAGGTTCTTGCTAGGGGGACGACAGTCGGTGCTTAATCCTTTTTCCCATTCTCTACAAATTTATTGTTTGGACTTGTTAAACTGTAAACCTTTTTATTTCTTAGGTCCAGTAAAAATGAGTCCCTACAATCACAAATATTTTTTAAGAATAATAAAATTATACATATATTTTTTTTAAAATTTACATATCTATATCTATATATATATATATATATATATATCTAAAGCTGAAGTGTAGCATTTATTGTTGCTACGCTCCAGTTGAGCCACGATAGCATCCACATCATTATCTTTTTTCTTTTCAATTTTCCTATAATTTTTTTTAATATATATTTTTTTAATATTTACATTTCTCCAATCTTTCTTCCTCCTTTACCTTTTCATCTTCCCACTACTTATTCAACCTTTCTCACTCCCTAACCTTTTCATCTTTTCACTAACCTCTACATTACTATCATCCTTCATTTTTCTCTTCATCTTCCTTTATTTTTATCTATTCTTATTCTAACCTCTTACTATAAATTTATCACTATCTTTTTCATTTTATGCATAGTTTTCCCTGACACAAAAAAAAAAAAAAAAAAAAAACTCTCTCTCTCTCACACAATTTTTTGGTGAATTTTTATTTTTCTTGTATCTCTGCTTTAGGTTGATAATTTTTTTGTATTTTTTAAAACTCTACTTTAGGTTAATGTGATTTAGTTTAGTTTTTTAATTTTTTTTTGTTCTCTTTGATTGCTAAATTTTATCCTATTACATTATAAAGAATTTAATATAGTATATAAAAATATAATATTATTCTATTGCATAACATGATTTGGATAATTTGGTATTTATTGTAATTTGGTATTTATTCTATTACACATCATGATTTTTTATAGTGCTTAATTTAGATGTTAAACTATGAGACTTTACTAATTTTTGTTTATTTTTTAATCTTTTGTGATGGACAAAGTATTCTTAATAGTTGTATTAGAAATACTCTATAATGCCATTTATTTAGAGAAAAGCAAAGGTTATTCAAATGAAAATAATCAGATGGGTGACAAATTTTAACTTGTTGTACTTTAATTGTTATTATTATTATTATTTTGTAACAATGCATATATAGAAATTTAATTCTTAGATTTTGCTAATAATTGTTTATTTGATAATATGTTTTGGGTGGATGAAATTACAATTTCTGCAAAGACAATAATCTTAATAGATTATCAACAACAAATTGTTTTTTCTAATTGGTCCAATTAATCATTGTCAAGTTTATTAATTTTCTTAGTTACATTTTTCAGTGTTTTGGATTGTAGGCAGAAAAAAATAAAGTTTGAGAAAGTTTGTTTAAAACTAAAAGAATAATTTCCAAATTTTATATACTTTTTAATGATTTACAAAATGTTATAAATAACTTTTATTAAAAAATTAATATTTTCGTTAACTTGCCTTTTGAGTCTTTTAGAAAAATTGTATTGTTTTCATTTTGTTATGACAAAATTTATATTTATAATTTATGATTGTTCTTATATTACACTTATGATTATTCCTATAATAAATAAAATATGATTATGAAATACATTATTCTTTATTAAATTCGTTTAAATTGTTAAAAAAAATATTAAAACCATCATAAAAATGATTATCACTCGCGACACACAGGTTCGCGGCTAGTAATTATTTTGCCAAGTCAGGGTGGTCCTGTGACCACCCTGAACTACACGTGGAGCCACCAATGCCTGACTGGACACACATCATCTTACGGTCCTATACCTATATGATCATAGATTTTATCTTATTTAGTTGTACCTAACATTTATGCAATTTCTTGAGCTTCACCTTTATTCATCTCTAAAATTTGTCGAGGAATCTTCTTGATGTCTCTTCTCGTTGTAAACAGGGATGTGGAGAACATCTGGATCCTGTCAACACATGCATGCTTGGTTCTCACTTTTATGGAATAAAGCTGGACAATTCCCTAAGAAGAATCTCTATGAAACATATAGTTAAAGATATGGTTTAAAGACTCCCTCCACTACAGTAAAAGATCAACAATAAAATATGCAAAGGATGTATTTCAGTATTTGATCGACTTTTGAGATTATGATTGTGAAGGAAGGAATAAGGTCATGGAATGAAACATAGCCTATTTAACTATTATAAGGGTAACGATTGTCTCACACTCTCAATATTCACCCTCAATATACATCACACATTATTTTACTGTGTACGTGCAAATACACACTGACCAAATACATTGAAAATGTGATTTTTACACTCTTGTGCAATAGGTTTTCCAATATATATATATATATATATATTTTAACTGTAATAATTTCTTCACCTTTCTTGACTAATGTTTTGGAAAATATGGCATCACGTGATGTGTTTCTCTTTGATAAAGTGTAAGTGATTTCTCTTTATTAGGGTATCAGTGATTACACAGCAGCTCGATGCTTTAACGATTAGGTGGAATAATTAGGTTGCACACTCAAGACAAACAAGATTTGCTTGAGTAGCATTGGTGTGACGCTCACCCATACGATCGCTGAACATGAATCCTAGCACTTACCCCCACAATCCTAGTGTCATGGTTAGTAATGTGTGTTAACTCTGTGATTCTCGCGCTAGCATTGAAGTCGTTCATGACTCGTGATCCTCTGGTTATATAGGTATAATGACTGAAGTTGATGGGGGACCATTCTAAAAATAGGTGTCTTCTTCACCACCAATTATTTTCGTTAAGGACATTCAGGATTGGACTCACACGTATGTTTCTGTGTGTGTGTGTGTGTGTGTTGATTAGCTGGGTGGTGTTAACTCAATTTGCATCTGACTACTTTGGAAGCTCAAGTTGCAAAGTACATGGTTATATAAAATAAGTTTCTTTAATTTTGTGGGGACCGAGACTTAGATAACCTAGACTCGATGGCGTGACCGTGTGAGTCTTAGACTGCGGGTTCAGTCTTGTTTGGATGTGTGAGTTACTACTTTACATAAGCAAAAAGAGAGCTTGTCTTATGAACTCTATTAATGATTGTCCCATCATACATTTCCATTCAACATGCTTCTCTCACAATCTCACTTCATCTACCTCAATTAATTCAGACTCTCAAGTAGAAAATGCATGATGGCTACACATCATCAAGAGTTTTCATCTCAACCACCTCCTAAGATCATTGGTTGAAGGTGGAGATATTTCATCACCAAAGCTGTCTGTGCAACAAGATGACATGCTTGACCTTTGTTCCATCCCAACATAGCCTCTATCAATGTTCTTATAGCATGGACTCCTCGAGTTATAATCAAAACCACCACCAGCATTGCCAAGACCACTACATGGGTCAGCAATTGGGAATGTCAAGCGTTTTTTCACTGATGATCCTGTCTTTTCTCTTTCTGGGGTTGAAGGCCTCTGCTTTGGTGCACTTTGTGATCGAAACCGAGCCTTAGCAGATGCAGTAGCAGTCATGTAGTTAGGCATTGCATGGTTGTAAGTGGAGTCTAAGCTTGGAACCTGAGGCATTGGATGATTATTCCTTTGCTCCCTTAAGCATCGAGGACTAGCTGAATGCATATGAAGATGCCTTGTTTTGGATGGGGGTGGTGTGATTGGTGAATGGAAGTTGAGATTTGTGTGGGCTCTATGAACAGGAGAGGCCACAGAAAATGAACTGTGTCTCTGTGGTTGGATTTGGTAGCAGCGATGTTGATGTGGTGGTCTTTGTGAATTGGGAGCAGAGTAGGAGTAAGGTCTATAGGTGTCAATTTCCACAGTTTTTATGGGTTCTCTTTGATCACATGAAACTCTGCCTCTGCTCTCCCATTGCTTTCTTGTTGTCCACTGATCAAGCCATTTGGGCATCTCTTCTGGCTCTTCCTCACTTGCAATTGGCTCTCTACCAGTTCTCCACATCTTTGATGGAATCATGCACAAAATTGTAACAGGGAGCTAAGAAGTGCACTAGTGCAATAAATAATATTCTGAATATGAATATAAGACAAAAGTCTAACGAACTAACATGTCATCAATTATATAAAAAAATTTAGTGATAATAACATTCATTGTCACATCAGACTCATCAGTTTGAAAGATTTTTTGTAAGAAAATTAGTAGCGACTTTAGAGGAAGAGGCAAAACCTGGTGAGAGAATGCACTAGCCAATGCCTTTTCACGTTTCAAAGCAGCATCCTTTGCTTTCTGTAACATTACTTGAATCTCCTCTATCGTTTGGGGGTGGTCATCCCAATGGATCCAATCATCAGCCGTGCTACTTTCATCTCTAGACTGCATAGAAAACTTAACAACCGAATTAAAACATAATAATGCAGAACTAGCTAAAGCTCAGTATATATATATATATATATAAGAAATCTGAAGATAATTTCAGAGTACCATGGATTTCCTTTCAGCAAAATGTGATTCCCATAAGCTATTCGGTTCACTAATTGCAGAATCTATGCTCCCTTCGTTTGAAAGCTTCTTCTTACGTTGGTCACATACCCGAGCTTGGGCTCTAACCATTGCCTGCATGCACCTAAGTGTCATATTTGCTCTCTTTCGAATATTGTGTCCTCTTACCAAAGCCTGCAGCTTTACCAGCCCCTTAAGTGCCCGAAGAGCTCTCCTTGCCTTCATAACCATAACAGTTAAAATTATGGTTAAATGATTAAGCTCACAATTTCTGAAAAATTTAAGCTTTTATAACAATTGGTAATTTATCAGTCGTCAAACCAGTTATTTGTCTATAGAAGTATATGTTCTAGAAAATAAGAAATAAACTTCTTTCTTTCATTACCAGGTATCCTCTGAAGGCAGTCTGAATGGAAATGGCAGCATAGTGTTCTCTCACAAATATGGAAGGCCTAGTGAGCCGAACAACCTCTACAGCTGCCTGTGCTGTTGCTACTGCAGCTTCAGCAGCAGCAGCAGTTGCGATGGCTACTGCAATGGCATGTCTTTGCTCATCAGCTGCAGCCTCAGAAACAGGATTGGTTGCTATAGTCACAGTACTAGTGGTTGGAGTGATATTAGATGTGGTGGTGGTTACTGTCCTTGCTTGGCAGTGTTCTGTAATTGTTTCCTGATTCGAAGGCTTCCTGAAAATCCATCTTCGTTTCCCTCTCTTCTGCACAAAACACACAAACAAAAATTTCATCTTTGGTCATCAACATATTTTTACTTGCACATTGCAGAATTCAAAAAAGAAAAGAAAACAAATCTCGAGGAACTTCACTATTCGAGTAGCTGGTAAAGTTTCAAACTTTCAATGCAATGTGTTTCTCGAGGACTAATTTGTGTGGTATTGAACAAAGCATAGGAAATTGAAATTTTGTACCTTTTCTTCTTCTTCTTGTTCATTTTCTTCTCTCCTTCTACTGCTTCTCTTCCCATTCTCCTTACTAGGAGACCTAAAAGCCCTTTTAACAGCAGTCAGCCACGAGCTTCCTCCAATTTTCCCCATGAAAAATATACAGTACAGTAAACTCTAACTGCATCTAAGGCAAACACAAGTTGAAACAAAAACGTGGTGCTTTTCTTTGCTTTATAGCTAGGAACTTTACTATTTGAGTAGCTGGTAACTTAAATGCAGAAGGCACAGGGATATGAATGAGAGGAAAAAAACAAACTATGTAGTCTCCAAGTTGGTGTTGCTACTAATCCATGCATGTGGGAACAAACACTGCATCATATAATAATGTAACGTCAATATTTGCAGTACACTATAATATATGATAAAAAAATTTTGAGTGTTTTTTTGTGGCGTGGTAAATACTTTGTGATAGTTTTTATGTCAGGCAGTTGTAGACAACATGGAAGAGTGAGTAGCCTCGAGACTGATGAAAGCTGAGAAAAGGGCTAGAGGGAAGGGTGAAGCTTTTGCTTTTTTTTCATGTTTCTATAAAAAAAAAGTACGTAACTATCATAGATTCACGCTTAGAGAGGATTACAACAATTACAATAGATTATAGTGTTCTTTTGGGATTTGGATTTTTGGGAAAGAGTTAAGGATAAATGCTTGTTTTTTGGGATCCTCCTATGGTAACGGAACATGTAAGAGCTCTCAGGGTTATTTTATTAGTATCCAAAGGCAATTTGGGAGGTGTTCTTGAGAGGTGAAATGTTGGTATTGGACTGTCAAACTTGAAAGGAATTTGAACTTGAGAAAGCCTTACACCAACTTATGATTCTAGATAGCATCTTATTAATTATTGAAAGATGCAGCTTTTTGATTTGGTAAACCAGTCAAAACTAGTTTGGATTCTCTTACTGTTTTTTTTTTTTTTTGGGCTTTTGTGAATAAGTGCTTGATTTGTTAGCTGCATTTAATATCTATTAAATTATATTTGAAAAAAATGAAATCAAACTATCTTAAAAGGGTCATCTTAACGAGTGTCGTAGGACATTGGTTAACAATCCAATTAAAGAAAGTTTTTATGGAAAAAGAAAAAAAAGCAGTTAATGATTTGATCGCTTTTTTTATTTTCCATAAAAGTGATATTAAAGTTTTCTTAAAATAGATTCTTAATCAATGCTCTAACGCCACTCGTTAATATTTTCCATCTTAAAAACACACACATACACATCAATTTCGGCGCATAAAGAGAAGTTAAGGAAAATTAAATGAAAATTGTTGTACATTTGCCTAAGTGGTCCTATAGTCTTTAAAACAACTTTAATTGCAATAACTCATTATTGGTACTCTATAGAGACATCTTATACTTTATTTACATAGGCATCTTAGACTGTAAGCTTGTAATCTAGCGAACCAAGTATTAAATGATAAAACTAAAGGATTAAAGCTTGGTCCGTGCTTGTCTTGAGCTCACTTATAATGCTTGAAATCTTAATCTAGTAGTTTGAGCTCAAGCTGTCAATCAAGCTCAATTTCAAACTTTACTCGTGTAAAAAAAACATACTGAGTACTGGCTAAGACGCTTGAGAGGTGCCAAATATATTAACATAGCTAAATTGCTACTATCTGGTATATACATTTTATGATATTTTTTCCCTACCTTTAGAACATACTGACTATTTTCATATGAGTGCTCTGTGATGGAGAAATCAGTTATGTATAAACATATTAAAGACAACCAAACTAAAGCTACAACTTCTACTTCTGTTAAATGCAAATAAAGGAAAACGGTTCAAGTGTCCAAAATCTTAGCACATCATTTTAACATTATGGTCCTGCAACTTTGACCTTAGACAATCAAGTGTAGTAAATAGTTACTCTATAGAGTACATTGTAGGCAAGCTGCTACCATATTTAAGGCTACATTGGATGCTGCTTCACATTTAATGGTTTTTGGTTTTATCTTCTGAGTCGTCAGTACATTTGGTGCTCCTTGGTCCTCTTGAGTCTGGACAATATACTGCATACTGCCTAATTTAGCTTATTCACATATAGGTGACTGGAAAATTTTTTTTTTTTTCTTTTTTAACCCAAGTTTTACCTAACATATAGAGAGGAATTAGATAAGATTAATAAGTTTTCTTTTTAATTATTATTGTTATTATTATGATTTGGCTTAATAAGATGAATGAAGGATGTGAATTCAAGTTTTACGTAACATAGAAAAACTAGATAATATCAATAAGTTACAAAAGTCTTCACAAATGACTCTAGTCTTAAACCTAAGGGCCCCGTGTCCCAAAACTTCATAAGAAGGTATCACAGCCCTCCATTATAAAAATGAAGGCCCCCAAATTGCAAAAAACAAAAAAGTACATTGCAAGGCCACCAACTCACTGCCTCAAATCTAAATCATGTACTACACAAGCGCTATGAGACCACACAACCCGTTGCTACCTTCTTGCGCGGTCCATAGCTTGCCTCCTATCTAGTTGAAAATACTAAAATAGCTTACTTTTGCAACCAAAAAATAAATCCTTAATACATAAACAAAATATAATTAATTAATTAATATATTATTGTTATATGAATTTTCTTATATTAAAATATCATTTAATATAGACGTGAACCACACCACTAACAAAAAGGAACACCTTCTCAAAAACAAAAAGGAACAAATTGATGAACTGAAATAGTCTCAAATATGGACAAAATTTTTTTTTTTCAAAAATTGAATACCAAAATAAAAATAATTAAATTTAGAATGTGTAATTTGTGTTTTAATAATATTTTTTTTGTTATAAAAGGCGTATAGATATACAATTCTTTCTCAAAATATATATATATATATATACATGAAAATTCTAAAATGTGGATTCATTTGTTTGGATTAATTTGGTAACTATGTACTTAAAGGTAGAGTAGTGTTATTTTTTTTTTTTTTTTGGTGGGGGGGGGGGGGGGGGGGGGGGGGGGTGTGGGGGGTGGGAGAAACAAAGGTAGAGATGAATCATCTATGATTCATCATTATTATTATTTTTTGGGTAGATAATATTCATTATTTTGGCGGCCAAATGGAGAAACATGTGGGTGATTTTTTTGTTGGTTTCAAAAAATGTTTATTAAAAAATAAATCATAATTCTTATTATAGTTTATTAACAATTATTTTAAGGACATTTGTTAACATGACCCTACTATTATTATATTTTTTTTAGAAGGTTATTAATATTATATTGATATCATTATAATACTCAATACAATAAACTTTAAATTTGAAGAATAATCGACCAATTTTAAAACAACCCAAAAAAGTGTGTAAATTACGTTTTGACCTTGAAATGGGTAGCATGGGCCCAGATCATTGGATCCAAATCAAGTCTATGGGAAAAATTGCCAAAATTTACTAAAAACATGACTATTTTTTTTTTCCTACATATTTTACTAAAATTGAAATTTTTTTACTAAAAGTATAATGGTAAAAATTAGCTAAAATAGTACAGTAAGACTCATGAATAGTACCAAAAAGTGTAATAAAGCCCATAAATAATAGTAAAAATAAGCTGAATAGTAAAATAAGTTGACAAAAATAAGTGGTATCAATTGGACACGTCCGTTTAATTAGAGGGGTGGAAAAGTAAAAGGATAAAAAATGATCAGAGAATGAAAAAGTGAGATGATAGAAAATATTTTAATTTCTCTTTTTTTTTGGTTTTGTTGAGAGCGCATATACCCTTATTAAAAAAATAATGCCCAATTAAAAGTTAAAACCCAAAAAGTGATAAACAACCAAAAAAATCAATCACCTAAATTTATTAAAAAAAATCATGTCCATAAAAAAAAAAAAAAATCACATTTAAACAAAAAATAAAATACACAAAAGAAAGCAAAAAAGAAAAGAAAAGGAATACTAGCCCAGTAAATCAAATGAAAAGAAAAAAGAAAAAGAAAAAGAGAGGGAGGCAGGCAACGCCTGCCCAGTAAATCAAGAGTAAAAAAAAAAAAAAAAAAAAATTTAGGAAACGCCTGCTCAGTTCAAAAAAATAGGCAGGTAACGAAGGAAAAAGGGAAAAAGAAAAGTGTGAAGAAAAGCAAAGTGTGTGAAGGTGCAATTGTATATGGGCATTTTTGTCCAAATGTGATGTCCAATTTTTTCCTTCAATTTTCTTTTTATTTTAGATAGAAAACTTTTTGATGAGTCAGGAAAAAAAATACTTGGATCCCACCATTTATTTTCTTTCCTCTCTATCCAATCAAACACACTCTAAAAAAGTTTTCATTTCCATTTTCTTTCCGATTTTTTCTATCAACCTTATTTTACCTCCAAATAAACACACTCTTAAAGTTACAATTTTTAGGCCCCGTTTGATAGAGTTGTTGGACAACTCATTTTCAGTTTTTAAAAACATTACACATTTTTTTACACATTTTTTCACCCATACGTATTTCAAAAAACTACAAACAACATTACTCAAATTAGGGGTGTGCAGAAAACCCACTAACCCGCCAAATCTGACCTGACCCAACTTGACCCGCCAGATTGGGTCGGTTTTTAGGGTTTGGTGGGTTGGGTTGGGTTACAAAATTTTTTTTTTTTTTTATAGTGAGTCGGATTGGGTTTGGGTCATAAAATTACAAATCCACCAAACTCGACCCGAATCATCCATATTTAATATATATTTAAAATATATTAAATATTTAATAATTTTTTTTTAAAAAAACTAGTTGTAGGGCATTTCGGTTCCTACTATCATATATATATATATATATAATATATTCAAATATATATTATATTTTTTTTATCAACTCAGTTATATATATTTTGTTTATAACTGAGTTAGAAATTCATGTATATTTTGTTTATAAGTGAATTAGGATACTAGTTCATTTATATTTTGTTTATCAACTCAGTTGGATACTTAGACATATTTTGTTTATAATTGATTTCGAATATTAGTTTATATATTAATGTATATTTTATTTATCAACTCAGGTTGCAAGTGTGATATATTTTTTTCTGCTCAATTTAATAATAATAGTAATAAAAAAATTGTCCAACCTATGGGTTCAACTCAACCCATGTGGGTTGGATTGGACTTATGTGATAAGTTGAGTTGGGTTGGGTTGGATTAAATTTTTTTAACCCATCATGATGAGTTGAGTCAAAAATTTCCTCAACCCAACCCAACTCGACTCATGTACTCCCCCTAACTTAAACTCTTCTACCAAACAAGCTTTCATGTATTTGAATGGCGTATATTTGTGAACACTGTATGCAACAAACGATATCCAATATAATAATCTGGTGGACCTGGTGGACACCATATTAGTAATTTTCCAACCATAGATCTTTCCCGAAAGATTGAGAGACTCAAATACAGAAAAACGTCAATGTAATGTACATTGTCCTTTTTGGGTGGAGGCAATAATGCATGAGTCTAGAAACTATTTCACATTCTCAAACATTCAAGAGCCCTCTACAACCTTGTCCCCTAGTTTTCTGTTTTGCCTATATAATAATATTTCAAATCCCATCTGTTTCCTAAGCAAAAACGAATAGACCTCTTCCCAAAAGCCAGAACTTCAATTGTATACTTTGCATTTCTTCTTGTACACAGTCTCTCTTTATAGAGAAAGAAACACACTATGGCTTCAACACTATCTTGGTCATGTTCACCTATGCTATCATCATCACACAAAGCCATGCCTTCAATTAAAGCCAACAGTACCGTGCCTTGTTGCTATGTTGCCTTTCCAATACCAAAGAATTTTGGTAGCAAAAGGGGGTCAAGGTTGTCAATGGTGAGAGCTCAGGCTGCGGCTGGTGAAGAAAATAAGGACACGTCTCAGTCTGTGGATGTTCATGTCAGTAAGGGAAACCAAGGGACCACAGTGGAGAGGAGGCCTAAACGGGTGGTGGATATTTCAAACCTTGGTGAGTCTTTCTTTTTGACTAGTTTTTAGATTTGGTAAATTGACACATTTATTTTGCTTGTTTTATGTTGGGTCCGTCTCTTTCCAACTCAGAAACTGGTGAATTCTAGTGGGTTCTGATAGATACAGACACTGAGACACAATTTGATCAAGCTGCCTTACAAGGAAAAGGAGGAAAAAGTAAAAAAAAACTTAATAAAAGTAAAAGTAATTGGAATTTTTCTGATGATATATAAATCTTAGTCAATTTGTTATGTTCTCAACGTGAGTGACTATGATACTTGATTAAACCTTTCAAGTATAACAATTAGTTTGCTGATCAATAACACAGAAGCACCGATTCTAAATTACATGTATTCTACCCCGCTCACACCTTGGCCGGGCTTGCCGGTTTAACAACAACAATCTATATATATATATATATATATATAGAGAGAGAGAGAGAGAGAGGATTAAATTACACTCAGTATAACTTTAAACAATGTTAAACCACTCAATAACTTGATATTGAATTAATATTTTAAAAATTTAACTGTTGAATTGCATGTTCTATATGTTCTTAATATGCATACTAATTTTTATATCAATTGAATTTTATTTATCATTTGATCCATAAATTAATATTTTATACATTATTTTAAATTACAAAAATTTAAATTTTAACAATTAATAGATGACATGAATTTGTCAATATTTGTATCTAATTAAAAAATATTGAATAGTCTTATATTACTTAGAGTTATATCAGATTTAACTTGAACCTAATTTATATATATATATATATATATATTATAATTAAAGTGAATTAGATTTTAAATTAGATTTTAATTGAAATTTAATTTTGTGCTGTGTGTCTTATTTATTTTATTTTATATTTTAATTTGTGTGTCAAATGAATTATTGAGAGTAAAATTTGAAGAGTTTAAATCTAATTAAATTTTAAATTAGATTTCAATTGAAATTTAATTTTACACCATATACCGTGTTTAATTTTTTAATTTTTGTAAAAAGTGAATTATTTGACGTAAAAACAAAAGGGTCCAAATTTAATTATATTTTAAATTATATATATATATATATATATATATATATAAACAAGAAACCATTACATATAATTAATGATGACGATTATGATAATAACACAACCATTGCTAAGTAACAATACGGTTTATTTTGGTTGTGCAAAATAAATATTTGAATTAGCTCTTTTTTTCCTTTTGTTTTAGTTTTTAAGCTTATTTGTTTTGTATAATAATTTTTTCCTTACATTTTGTCATGCAATTATATTTTTGTCAACTTAAAACATATTACCGTACCTTTGGGAACACCTAGGAGGTGAAAAAATTCAATATATTTGAAGGGTGTATGTCATAAACCCCGAAGAATCCAAGTTCTATCCGCCACAATTGATTCACAGGATTTTTGGGATGTTTCATAGATAAAGAATGGAATAGTCAGAACTCAGATTTATTTCAATGTAAAATGTTTTTAGTTGAAAATGTTTTCTTTTCTTGTTTTTAGCTGCATTCTTGAAAATACTCCAAAATGTATTTTTAAGAGTTTGCACATATTTTTAAGTGTTTGGTATGATGTAAAATGAAAATATCTTCTTATCTTACAAACCGATTTCAATACCTACCCCACACAACCCACTAGATTGGTGCAACCTCGACCAGGTCCACCTACAAAACAACATAGTTTGCTCAAAGCTAACTGCATCCACCCACAAAACAACACAATCGGTGCACACAACCACCATTTTATTTGTTGGTATCTATGTAGAAGAGCAACAGGGAAATAAGAATAAATCTCTGTCTCTGGACAAATCTCTGTCTCTATGTCTTGTTTATCTTTTTTTTATGTCTTTTTCTGTCAATTGGTGAGCAAGTGATATTTCTGTCTCTAAAAATGACAAACCTTTTTTAGTCCTATAAATTCCTCTTTTATTAGTATCCTGTAGGATAGTGATCTTAGAGGGAAACTAATTTCTTTTAGAATAAAAGGTAGGATGGAGATAAAAGGTACGATAGTTACATTAGGTTTAATTTAAAGCTAACTGCATCCACCCACAAAACAACACAATTGGTGCACACAACCACCATTAGCTCAACCGCAGTCATGAATTGGCAAAACCCTGTCACAAATTGCCACCTCTCAACGCCGATGACCTTTGCTTGCATCTGACACTGCATTGTTGATTCCTGTGTGTGAGAAAGTAAGAATGAGGGTTGAGGGAGGGGGGTCATGTGAGCCCAAGCTGGAAGAGGGGTTTGTGTAAGTCGGAAAATGATTTACCTAATATTTTTTGGTCAAGCATTTTACGAGTTTTACACTTTTTTTTTTCATGAAAAAAAAAAAAAATATATATATATATATATATATTTTTTTAGGTTTTATAAAGATTTTACAACAAAACAAATACTGCAAAATGTTGAAAATATTTTTCCCAAAAAAATATTTTTCAACAAAACAAACGGAATGTTAAGCAAAAAGCTAATTCAAACACATACTTGTTTGGTATTCACAAAAGCATCACTTAGGAGTTAGGAACATCAAATGACTTAGGTCATAATTAAAGACTAAGGAGTAGAGAGACATCTCTATGAAATTTGCTTCTTTTTTCCTGTTCATTCTTTTCAGTTAAGAATCTGGGAACTTTTGTTTTTACTTGGTTGAATAAAGAATATGCCAAGAGCATGGAAATTTACACTTTGCTTAAGTCGTTTTCTTTGTTCTAGGTTAATTAGTTATGAGAACCAAAAATACAGGTAAATTAGTTATACATAGGAAGAGTTCTGCTTCTTCAGATTACATGAACTAGAAAGAATCACATAAAACAGATTAGGATAGGATCTGAATCTGAGGAGAAAAGATAAAGCAAAAAACAAAATCACGGCAAACAAATTAAAGGCTCGTTTGATGATTATGACGTACCAATTATATTATTCCATTGGAAACTAAAGACACAGCATCAGGTTGTACTTTATAATTTAATTTTAGTGGGTGGGCTACTTTTTCAGATTTTGTGTCTCCTATGTCTTAAAAGAGTGATATAATATCATTGTGTAGGGTAGCTGGTCAGTATCAAGAAATGTAAAGAGGGAAATTATACATGGGGCTTGTAAAGAAAACTTAATACTCAAGTATGTTCTTTATTATGTTCCCAAGCTCAACTAGCAAATTTTGTAACATCTCTCTCATCCAATTATTTGTATAGCTAGCTTTAAAATTTAAATCCAAATGTTCTAAAATATATGATCCAAACAATTAAACATGTTGCATGCAATTGTTACACAGGTCTCTGGGATCCGTTCTCCCCAATTAGGGCATTGCGTCCAATGCTAGACACAATGGACCGTCTCTTAGATCAGACCACGGCATTCTCTGGAGCACACCGGTCAGCATGGGATTGGCAAGCCCGTGCAAATTGGGACGTGGTAGAGGAGGAGAATGAGGTTAAGATGAGGTTTGACATGCCAGGACTCGATAAGGAGGATGTTAAGGTGGCAGTGGAGGACGATGTGCTTGTTATAAAAGGAGAGCACAAGAAGGAAGGTAAAGATAATGACTCTTGGTCTTGGAGAAGCTTCAATTCTTATGACACACGTATGCAGCTTCCTGATAACTTGGAGAAGGATAAGATCAAGGCTGAGCTGAAGAATGGTGTTCTTTACATTTCCATTCCTAAGACCAAGGCAGAACGCAAGGTCATTGACGTGCAAATTCAGTGAAAGCAGAACATATATGAGATTATTGTACTCGTATAAAAATAAAGAAGATTTCGTGGGGTTTTCTTTTTTGTTTTGTTTTTAGTCATAATTGTTGTGAATAGATTAATCTTCAATCCTACTTTTTTTTAATCATAAGCTTTTTTTTATTCTATTTCAGGTAATAATTGTTTTACCCCCTGAAATGTTCAGCCTATTATTAATTAGTACATAACATGAGTGTACATTTGATATATATCTTGGGGTGCCCTCATAAAGTCGTTACGAGTTGGTTAGAATAAGAATGAAATATTTTGATACTAATTAAAAACTATAGTAATATTTCGGGTTTGGTATCTATTAAAATACTGGTGTTGGTTTCCACTAGCCAAGCCTAGAAAGCCTTAGGCAATGTTGTAGGCATGGTGGTCCTGGAAGAATCTTCTTCAAGGTTTGGTGTTTTCTTTAATCAAATGATACTTTCCCCTTGAGACTTTGAAGAGAGAAATTTTGGACTGACTGAATGAAAGGCAATGTGAGCTGGTGTGTGTATAAATTAATATATATAGATTGGGGAGGATGTGTATGTAAACTATAAACTATATTGGATTGGAGTTTGGACCATTTGGTTTTGTTTGTTTCGTGGCTAGCTAGGATTAAGATGATGCGTTGGTTTTAGTTGTGATTGGTAAAGTGTAATAAGCAAACATTGAACTTTGCATTGTTGCAAGCCTAGAGGAAAAGGAGGCCTCCTTTGTTTCATGAAAATATCAAACTTGAAGATTTGGCTTGAACATCTATACCCAGGGCATCTCCGAAGGGTTTTTTAGACCATGTGGTACATTATCATTTGAAAGTGTAAGTAAAATCATGGACTTTTACACCAGGTCCTTATTGAATTTAATCTTAATATGAATGTGCAATCTACGTCAAGTATAACACATTGAAAGTCGTTGTCTTGGGTCACTTCCCTGATTTAGCCCTACCTTCGCAGTCAGCAACACAAGTGTAAAGTTAAGAGGAAAAACCTAGATCAAGACTAAAACCACCCAACCAGTAACTCAGAAGTGGCTTGGAATCTTGGTCACGGATGAGGCCCCCTGCCCCAAAAGGTCCAGGGTTACTTTCAGAGCAATCATCAAAGTTAATTTTTAACAATCAATTGTGACTTTAGTGGAGAAGCCTAGATCAAGACTAAAACCACCAAACCATCAACTCAATTGTCCATGTTATGAGGACAAGATGTAGTGATAACTTGTGTGGATAAGAAGGGATGGTGAAAGGTCAGGTTGATTAAAAATATACTTGTTGCCTGTAACATCTCATTAACACTAGATAAACACTAGGATCATCTAATCACTACAGCAAAATTACTCGCTTCCCTCAGAGATGGATTCAAGCTTTGGCTTCCAATTTGTCCTAGAATCAAAAGCATTATTACACGTTTTTTTCTCGAGCCCCGACAGAACTTCTTCGACTGATGTATGCTTGCTTTGTCAATAGCTCTTGCAGCTGCTTCTTTGTTATAACATTCTTAATCCTCTTTACACCATTGGCTTTTTGTTTGTCAGCTATAGAAGACATATCAGCAGGACTAGTAGTACCAACTGAACTCAAACAAGGAGGCAAGTAGTATACTTTGCCTAACTTCAATTCATAATTAGGTGGGAGATGCTCTGAAGCTTCCTTGGATAAACCAATAGCCGAGGCTGAAAAATTCACCAACATATCCTTAAAGTGAATTGGTGAACTGAACAGTAAAATCTTTCCATCCATCTTCACAGTCTGTAGAACTTTCCTATGCTTTGCTGTAACATCTGTACTGGGTTTACAAAGAGCATAACTGATGTAGAACAAAATTTATTATTTAATTTTTGTAATTTTGGTATTTTTATGTAATTTTCGTTATTTTAGGTTTAGGGTATTTATTTCCTTGTTTTTAAGTGTTTTTAATGCTTTTTAGGATAAATTTGGTTTTTGTTATGGTTAGGTATTAATTAAAACTTATTTTAGAATATATTTTTTTGTCTATCAAATTTTACGGAGTCTTTAAATAGATTTTTAAGTCTGTAAACGTTTTTCAGATATTATTATTAGGGTTAATTATAACTTACTCACCTGTGGTTTGGCCGAAATTTATGTTGCTTATCCGTAGTTTAAAATTTGACACTTTACTCACTTGAGGTTAGCTCAGTTAGGGTGCTATAACTCAATTTCATTAAAAAATGTGGCTAAATATATATGTAATTTTGCTTCCATTTTATGTCTCTCTCCTCCCAAAACATAAAAAACATAAAAGAACAAGGAAAAACAAGATCAAAAAGTGAGAGTTTTGTAAACATTAAGAACAAACATTAGCCCCATTTTTAATATTTCCCTAAACCTTTCTTTCTTTGATTGCCTATTTGTAGAAACGGACAAGAAGGGCATGACATTACAACCTCAACGAGAAGAATTTCTTGATCAATCTCTCTCCTTGTGTTGTGTTATACTTGCAAAGTCCAAACTACAAAGTCTCGGATTTCCCCATCTAAAAGGTAAGATATTTTTAGTGGGATTTTATGAATGCTGATTTTGTGTGCCATTCGTTTGTTTCCTTCTTCTTCTTTTTTTTTTTTTTTTTTTTTTTTTTTTTTTTTTTTTTTTGAGTTTATAACGTATTGTTTTGCTTTGATGGA
The DNA here is from genome assembly GCA_030445155.1 of Quercus variabilis. NCBI lineage: Eukaryota > Viridiplantae > Streptophyta > Magnoliopsida > Fagales > Fagaceae > Quercus > Quercus variabilis. The sequence goes on along the minus strand of CP129453.1, from coordinate 8,143,314 downwards.
ATTTTTTCTTGGATTTCCACATTGACCTTCGTTGAGCATGTAAATCTTGAATTTTTTTTTTCAAGTTTTACTTATTTGTTCTTACAAAGGTTGATGGTCTTGGCAAACTTCTATTTTTCTTTTCATGTGTGCAAATGTTAATTATTATCTAGGTGTTCCTCCATTTGCCTCAATCTAATCAAAGTGCCAAAAATTATAATTGTGATTTCTTTTTTAAATTATAGTTGGAATGCTCAAATTTTTTGTTCAAGCGTGCAAGTGTTAATTATTATCTAGGTGTTCCTCTGCTTGCTTCAATCTGATTTGAAGTGGCAAAAATTATAGTTGTGATTTCTTCTTAAAATTATAGTTGGAATGCTCATGATTTATTTTCCTTAAAAAATGGCAAAAATACTGTGGTTGATGATATTTGACCCAGACCAAGTTCGGGCCGATGTCCCAAGGACTAAAGGCCTTACGTACAATGTATAAAGGGCCCTAACCAGATCCATAACATGAACAATTGAGTTGGGGGCCCGTTAATCTGCACTATCCCTCCTGAGGAGGGATAATAGTGCCGAGGATAGCTAGCGGGTGGAGCTTGACTGAGGAGATATGATGCCTGGGGAGTCAGCCGTCCGAGCATGGGTCTCCACGCATGGTGTTGGTGCAAATACAATGATCATAGAAATAATAGAAAGAGAAACTGAATAATACTTCTGAATTTTATTACTTTAAGGAGAGAAATTATACAACACTATTTGAACTGAGGCGCGACACTCGCCTAATATCTGAGTCAATATATTTTAACCCATTAATCACCACAATTAAAAAGAATAAAATAGTCTCTCTCCTTTTCAATGTGAGATTAAACATTTTCATTAACTCTCTCATCTTCCATATCCATTCTCAAATCTTTATATTTATATTATAACATTTATTAATTTTAATTATTTAATATTAAAATGCTCTTGCTACAAGTTAAAAAGGAGTTGCCGCAATGGCAGTATCCAAAGGACCCACCTCAGGATAACGGATGGGATGTGTTGGAACAGTAGTCCAAGCCCAGAGGGCCACCGATATTCTAAAAGCGGTAGGACCCATGCAAAAGGAGAAGATCCCCATCATTGCCAGGGCACTAGTTGTAGAATATAAATAGAATAAAATTCAAAGGAAAGAGGTTGGACGTTTTTGGGTGACAGAAACATGAGGTAAAGGGAGTAAAAACAGAGTTTTTGGGTAGAGGGAAAGAAGATAAACCTAGTCAAAACCATCATAAGAAATGCTAGCCATCAAAGAACCTCCTCGAGTGGCCTAATAAACAGGCCTCAATAGTCTCAGGGAAGTATCCACCTATCAGCCATTGGTTTAACCCCTTTCGGGGCCTCCCATTGTGAGCTATATTCTAGTTACACTAACAAATTAATTGTGGTCGTAGTCCAGAGCTAGTCTTTCTTTGGATTTGGATTCTCACAAATATCATCTTGGCCTATGCATTTTAAATAAGAGTCAATTTGGTCATTGTTATTTTTAACTTGCAATCAATTTAGTTTCCATAGTTAGCTCACTAATAAAAAATACCAATGTGGCAAATGGGTTGCACTGTTGCCATGCCTAATGTTAAAAAATTAAATAAGATGCCGACGTTTCTAAATTTTAATAGCCTCATCAACGCTAAGATGGCAAAAAAAAAAAAAAAAAAAAAAAACCACATAGCTTTTAAAAATATTTTTCTTTTCTTTACCAAAATTTTTTCCTTTCTTTATTTTTTTTTGCGAAAAGCATATTTTAGTCGTTACATTTTCAGGCGATTCTCATTTTAGTCCATACATTTTATTTTTACCGCTTTTAGTTTTTATCTTGAAAAACGCTTCTCGTTTTGGTCCCTGCCGTTACATCAAAGACAGAAAATGCACACGTGGCAAACGGCAGAATTAAAAAATATTAAAAATATTTTATTTTATTTTAAAATAAAATAAAATTTTAGTTATCAATAATTTTAAAATAAAAATATTAAAAATTTTAGTTAAAAATATTTGTTCTTCATGTTCTTCCCCCAAGAACATGATTGCCCAGAAATTCAAGATTTTCTTCACTTTTATTTCATTTTCTTAGCATCCAAACAAGCAAAAACATATACAAAACCATGATCAAACTCAGATACTCTGACACGATCAATTAACAACGATCCGAAAAAAAGAAAAGAAAAAAAAAAGAAGAACAACTAACAACGCTATCAACCAAATGCATATCAATATTGCTCAACGAAAAAAAAAAAAAAATTAGCTTCCAAAATCCACTCCATAACCCCCAAATCACTTCACACTAAACCATGAACACAAAAAATTCCAAAAACCCACTTCATTTGAATGACACAAGCCTTCTTCTATATCACCGACCCACCAAACTCAAAAACCCAATTTCCTTTTGGTTTACTGACATTTCGTAAGCTTTCTTAGCAACCAAACACCCAATAATGAACATAAAGAAAAATGAAAGAAAACCCACAAAAGAAAATTCGAAGGGGAATTTGATGAAAGCTTAAGAACCTTGAAGAATTTGCTAGAGCAGTGATGGATATGAAATCTCTTCCATGCCGTTGAATCTTCTTCTTCTGCCGTTGTTGCTCATGTTGTTGTTTGTGAAGAGGCAATTGTTGAAGATTCGTAAGGGAGCAAGTGGTAGCGAAACGATGGGTCGTTTTCGACCTCTGCTCTGAGTTCATCCCATTCGAAGTCCTTGGAGAAGTACTCTGCCTCTGCTGCCTCCATTTTTTTTCTACTTCTCCCCCTGTTTTTCACAAAGCTACCCCTTTTTATATTCTCATTAAGTTAGTATTATTTTGTTTAAAATTTTATTTTTCCAAAAATATACATTAAGGACAAATGTTTGAATTTTTTTTTTTTTTTCGGATAGTGGTTAGTTAATTGTGTCAGAGTATCTGAGTTTGATCATGGTTTTGTATATGTTTTTCCTTGTTTGGATGCTAAGAAAATGAAATAAAAGTGAAGAAAATCTTGAATTTCTGGGCAATCATGTTCTTGGGGGAAGAACATGAAGAACAAATATTTTTAACTAAAATTTTTAATATTTTTATTTTAAAATTATTGATAACTAAAATTTTATTTTATTTTAAAATAAAATAAAATATTTTTTATATTTTTTTAATTCTGCTGTTTGCCACGTGTACATTTTTCGTCTCTGATGTAACAGCAGGGACCAAAACGAGAAGCCTTTTTTAGGATAGGGACTAAAAGCAGTAAAAATAAAATGTAGGGACTAAAATAAGAACCGCTTGAAAATGTAGGGATTAAAATGTGTTTTTCGCCTTATTTTTTCTTTTTACTTTTCTTACAATTTCTTTAAAATTTCATTTTATTTTCTCACATTCTTCACTTTCTTCTCCAACAAACCTAGAACAGCCCTCCGTCTCTCTCATTAACTACTTGCACTCATACTCTACTTTATACTAAGATGATTTGGCTGAGAAAGCTATCAAACCTCTGCTAAAGTTTTTGTAGAGTACCAACTCAAATTACTCAATGAACCCAACTCCAAATTTCTCTTCATTATTCTATAGAAGTGTGAACTTGGTGTCTTATCACTTAAGAGCCCATGAAAAATCTTGGACTTTTTGAGCTAAAAATTTCAATAGGTTAGTCCCTAGTCCAAAAGAGAAAAAACCCATGAGCAAGAATCTCTCTTTCATGGAGTCCAAGCTTCTTGACCCTTTCCCAGCAAGGCCAACCCCATTACTAGAAATTGGTCAACTCCCACTTCACTCTTCTATTGGTTACTTTGTTCCTACCAATGTGGCCAACACCCACATCCCCCACTTGCCCAATTTTTTTTTTTTTTTCCAAGATATGGGTTCTAATACCCTGGTGCATGGTAGACCCTAGCCCACTCCTCTCAAAACACAAAACCTAAGTGGGTAACAAGCTTACACTGATCTGTTAAGTCCCCCTTTAGAATCCCATCACCGCTAATGCCACCGCCCGATCTGTGCGACTTCCGTGCTTGGCTTGTATTCCCGTCGCCACCCATGGTGGATTGCAATTTCTAGCCGATCTGTGCGAAGTCACAATGGTGGCGAGGAATAATGTAACCTATATTAATGCTATTGAGCAGCAATTAAGGTGAGGAGGAGGAGATTGAGAGAGATGGAGGGCTGTTCTAGGTTTGGTGAAGAAAAGGGGTGAAGAGTGTGAGAAAATAAAATGAAATTTTAAAGAAATTGTAAGAAAATTAAAAGAAAAAATAAAGAAAGGAAAAAAAAAATTGGTAAAGAAAAGAAAATTATTTTTAAAAGCTGATTTTTTTTAACCATCTTAGTACTAATGTTACCATTAAATTTTTTTAGACACGTTAGTATCTTATTTAATTTTTTTAAATATTAGGCATGTCAACAGTGTAAATCGTTTGTCACATAGTCATTTTTGGTTAATGAGTTAACGAGAAGGACTAAATTGATTGCAAATTGAAAATAACATGGATCAAATTGATTGCTACCAAAATGTAAAGACCAAAATGATATTTTTGCCTAAAAATTTAGATATGTTCGATGATTTGGCAAATGCTAGAAAGTTAAATAGGTTCCATTTGGGGATTCTAAATGTTGTGGAAGTTAAGGAGAGATTAAATTTATTGTGGGTTTGGTTTTGTTTGTGTTTTTATGCAGTAAATTAAGTATGAATACTGTGTTTGGATTTCGCATGTTTCATTTTGACAGCATTAAGTTATGGCCGGAAATGAAGTTTTATTGGAGATCTAAATATTCTGTTATGTCATAAAATCAACTTATAGTGGTGGTTTTCTGTGTTATGTGATGCTTTAAAATATGTTTGATTTGTCAGCATCAAGGGTATAGTGTCAAGAATCGCGTTAATAAGAATGATGAGAGCATAGATGAGAAGTTTGGATATAATTGTGGGGAAATTGGGCATTCATTTGCTCAATGCCCTTAACCTTTTTATGTTGTTATTCACCTTTTGAGTTACTTTGTATCATTTCAAGTTTCTCACTCTCTCTCTTTCTCTCTCTCTCTTTTTTTTTTTTTTTTTGAGAAACACTTCAAGTTTCTCTTTGGATTATGTATACACAGTAAATTTCGATCTATTCTTTTAGTTATTGTTTTGAGTGATACTTCACATTGCATTGTTTTAATGCAAAAATTTCAGTTCAATTTAACGTAAAACTGTTTTAAAAGAATACTTTAAGGTGGCTTTTCAATGAATTGATACCTCATCTCTATTAAAAAAAAAAAAAAAAAAATCACTTTTTAGTCACTTTATTAATCCTCTTATAAGAAAAATAGTAATCCCTATGCTAATAATTGATTGTGTTTTGGGATTTGTTGTAGATGAGACGTTTGGATTTTGGAGTTGTCCCTCTAAATCTTGATCTTTAAAACTAAACATTCCTTACTGACAAATGATGTCCACATTCTTTGAGGAAAAAAAATCCAAGCGTACAGTTTTTTTTTTTTTTTTTTTGACACGAGCATACAGGTTTTTGACTTCCCGTTTTTTTGCTTAATTGGCATCTTAATGTACTTCACATTGCATTGTCTTCATGTACAAATATCTTTGGGAAGAATAAAAAAAAAATTTGCCAAGAGGTTTTTTAGCTCAACTAGTATCTCTTGGTGTATCCAACAAAGACATCTAAGGGATGTAATAATATTATGTATTTGTGAACTACTAATGCATTTGTGAAAACACATCAACCTGAATTAGGATAATTGTATTGGAATTAAAATGAAAAAAAAAAATAGAATAGTTTTTGAGGAGTGGATGTAATAACGAAAATCTCAAGGGAGTTTGTATAATTTTTCCAAAACCTAATGTATAGGGGGTTAAAGTTGGAAATGCAGGATGGGACTATACGTTAGGCAATGCTTTGTATAGAAAAAAAAAACCATATATATATATATATCCTAAAATAACAAATATAATACTAGGTTGCAATGGTGGAGGTAGGAATTTATCTTTGGGGGAGCCATTTATAAATTTTTTGTGTATGTATGAAATTTAAAATAGTAATGTACAATACTTCATAACTCAATATGTGCTATAAACAACAACTAAATACATGTTAATTTTTTTTAAAGTGCTAAATACATGTTAATATAGTAGTATATATTGTATTTTAATCAAACTAATCAAGTACATTTATAAATTATAACCCCATACAATATATAATATATTGATTATTATAATAACAAATAATGTATTATAAGGAATATAAAAAAGAAAGTAAATGAAAAGTAAAGTAAAGAAATCAAAAGGAAGCAAATGAAAAGTAAAGTAACAAGTACAGGAGCACAATACATGGGTGAGGGGCCTACGGAAACTTCAAGCATGTCTTTCACTCTTTTTTGTCTAGTTTAGTCACACTGAACTTTTACTTTTATATTATAAACACAAAACTGCAGTAGCAATGGGGGAAAAAAAGGATTTTGGATTGTATTCTATTTTACAATATTTTTACAAAATGTTGATGTGATAAACCTTTTATTGATTTTTATCTAGGCTTACCATTAATGTTATTTCTTCATTTACCAATAACCACTTATCACATTAGCAATTTGTAATATTTTTTGTAAAATAGTTTGTATCTCTAGTATTATTCTTCTATTTAAATGAAAGTTATATTTATTTTTAGATTTTCTTAAATATATATGTATATTACCAAGTATGGGGGCAAAATGATAAAGTTCTTTTAAAAAATTTCAAATCATTTAGGATAATTCAAAAAAAAAAATCATTAATTTTTTTCAAAACTTTGGGGGGGGGGGGGGGGGGGGAAGGCCTCCTTCAGTCCTTGTGATGGTTTGCCACTAGTGTTATGCCTATGCGATGCATGGCTAAATAAAAAATCATATGTAAATTAAATGCCTTGATAAAAAATTATATATAAATTAAAAAATGAAATATTATTTTAATTAGAATTGAATGTAAAAAGGGAGGGGGGGGTTTATTTATGAAATACTTTACTAATTAAGTAGTGAGAAACTTGAAACTCTAAAATATATGTAGTGTGTTTGAATAAAATATATTGTACATCATTAGGTAACCACAACATGTGTGTATTTGTCTATATATATATATATATACATAAAAAGAGAATAACTCATGATTTAGAAAGCAAGCCAACATATGAATCTACCTTTCTTAAAAGAGTTTAAAAATTTGTCCTTCCAAATTCGTAAAATGCAAATTCTAGGCTTCTGGCTCATAATAAGAGTAAGACAACACAAAGTATAGAAAGCAAAAGGTCCTATAAACAATATAAGACGCAATATATATGTATACACATACCAAAGTGTATGGACTCAGGATAAGGATGGATTTCAAGCCCAACAAGCTCAAATAATGAATTTTTAGAGAGTGGGGTGAAGAATTAGGCCCTAACAAACAGACAACACTGAATGCAGGATTCACCAACATTGAAGGTCGAGGCATCCAATTTACCCCTTAAGGTCGCTCCTCGGCGCTGACCCGAGGAGCTTCCTCCTCTTCTTTTTTCTCCTTTTTCTCTCCTCCCCCACTTTGGCACTCTATTGGTTCCTCTTATATAGTCATCTCCCTCTTCTCTCTTTCTTCAATCTGTTGATCATCTATGCACCTTCCTTCTGACTGTCCGTCCCATCAGCTGTAGTATCAGTACTCAAGTGATTTGCAGTGGCCAAAGTTGCCCTGCCCAGGAGTCACATCTCCATTAGTGCGGTCAGAGGATTAGGTGAGCGCATTTATTATGGAGGTGACAACATGTCCTGGGCTTGTCCCCCACCACCCACTTAGTGTTAGTCTCGGTCCGCCGAGGACAGGTTGTCCTCGGTGGGGATCACTATAGCTAAGGCCTTCATACATCGTCCTCGGACAATCCTTCTTCCTCGGCGTAGGCCTTGGGCCGGATGTAAAGTAGGCCATGGCCATCAGGCCCTCAGACCCCATAATAGCCCCTTAAAACCCTACTGTTCGTATCTTCGGACGGAGAGGAGGGTTTTGATATCCCCGGGCCTTCTACATGATTCGCCCAGTCTTGGTCCACGTCAGCGTTGGAGTCTTTTTGCCTGCTCGATGTACGTTTCTGGCGCTTCGAGACTCGGTGTGTGCCCGCATTAAATTTTGGCTGCTCCATGTTCCTCACATTCAACAGTGTGATGGCAATCGCTCGGCAGGGATTTCCTACTTTTAGGGGCGGGAAGTTCCGCTTGGTGAACTTAAATTAGGGATATAAATACTCGTTTGAACCGCTTGGCCTCCTTATTTGCGCACTCACGAACTTCGGTGTACATACTTTGAATCTGGTTCAATTTTCACACTGTCTAGCGCCCTTTTCCAGCGTAAAAAGCTTGTCCGAGGAGAATCTCCCCATTTCTGTAAGTTTTCTTCCCTTTGTAGTACAAAATTTTCTTTGATTCTTCTCTCTCCTTCCCTCTTTCGGATCCTTTAGTCGTTTGCTAGGGATGGGTAAATTTAAGAAACTAGTTGAGTCCGAAGAGATGATGGAGAAATTCGTTGCTGATTACGGGATACCCGTAATGTAGGCTTGAGGAATTGCGAGGAAGGAGAGTGGTATATTAAAAGGAACGAGGGCGAAGTTGTGATTCCCATAGTCGCCTTCGTAAAGGGAGGCATGAGAATCCCTATGGGGCCAGTGACGAGCGGTTACCTTAGGCATTTTTGGCTAGCTCCCACCCAATGCGCCGTTAATATGTTTAGGATACTAGGGTGTGTAGACACCTTAAATGAGAAGATGGGGTTGAGGTTAACTCACCATGATGTGAACTGGTGTTACAATCTTCAGCACCTAAAGGGTAAGTCGTACTATATGAGAACGAGGGACAATAGGGTTTGGCTTATCCAGTACCTCCTCGACTCTAGTAAAGGGCTGACTCAAGATTTTCTCATTGTGTTTGGGGAGTGGCACAACGGTTTCTACTGCCCAACAGTAGAGGGAGAGCCAGGTAGGGTATTCGAAGTAGGAGATGACCTAACTTCTTTTCTTTTTTCCTTGTCGTATATCTTTTTTGTTTGGTTCTGCAGATCCGCACGCTTTCGCACGCCATTTTCACCTGGTCAACAAGGCGGACTTGAAGGCCGTTTTTAGGGCGGAGCTCTTTCTAAACGAGGTTGATAACCAGGTTAGAGCTGCCCATAAGATCCTCAGATATAATTCAGCCTAGAAGTCATTTTTGGTCCCAAAACACGTTATCAGGGCTCGTGATCCCTGGCTTAGGCAAATCACTATGGTAGAGGACGGGTTTTCATTTTTTGAAGGAACTTCTATTCCAGAGGGCATCCCTTTGGCAGGTTCTTCCTCGTCCCATCAAGCAGTAGAGGCCGAGAAAGAGAGTTCAGAGAAGGGGGGAGGAGTGGTTGAACTAAGCTCGTCCAAGGACGAATTTGGTGTATTTAACCGAGTCGATCAGTCCGAGGATCCCTTTGGTGACTTGGGGGACCCCCATTTGTCCGAAGCCGATCTTCAGTCCCAAAGGGTTGGTACTCAGGCTGAGATGGGTTTAAAGAGACAACCTCAAACTAGCTTTCTTAACCTGCTTGAGGGAAACTCTGGGAAGGGTGTGCCAAGAGAGTCACAGCCCAAGCCTCCATCACCTCTACCCTAGCCTTCGCCTGCGCACATGAGGTCGTCCTCCATCCTTCCAATCTCGGACTTTCGGCTCGAGTCCTCCGATCCCAAGAGAAAAAGGATTTCCAAGGGCAAAGACTCAGTGGATGGGGGCAGATCCCATTCTTCTCTAGAGGAAGGTGAAGCCTGCTGGCCTGCTAAACAACTGAGGCTCGGTGGTCAATGTAAAGGAAAAGAGATTATCCAGCAGTCTGTGCCCCAGGCCTGGCTGCCCGCTACCATGCTCCATGGACAACCTCTGATGGAAGACGCAACTATTCGGGATTTCGGAGGAGGCGAGGGGACTCGCATAGTCGATGCCCTGGAGATGTCCCTTCTCTTCCCTATCGACATGGCCGAGCTTGGGAACATGAGTGGGCCAGAGATTGCCCTTAACCTCAAGAGATATCTAGGCATGGTAGGACCTCTAGTACTTGTTTATTCTATTTGAATTTTATTGCTTAGCACATTCTCTCCCATTTACGGCATACTTGTTTTGGTTGGCAGGCTATCCAGGCTGTTTTCAGGCTGGACGAGGAGGCCGACATCCATAGTACCGCTCTAGGGCAGGAGCGCGACAAGTTCCTGACGGTTGCAAGTACCCTTAAGAGATCTGAGGCAGATCTTAAGAAAGTACTTGAAAAACTGGAAGAGATGACAAAGGCCAGAGATAGCGCGACCTCTGACCTAGTCGCTGCTATGAAAAAGGCCGAGGAAGAGACGAAGCGCTTGCAGGATGTCGAGGGCCAACTGCTGGCTGCCAAAGAGGATATCGCCAGCCTGAAGCAAAAGTTGGCCGAGGTGGTGGGGGCGAAAGGCATTGCCGAGTAAGCCAGGGATGAGGCCGTGAGGGCCAAAGACGAAGCCGTGTTTGCCAGAATAGACGCCGAGCACTCCGTAGAGCAAGCGGAGGAAGAGGCCTTTGCTGAGGGGGTAGCTAAGACTGAAGCCACCCTTAAGGCACAAGTTCCTAAAGTGTGCAGGCGCTTCTGTTCCCAGACCTAGAATGAAGCTCTCAACCAAGTGGAGGTTGATGCGTCGTCTGATCTTAGGAGAACAGAGAGGGTGTATTACCCCCCCGCAATTCGCGAGGTTGTTACCGTCGCTCCAGAGGCGGACTCTGCTTTACTAGCGGCAAATGAAAGTTAGACCAATACTGCCAAAGTAGCTCCTCCGAGCCAGGGCCTCTAGGTGTCAGCTGAAGCCTTCCAAACAACTTTTCAAGACAAGCCGTCCACCGAGTTGTGGAAGTGAGCCATCTTATTAGGCTATCCCATTTTGATGGCATGGGATGCCCTGACTTGTTTTCTTTTTCATTTCCTTTCGCTTTTTGCCTTAGCGACATTGTAACGAAATTACATACTTTCTAATTGAAATACATATTCAATAATTTGATTTTAGTTCCTTAATTGATATCTCCTTTTATTTGTTACACTTTAACGTTTTGCTCAATTCTTTGGTTCTGTTCTGGACCTAGTCTTAGGAGGCGATTAGCTTTCCCTCAAGTTTGAATCCGAGGACCATACCACAACTCGGTTCTATCTAACGCTTTTATTCTTCTGCAAGTAGCTAGTTTCCCCATTGGTTTGAGTCCTTGGACCATATAATACCTTGGTTCTGTCTAGTACGCATGTATAGTTGGGTGGTTAGTTTTCCCATAGGCTTGAGTCCGAGGACCATGCAAGGCCTTGGTTCTGTCTAACACTATTGTTCTTTTGTAAATAGCTAGTTTCCCCATAGGTTTGAGTCCGAGGACCATGCAATACCTTGGTTCTGTCTAACACTTCTGTTCTTCTGTAAGAAGCTAGTTTCTCCATAAGTTTAAGTCTTTGGACCATGCAATACCTTGGTTCTATCTAGTACCCAGGTATAGTTGGGTGGTTTGTTTTCCCATAGGCTTGAGTTCGAGGACCATGCAAGGCCTTGGTTCTGTCTAACACTTCTGTTCTTCTGTAAGTAGCTAGTTTCCCTATAGGTTTGAGATCTTGGACCATGTAATACCTTGGTTCTGTCTAGTACCCAGGTATAGTTGGGTGGTTAGTTTTCCCATAGGCTTGAGTCTAAGGACCATGCAAGGCCTTAGTTCTGTCTAACACTTCTGTTCTTCTGTAAGTAGCTAGTTTCCCCATAGGTTTGAGTTCGAGGACCATGCAATACCTTGGTTCTATCTAGTACCCAAGTATAGTTGGGTGGTTAGTTTTCCCATAGGCTTGAGTCTGAAAACCATGCAAGACCTTGGTTCTGTCTAACACTTCTGTTCTTTTGTAATTAGCTAGTTTTCCCATAGGTTTGGGTCCGAGGACCATACAAGACATTGGTTCTGTCTAACACTTTTGTTCTTCTGTAAGTAGCTAGTTTTCCCACAGGTTTAGGTTCGAGGACTATATAAGACCTTGGTTCTATCTAGTACCCAAGTACATTTGAGTGATTAGTTTTCCCATAAATTTGAGTCCGAGGACCATGCAAGACCTTGGTTTCGTCTAACACTTCTGTTCTTCTGTAAGTAGCTAGTTTTCCCATAGGTTTGGGTCTGAGGACCATACAAGACCTTGGTTCTATCTAGTACCCAGGTATATTTGAGTGGTTAGTTTTTTCATAGGTTTAAGTCTGAGACCATGCAAGACCTTGGTTCTGTCTAACATTTCTATTCTTCTGTAAGTAGCTAGTTTTCCTATAGGTTTGGATTCAAGGACTATACAAGACCTTGGTTCTGTCTAGTACCCAGGTATATTTAAGTGATTAGTTTTCCCATAGGTTTAGGTCCAAGGACCATACAAGACCTTGGTTTTGTCTAGTATCCAGGTATATTTGAGTGGTTAGTTTTCCCATAGGTTTGAGTCTGAGGACCATGCAAGACCTTGGTTCTATCTAACACTTCTGTTCTTCTGTAAGTAGCTAGTTTTCCCATAGGTTTGGGTTTGAAGACCATACAAGACCTTGGTTCTATCTAGTACCCAGGTATATTTGAGTGATTAGTTTTCCCATAAGTTTGAGTTCGAGGACCATGCAAGACCTTGATTCTGTCTAACACTTTTGTATGGGGTAAAGGAGTTTGTCCTCAGTGCTGGATATCTTATTTTTGGCGTAATGATGGCCTCGGCCCTGCTTCGTTGGAAGTGGGCCTTCTCTTGGACCGGACCCCTAACCCTGCGATGCCCTAGGTAGGGGTGGTTTGGATTTCTAACCTTACGCGTGGCAGTAACCCCGCCTTCAATTCAAGTTTCTGCCCTCCTCAGTTATGAGGCGTCTCCTGACTGTTCGCATTCCGTGCTTGACATTTCGACGCACGAGGCACACCCTCATTAATATCCTCGTAGATTGATGTAGATCCAACGGTCAATAGCCGCCTTGGAATCTGGTCGGGATTAATGTCGCTGATAATCCTTCCCTTGAATTCTGCATAGATAAATTCCCACCAACTTCCACTCTCTATATAATGCTATCTGGGGGGAAACGTCCTTCTTCACTTCATGAACCCTCTAACAAAACAGGAAACATGTCTTCCCAACTTTCCGAACTCCCTCAATAATCCTGTCAGAATTGTGATAAGAGTTTGGAGAAATGGGACGGCCCTGGATGGGAGTGAGGGCGCACAGGCTAAAGGTCGTCCTTCCTCGACCGAGAGCCGTTGCGGCCATAGTCCGCGTCAGACTTCCAGCGTGGCAAAGTTTGGGTGTCACCCTGATAGTGCCGTGCATAGCGGCCAAGAGGGAGGTCTCTAAAGTACATAGCGCTCTTCTCTAGGGCGCACCCATGCCGGTGGAGGCGAGCAAGATTACGTCATGTCTAGGGCTCGAGTGTTGCCGTCTCTAACGGCTAACCACCGTGAGGCTAGGAGAGGATCAAGGGAACATCATAGGGAAGGGCTGTCAGGTACCCTTGCATCTGCTCCTCTCTTCGTGCCAGCACCACCGCACTGGCCTGGGAGTTGTTGGTAGCCTTAAAACAGGCCTGCCTCAGCCCTATTCCCTCTAGTTAGCTTTAGAACAAGCCCGTCTGAGCCTCTGTTTATAGAATTGGCTTTAAAACAAGCCTGTCTGAGCCTTTGTTTGTATCTTGTATTTCCTTTTCATTTAATAAAATAATGTGATGTTTCTTCTCCTTTCTTTTGAACCTTCTACTTTTCTGCAATGTTTTTTGCCACAGACGGCGCCAATTGTATGGACTCAATTTGGATTGGACTCAGGATAAGGATGGATTTCAAGCCCAACAAGCCCAAACAATGAATTTTTAGAGAGTAGGGTAAGGAATTAGGCCCTAACAGACAGACAACACTGAATGCAGGATTCACCAACATTGAAGGTCGAGGCATCCAATTTACCCCTTAAGGTCGCTCCTCGGCGCTAATCCGAGGAGCTTCCTCCTCTTCTTTTTTCTTCTTTTTCTCTCCTCCCCCACTTTGGCGCTCTATTGGTTCCTCTTATATAGTCCTCTCCCTCTCCTCTCTTTCTTCCATATGTTGATCATCCATGCGCCTTCCTTCTAACCGTCCATCCCATCAGCTGTATTATCAGTACTCAAGTGATTTGCAGTGGCCAAAGTTGCCCTGCCCAGGAGTCACATCTCCATTAGTGCGGTTAGAGGATTAGGTGAGCGCATTTATTGTGGAGGTGACAACCTGTCCTGGGCTTGTCCCCCCCCCCCCCCCACCCACTTAGTGTTAGTCTCGGTCCGCCGAGGACAGCCTGTCCTCGGCAGGGATCACTGTAGCTAAGGCCTTCATACATCGTCCTCGGATAATCCTTCTTCCTCGGCGTAGGCCCTGGGCTGAATGTAAAGTGGGCAGTGGCCATCAGGCCCTCAGACCCCACACAAAGATATATACTTGTAGAAAATAACATTTATAGATTTACCTAAAGACTCTATTTGTTATTATCATTGAATTTATTGCTCTTTACTCTTGAATTAAAATGCAGCTTTGTGAAGAAAAAAAAGGAAAAGAAAAAAAAAAATACATACCTGTGTAGCTAGAGGAAGAGACATTTCCTTGGGAATTTGGGGATTCACAATTTGGTGTGAGTTTTATTCCATGAGGAAGAAGATATATTATAGAAGAAGAAGATATATATTATAGAAGGAGAAGATAAGAATAAAGAAAAACCTATTACATATAAAACACTATTTATGCAATTACATATTTTTTCCTAATAAAATTATATTTGTGGTAGTATTGTTACTTCATTATCTCTAAAAAAATTTCATATCCACAATTAAGCTTTTATATTTATCTAAAAAATTAATAAAACAATAGAGAAAAAGTTGATAAGAATAACTTTTTTTTTTGGGTTGAGAAAGTTGATAAGAATAATTAGATTGTGTTGTTTCTATCTAGGAAAATTACTGCAATTTTTTAGTTGATAAAGTTTAACTTAAACTCAAACTTATGCCTTCCCTCTAATATTGTACGTTTAATTTTTTAAAATTTTTTTAATGTAGTTTTGTTTAGGGGTTTCTTTTAATGTAGTTAGGTCCTTTAGGATAGTTACAAAGCTATCCCATAAAAAATGAAATATATATATACACACACATGAAAAGAGGGAAAAAAAAATTAGGTTGTGTTGTTTTTATCTAAAAAAATTATTGCAATTTTTTAGTCGATAGAGTTTAACTTAAACTCAAACTTATGCCTTCCCTCTCATATTGTACGTTTAATTTTTTAAATTTTCTTTAATGTAGTCTTTTTTGTAGGGGTTTCTTTTAATGTAGTTTAGGTACTTCAGGATTGTTACAAAGCTATCCCATAAAAAATGAACTATATATACATGTGAAAAGAGGGAAACAAATTTGATATCTAGAATTTGGATTGTAATCAAATTAAGATTTTTATCAATTTAGAAATTATAGAAAAAGAAAAATTATATATATATATATATATTTTTTTTTTTTTAAATCTAAAATTTTTTAAAAATTTCTACAATTTAGTGAAGCCACTTGGCGCAACCACAACTTCTAAGCTCAACTTTTATTATATAGTATAGTATATGATTTTATTTAGGTTTATGTTAAAAAATTTCACTCATTTAAATATGGGGTTTTTGCATTTGTCAAGTGGTGTTACACATTTGTCAATTATTGATATAGCTAGAAGTGATATGATGAAGCTAGAAGCAAAAAATGAACACACAGAAACTAATGATTTAAAACATTAAATTTTTTAGAATATTGATGATAGGGCAGTAGCTTATTTCTAAAAGTTATATTTTTAAAATATCTATGACTTAAAAAATGTGTAACTTACATCAGGTGTAAGTTGAACCCATGCTTAGAGGCTTTTCTATATATATATATATATATAAGTTTAATAATTTTTATTCATCATAATTCGAGGTTGTTGCATTCTTTAATCACAAAAATACCTAGAGGTATGATGAGATTTATGTGTTTGTGGGTGGAATAATTTTTTTTTTTTGTATATAAATCTCATCACACCTCTAAATATTTTTATGATTGAAGAATATAGCAATCCTAAATTATGATGAATAAAAATTATTAAACTTTAAAAAGAAAAAAGAAAAAAAAAAAAAAAGAGTCTCTAAGCGGGCATGTAAGTGTGTGCTTAAAGGGATTCCCTTGTTTGGGATCCTTATTTCTGTGGTTCAAAAATACCCCTACACCTTCTGTTTAAACAGAAACAAAACTTGAGGACAATCTAATAAAAATATATCGTTAACTCCCACATAAAACTACTCATTTTTAAATCCTAAACTTTAGCCTCTTCTATCTCTCCCATTTTCAAAGCTTTCCATTGTTGTGTGTGTGTGTGTGTTTTATTTTTATTTTTTATTTTATTTTTATTTTTATTTTTATTTTAGTTTACGGTTTCCTTACTCCCTAATTTCAATTCTCACTTTTTTTTTTTCCAAATCTCTACTTCCTTATATTGAATTTGAAGGGGGAAAAACACTCATAATATAAAACCATCACTACAACTTCTCATCTATATGCTATATCCCTTAAATTTAGCCACATGTGCGTGCGCGCACACACGCACACACACAAAAATATACTAGCCTCATCACACACGCTTCGCGGGTGCGATGAGGCTTTTTTTTTAATTAAAAAAAAAAACTGTGTTTTTATTTTATTATATAATTTTTTTTATTTTATTATATAATTTTTATTTTGATAATTTAATTTATAAGTGGATAAAGTAATTTGAAAATCAATAGGAGGGTGGCCCTCTTTTTTAGGCAATGTTTTAGTGGAAGTTAGAGTTGTATTTTTACCGGATTGTCCTTTAGTTTTGTTTCTACTTAAACTTAAACATAGAAGTGTATGAACATTTTTTGAAGGACAAGCCAGTTGCCAAAACAAAACATAGATCCTCTCCCCCTCCCTCTCTTTCTCTTTGAGGCATAAGCAAAGATAATATTCTTAGTTCACAATCTTTTGTATGTTTTTTGGTGCACATGTTTGTAGATGTGTTTTTCTGTGGGTGTGCTGCCATTATTTGCTCTTTCCCAACACCATAGGTAAGCAAGGCTGAGGTCGTGGTCAAGGCGGCCTTAGCAGAATTCTTAATTTGTAGCGGGTCAAAAAAAAAGTTGTTCACTCAGTGCTCACCCAGTTACCACCACTCCACCACATACGGAGGCAGGTGGAAAATTAAATTCTTAGTACAAAATCTTTATAAGTTTGACCACTAACATCAATGGAATGGAAAGAATAAAAATAGTTAAATAAATCCGGTTGGTAGGAGTCTCATAATGTACCAAAATCTATTTGTTGCTTAAACTACATTTTGCTACATTCTTATTGGGCTTGCAAAGTCGTATACAAGAGACTGGTTTGCTCTCACTGCTCACCTGTGTTGAGAAAAAGGAAGAAACTGAGAAACAACCACGAAAAAATAAATTAAATTATAAATTTCACTATTTAACATTGATGGTTTTCAAATTCGATCTCTTTAGTTTCATTTTTTTTTTCATTCCAATCATTTAAATTTAATTTGGTTTCAGTTTAGTCTTTTCATTGAGTTTCACCAATCTTACAATTAATTTGAGTATTTTTCACTTTTTAAAATGAAGCCGTTATAATGAATTTAATGGTGCAGATTAGATGGAGAAACTACATTGAAAGCGAATGGAAGTTTTTTTTTTGAGAATGAAAGCAAATGAAAGTTAAAGGACTGAAATAGGGGAAAAATTAAACTTAAAAGACTGAAATTAAGTGGATAAACTAAAACACATATGACGTAGAGGAGAAAAAAAAAATGCCTAAACCAACCATCTGACCATTTTGATATGATCCTCAATTCTCTAGCATCATCTGCTTGTAATGGGTAATTGCCAAACACAGTCCAACTGCAAATGAATGACTGAAGAAATTAAGCTATGAAAAACAAAATACAAAAATTATGTAAGGAATATAATTCTAGGAACTTATTGTTCGGACTTCTGGGAACTTAATTAATAGAATCAATAATTTTTTATTTTTTTTTCACCCGTAAGTTTCTCTGGTGCGCTAGGGTTAGGGTTTTTTCTCTTCCTTGATAGCCTGTAGAATTTCGTCCCTAACCAAGTTTAGGTATCTGTTCCCTTCTACCATTGGTTGATAGGACGGTCTGTTCGGTGGTGTAGTGGTCTGATAAAGTGTTTTCCTTTTTTTCATTCTTTGTCCTTGCGGTCTGTAGTTCTCATGGATTCTCTAGATGAGATGTGGGCACGTTTCTCACTTATAGAAGAAGAAGAGGGGGGTGCTGAGGTTCTGAAAGAGGAGGACGAGACTGTTCATTGACTAGCAAGTCGGTTTTATACGAAGAGGGTTCTTAATGCGGATGCAGTGGCTCGCACGTTCAAGCCTTTATGGAGAACAGCCGGTGAACTCAAGATTAGAGATATTGGAGAGCATATACTGTTGTTTGAGTTTGAGGACGTTCTGGACCTAGAGAGAGTGATGGAGTTCAAACTATGGTCATACGATAAGCACCTTGTGGCATTCAAACGTGTCCTTGACATCGAATCGGTGCCATTCTTGGAATTTTCTCGAGCTAATTTTTGGGTTCAAATGCACAATATTCCGGAGAGGAGCCTGAAGGTTGAAGTAGGGGAGATGATTGGAAAGACCATTGGTAGGGTTATTCAAGTTGCCGACTCGGAGGACGATGGTGCTGGCCGTGAATTTCTGAAGGTGTGAATCATTATTGATATATCAAAACCTTGACCTCGGTGTTCTAAATTATGTTCAAAGGGGAAACAAGTGGGCTGGGTTGGTCTGAAGTATGAACGGTTACCTAATTTCTACTATTGGTGTGGTCGAGCTACTCATGGAGAGAGGGACTGTGAAGTGTGTCTACGAGGTAGAGGGTCTTTGAGAAAGGAGGAACAGCAGTATGGTGAGTGGCTTTGAGCAGAACCATTGAGAGTTTCTCGCAAAACTATGGTGGTGGTTTCCGGTAGTTCACGTAGCCAAGCGCCATGGTGGAGGAAAAGGGACAACAATAAGGGCCCATCAAGCAACTATCCAAGTAACAGTAGCAGTAAAGAAAATGCAAACAACTCTAAGGAAGCACACTCATTTGATCACTTGGCAGCTAATATGGTAATGGACTATTTCGAGGTCTCTAAGCCATTTGATGGCAATGATGGTAATGTGAATCCTGTGATGGATGGTGGGGTACAATGTCACGAGTTAACCCACGGCTTGCATGCAAAGAAGCAAGCCAAGGTTTTGGAAGAGGTAGTGGTGGGCTTAACTCTAAATGATAAGTTGGATGAGTGTGTGAGTGAGACATTTGGTGAATGCATGAAGATGTCCGTGGGTCCAGGTGTTAATGAAAGGAAGTTTGAAGTGATGCCCATGCAAGATTGTACCAACCAGATCATAAACTCTGCTTCAGTAGGGTCCACGAGAAAATGGAAAAAACTTGTTAGGGAGGTGGGTCAGTGTGTGGTGTCACCTTCACCAATGATTGTGGACAAGAGACCTGTGATGGATGATATTGATAGGAGTGTTGGTAAAAAACAATGTTTGAGTGGCAGTAGCTATTCGAATAAAGAAAATTATGAAGTGGCGGCTGGGTCCCAGCGCCACCGGGCATCATGAGTTGTCTTAGCTAGAACTATCGTGGGCTTGGGAACCCACAGACAGAAGATGAGCTGGTTGCGTTGGTACGCAACAAAGATCCTAAATTGGTGTTTTTGATGGAAACAAAGGTGGAAAAAGTGGTTTTAGATCGTATTGGCCGTAAGATTCAGTTTAGTAATTTGGTTGTGGTCCTTCATCACAATACAGGGGGAGGGTTGGCTTTATATTGGCCAGCTGACATGAATGTGGATGTTCAGACCTTCTCAACCCACCATATTGATGCTATCATTGACCTTGGAGCGAATGACGCTTGGCGGTTCACAAGTCTCTACGGAGACCCTGAAACCGCCAATCGGGAAAGCTCCTGGTCACTACTAAGACAACTTAGTCAATGGTTAAACTTGCCTTGGGTCTGTATGGGGGATTTTAATGAGATTTTGTTTGTTGAGGAGAAACTAGGATGGCTACTTAGACCAGAAAAACAGATACAGGGGTCTAGGGATGCTCTTGACTACTGTAGACTAAGGGATTTGGGATTCAATGGGTTCCATTTACTTGGTGTAATAGAAGGCTGGGTGGACAGAATGTATGGATTCGGTTGGACAGAAGGGTAGCTTCAGTTGAGTGGATTTTGAGATTTCCTTCATCTCGAATACATCACTTGGATGCTTTTCACTCTGATCATAAACCCTTGCTGCTTTGCTCGGATTCTGAGTTTAAAAGGTTCTATAGAAAGGGTAGGCCTTTCTGCTTTGAAGCTATGTGGTTGAAGGATAATTCTTGTGAGGGTGTGATTCGGGATTTTTGGGACTCTAGGCAGCAATTGGTTTCGGTATGGGGGTTCACAAGAAAGATAATGGCTTGCCAAGAAAATCTTAAAGTTTGGAATCGAACTACATTTGGCCATGTTTGGTCTGCTCTGAAGAGGAAGATGGCTGAATTGAAGGAAGCTGAAGAAGGGGATTGTTACAGAACCGACCCAAGCCGTATTCAGTTGCTTAGAAAGGATATTGGTAGCCTCCAATCCAGGGAAGAATGTATGTGGAAGCAAAGAGCCCGTAATACTTGGCTTAAAGAAGGTGATTATAATACTGCTTACTTTCATTGTAGAGCTAATCAACGGAATAAGAGGAATTTGATTCTGGGTTTGGAAGATGACAATGGGGTGTGGGTTGAGGATGAAACTGATATGGGTGGAGTGGTAGAGAGGTATTTTTAGAATATCTTTTCTACCTCAAACCCATTTAGATTTGATAGCATTTTAAATGGAATTCCGTTCCCCGTGGAGGTTGATTTTGATCCGTGTTGGAAAGGTGAGTTTCAAGCTTTTGAGTTGAAGCAAGCTCTCAACCAAATGGCTCCTAATACAGCCCCTGGCCCTGATGGTATGTCGCCCATTTTCTACAAATCCTTTTGGCATATTGTTGGTGAGGATGTAACTGCTGTTGTTCTCCAAGCCTTGAATTCAGGTATTGTCCCAGAATCCCTTAATACCACATTTATCTCTTTGATTCCCAAAGTTAAAAACCCTAAGAAAGTTTCAGAATTTAGACCCATAAGTTTATGCAATGTTTTTTATAAATTAATTGCAAAAGTGGTGGCTAATCGGCTGAAAAAGTTGTTGGCTAAATTGATTCCAGATTCTCAAAGTGCATTCTTATTAGGGTGGTTGATCTCTGACAATATTCTTGTGGCATTTGAAAGACTTCACTTCATGAAAAGGAAGACTCAAGGGAAAATAGGGTATATAGCTCTCAAACTGGATATGAGTAAAGCATATGACAGGGTGGAATGGGTTTTTTTTGGAAAAGATAATGTGCCATTTGGGCATTGAGGAAAGGTTGATCAAAATTATTATGTCTTGTGTGCAATCTGTTTCTTATACAGTTCTCCTTAATGGGCAGCTGGTGGGTAATATTAAACCCACAAGGGGGCTTCGACAAGCGGACCCCTTGTCTCTATACCTCTTCCTTTTGTGTGCCATGGGATTGCAGAGCCTGATTCATTAGGCTGAAGTGGATGGACATATTCAAGGGGTGGCTATCTATAGAAATGGTCCTAAAGTTTCCCATTTATTCTTTGCAGATGACAGTGTGCTGTTTTGCAGAGCTACTGAGGTTGAATGTAATAAGATTTTGGAGATATTGGAGGTGTATGAGAAAGGGTCTGGTCAAAAGATAAACAGAGAAAAAACAAATATTTTTTTCAGTTCAAACACTCCTTTGTCATTGCAGAATCGGATTCAGCATCTCCTAGGTGTCTCGGCAATCCATCAGTATGAAAAGTATCTGGGGTTACCAGCTTTATTAGGCCGAGCAAAAAAACAAAGCTTTATATACCTAAAAGAGAGGGTGTGGAAGAAATTGCAAGGGTGGAAAGAGAAATTATTGTCTTAAGCGGGAAGGGAAATCCTCACCAAGACAGTGATTCAAGCTATCCCAACCTACACCATGAGTTGTTTTAAACTTCCCAAGGGGTTGGTTAGGGAGATAGAGAGTCTTATTTGGAAATTTTGGTGGGGTTATAGCTGTGATTCTAGAAAGGTGCATTGGGTATGTTGGGAAAAGCTTTGTGAAGCGAAGGAGGTGGGTGGCATGGGCTTCAAAGAAATTGAAAAGTTCAATGACGCACTCTTAGTAAAACAGGTTTGGAGGATGATAAATAATCCGGGGTTGCTTTATTTTTGCGGGTTTAAAGCTATATTTTTTCCAAATTGTTCCATATTGGAAGCGAAAGATTCCATAGCTAGATCTTATGCTTGGAAAAGTATTCTTAGTGCGAGAGATGTTATCCGGAAAGGTACGGTGTGGAGAATTGGGAATGGTCAATCAGTGTGTGTTAAGGAAGATAAATGGCTGCCTAAAAGAGTGTAGTTCCATCATTTCCCCCCTACCTACAATGCTACCTGAGACAAGGGTCAGTTCCTTCATTGAAGCTGATCGGAGAGAATGGAAAACAGAGGTGATTCAAGAGTTGTTTCTACCTAGTAAGGCATCGGTAATTCTGGGAATTCCGTTGAGTTTGAGGGACACAGAGGACCGAGTCATCTGGGCCTACACTCCTTCAGGGGTTTATTCCACAAGTAGCGCCTATAAGTTACTATCTGGTAGAAACTTGCCAGGCAGCTCAAACAGTGAGCCACAGAGACGTTTTTGGAGGGCAATATGGGAGCTGCGTATACCTCACAAAATAAAACACTTTGGGTGGAGGGCTTGCCACAATGCTCTCCCCACAAAGTGTAACTTGTTTCGGTGGAATATCATAAATTTGGAGGTGTGTGATTTGTGTAATGAAGGTTGTGAGGATGTGCTACATGCTTTGTGGAAGTGTCGGGTGGTGGAAGGTGTATGGAACTGTCACAGTTGGTCTCAACAAGCTGTGAACCCCCCTCCTCTAACTTTTTGCGATTTATTTGATCGTTTCTTGCAGGTGACGGATGACTTCAGGAAAGAAATATTTGCAGTAGCAGCTTGGTGTCTTTGGAATCGAAGGAATGCTCCTCACTTTGGGTGTCAAGTGCAACCTATCGCCAATATTAGCTCGCTGGCTAGTAATCTGCTACAAGAGTTCTTGGCGGCCCAGGAAGATGAAGCTCAACCGGTGCATTTGCCTGTTACCCAACACCAGTGGAGACCTCCAGAGCACGACCACTTCAAAGTAAACTTCGACGCCGCTGTTTTCAAGCATCGCAACATGGCTGGTATCAGGGTTGTCATCCGAGATTGGCATGGAGAAGTAATGGCAGCTTTGTCTATGCCGATTGCTCTAGCCTCGACAGTTGCGGATTTGGAAGCCCTTGCATGTCGCCGTGCTGTGATGTTTGCTACTGAAAAGGACCTGCAGAACGTTATCTTCGAAGAATACTCAACTTCAGTAATCAGTGCTATCTCCCAAGAAAGCCCGGTGCTGAATTCATATGGCGATATTGTGGACGACATTCGTTCCTTAGTTTCTGCTTTTCAGTCATTTAAATTTGTTTTTGTTCATCGGTCTTGTAATGTGGTTGCCGATACTTTAGCTAAGAAGGCCAAATGTTTAGTGGGGTCTAAGGAATGGTCGGATGAATTACCTACAGATATTTCCCAACTAGTTGGCTTTAATGTCCCTTGAACCATTTTAGTTATCCCAATAAAGTCCCAGTCTGTTTGGCTGGTTTCTAAAAAAAAATTAATAGAATCAAAGACGGAATTTGTAGAATTAGTGTAATTTGCAAGAAAATAAATAGAGGGACTTGAAACATTTAATATATGTGTTTAAACACATGTTTTCAGTTTTTAAACAACATGACACGTATTTCCACACACTTTTTCATCCACACGTATTTCCAAAAAAACTGAAAACTATTGTTTAAACACATGTACCAAACAGGCCTATATTTCTCGCTATCCATTACCACCGCAAGCACTTTATTTTATTCTTTTTTAGTCTCTAATGTGCATTTGAAGCTGGAATGAATTCATTGTCTGGCTTTAGGATGAACGCTTTAGGGTACAGTGGTAGAGTCAGGATTTTCAGTCAGGGGGGCAAGATCAAAAGACAAGATTAAGAATAAAATTAATTTGAAAAAATATTAATTGATATTAATAACAAAATAAATAAACATCTATATGCAAATGTAGTTGTCTATTAAATTAAGTAAACTTTAATTTATTTTTTCATACCTGACTTAATTTTCTCAATTAGTCAATTGCCCTCGAATTTTTTCATGTTTTGAAATGGCTGCATGATTTCTTCATTCCAAATAGTCTTGAATATATCTTTCTCGATGTATGTGACTAAACAATTATTCATCCATTGATCTCCTATTTGAATAAATAATCCATTTTTAACTATATTCATTGTTGAAAAAACTCTTTGATACGAGTTCATTTATAATTCAATCCAAACTCGTTATTATTATAAGGTTTCTCCTTAATTAACTACAAATATATATTTCATTTCATTAAAATAAAGAAAAATAATTATCAATTTATAGTTGATAACAATCAAATCAAGTGATTAATAAAAAATACACTCGTTTAAACATGTAATTGGATTCTTTAAAATAAATCAATGTAAAAGTATGAATAATTGTTGAGGAATCTTTTTTCGTCCCACATGGCATGGGTTGCCAATGAAATAGTGTCATGTGGGTAAATCTCATATGGCACTATTTCATTGGCAACCCATGCCACATTAACATATTATTGATTTTTTGGGTAAATCTCTTTAAAGCCCAAAATAAGCTTATATCTCATGGATTGGGCTCACGTGGTCCACAAGATCCTTACTTCAAGAGGCGGATTCATGGTCTACATTTCCTCTTCATCAATTGAGATTATAACCCCACGACATCATCAACATCAACATCAACATATGGATTGGGCTCAAGCAAAAAATCAAACTCAAGACCCATATTACCTCTCTCACACTCATGGAAAACGGCTTCTCCAACAAAAACCCATATTTACACAAAATGACAACAAAACCCAAGGTATGTCATCTCATCTTCAGCTTATGTTCCGAGCTCATGAGTCTCTTTAAGGAAACTTTGGGAGTCATGGTTTTGAGGGCCAAAAGGTATGTTCAGTAAAACTCCAGTGGTTTAAAGTTGATAAAAGAAACATATTGCTTGGCATGTCTTCTTCAACTCCCTGAACTCTGATGAGTCCATGTGTAATGGGTAACATATGATAAACATCTCTTATCATATAGTACTTAAAATGATAAAATTCTCCATTGCTCTTTTCCTAAAACTTAATATTCATCATATGACAAACACTCAAAAAATCCAGTCATCTAAATGTTGACAAAATAACTATTCATTCAATCCCCAGTTGTTCCTATACAAATTTAGAAACCTAATTCTATTATTCTATATAAATCTTATTACTGCTTTCAATTAAAATCCAACTCAAATACATGGCCCAATCTAATTGACTATCTTTAATCTCCAAATATATAGAATATTCATGATATCTCTAATACCCTGTTTCTATATGCTACAATCAGACCAAATATTCATCTGCCAACTGCTAGAGCAGAGCATTAAATACCCTTCTTACTCACCAAGATTAAATCACAACACAATAAGACCTTGACTAGACCTCTAAAGTTTCATTAACTATCAATCAATACTTCTCTTACTTACTAAAAATATATTGTAATAGAATCTTGGACCAAAAATACAAAAACCCAAAAAATGAAACATTTCCAGCAAAACACCAGCAGTGTGTTTAGCACTTAACACCTGGTTGAAAGTGATATCACCAGTCATTTAATGCTGAGATCCTAGCAGTCAGCTACTATATCCAAAATAGAAAGATACCCTTAAAAGAAATCTTACCATTTTTAGCCAAACCCATGAAATAAATGCTGAATATTCTTTCCAGCAGTCTGACATCATCCAGCTGACCTCATCTACTTCTGCCCCAAGCAAAAATTGTCTTACGATAGCTGGGACAACTTTTCTTGATAGCTAGGATAGCTTTTTTAGAACAGCTGTGACAACTGACCTAGCAGCCTTAACATTACAAATTTTCCTTATTTGGATAAAATCAAAACCAATTAAAGAAATCATCATTTTCTTGCTAAAATACTTTCCTTTTCTGCTACTCTTTCCTCCAGCAGCTATTACCTAAAATAACAAGAACATCTTAAAGCTAAACATACCATTTTAGGCCAAATCCTAGGATGTATTTTTTTGAAAATTCATTGTTGATTAGGAAAGATTTTGACTAAGATTATTTGCTAAAAACCCCCTTAAACTCAGCTATAAATAGAATCCCTTATCAACATACCAAAACACACCAATAAAGAAGAAAAACTCTCTCATAAACTTCTCTATTCTCTCTCCCTCTAATTATCTTCTTAAGTTCTTAATGAAGTCTTGAGCTTCTGATTTTTTAGTTTCCAAATTAGGAACCAAACTCTTTAGCCCTTAGCTCTTAACTACCCTTCATAAACCCTCATCCATCCTCTAGCAAAAAATTCCAAAAGCATTGCTAAACACACGACAACACCATTACTCTCTTATACTCATTCTCTTACTCTCCATATTTAGAAAATGTATCTATCTTGCTACTCATATCTTGAAACATATATTTTTCCATTTCTCTTACACAATCCCATACACACATACTACATTATTACATATAACACACGACAACTCTTTTAAGCTCCACTCTCTCACTCTGAAGTTCTATTATCTTGCTGTACATAAACACATCTCAATACTCTTCCCAACTTTTCTTATAAAAGCTATTCTCATGGAAGGCATAAACTTCTAATACTAAAGCTGTAACATCCCAACCTAATTGCATAATTAATTTTATGGGTTTATATGCTTGTTATTATCTTAATTACTTTTAAGTGCATGAAACTTTGATATTTTGATATTATAAAACATATATGCTCTTTTAATGTTATGAAAAGAAGTTTATAAAGGTAAGGACTTATATGTAAAGTTATATTATTGTTTGGGCCTTTCTAGAAATATAAGCTTATAAGGGGGTGAAAAGTATAAATGCCAAAAGTTGAAAAAGTGAGTTGTGATCTTTTCTTTCCCTAGCATTACACGTGCCCCCACCCCAAAGTCAATTCCCTTATCTTTTTTTTGCTTTACCAGAAGCTTCTTACTTTATCTCTTTTTGCTCTTTCTTTTCTTTTTCCTTTGCTCTACCCGGCAGCACCTCTCTCTCACTCTCTCATTGAAAATCATTGACATCTCTCTCTAAGAAGAAATTAAGAGCATAGCACTAAAGTTTTAGTTTCAGTTGTGGGTAAGTATATATATTTATTTTCTATTATGGGTATTTTAATGGTGTAATGGTTGTTTTAATTTCACTTCTTTATTCTCTAACCTGATTTTAGAAGCTGAACTTGTGATTCTATTTTAGTAATTTGAAAGAGCGATGATGTTGTGGTCTATTGAATGCTTAATAACGTATTTTAATATGTATAGTATAGGTATAAAAATACCCAAATGAAATGAAGGCCAAGTGCTATTAGTTGATAATTTTGTAAGAACATGTACTGAAACTGTCACTGTGATAGATTTGATGTCTACAAAAAGAAAAATCTATATTAAATCATATTTTGTGAGTTAGGATTCTAGGAGTAGTTTTTATGAATTCCAAGACATACATGGTTATTATCGTAGTGGTCTCACAGTATTTGGATGAATATAAAAATAATGGTTTAATTTTTAAATTGCAAGAAATTCTGTCAGGACAGATTTGAGCATGCTGCTTTGTATGATTTTTAATAAATCATGGTTTTATTCTTTGACTCTGAAATTTTTATGGTATGTACTAGACATACAGGGGAGTGGTTCTGTAAAATTGAATGACATTTGGATGTGTATGATAAGCGCATTTGTATTTTACAAATGGGGCATATGCTGCTGAAATGAGCAGTGAACAACATATGACACACTTGACTTTGAGGATTTAATTCTTGAGTTATGGTGAATTTTTTGAGCTATAATTTAATATGCTTATCCTTTGGTATGTTTTGATCATATATAAATTTTATGCCTTGGTTTCTCTATGGTTTGGGTATATAATGTGTTTGATTATTGTATCTTGTGCTTTGGGGAACATTGTGTGATGGGAAGTAAGGATTTTCTTGAGTTTGAGAGTTAGGTTGTGTTTGACGTATAAGTTTATATATTAGGAAGAGTTTGTCAATAATAAGTTTGGTCTTTCATTTAGGTGACAAAAACGAGAACATGGACACTTGAAATCTTCTTGTACAATCTCTCGCGTCTTCTATTTTTAGGTAAGGGATATGTGACATATGCATTTGATAAGTATTAAAATTGTTTAGAAAACTATTATACATTAAAACCTATTAATTGGAGATATTACATATAAACATAATTTAAGTAAAATATATATTCTTGAGTTGTTCAATCTTATTACATGATAATTTTAGCATATTGATGCTATCATTTATATCACGAACATAATATTTAAGAATGAAGTAGATATGCTACTATTGTGAAACATTTATGTAAAAGAAAAGTTATCAGAAAAATATAGTTTTCATTTATTTCATTGTTACGATCTAAACTCAGCCAGTAGAGGTTATAGTACTGGTATTTCCATGAAAATTCTGATTAGCCATTGAAAGTGGGACTAGCTCTGCTGTACCCACCCTTGTTAGTAACGGCCAACTTATGGAGGATACCAACCTACCCCTATGGTTGAAGATATGTATTATGATATATTCCCGAGATAACCTAGCATTGTGGGGAATGCTGGATGCTTAGCACATTGTGCTGGAAGCCTCCCAAAGTTGTGACAGACTTACAATTGGATTAACTAATATGTATTATAAATGAGCTATTAAGCTATTTGGAAATTATAAGAAAAGTATGATGATAAGAAAGGTGTGTTAAATGTGTTATAAGTTTGATGAGAAGTTTATGATTAATTATTTTATAATCTATTCAAAGATAAGATTACTGAATTATATTTAAGCTTCTTATTATGTCATTTTATTATTATATGAAAGGAAAATGATGTATTTTTATCTGAAAGTTCATAAGTTATTTTATGAATAATGTGAATAATATGAAGGTTATTTTATCAAAGCTGGCATATCCATAAAATATTTGATTTACATACATTCTTATTAAAGGCCCATGGAACTTAAAACCTTACTGGGCTTTACAACTCACCCTATTATATTTTAGTATACATGTTTTTCCTAGAAGCAGCGAGAGTATTAGAGGTGGTAAGGATTCTGTGATTCTCATTTGTTAGATTGTATAGTTTTTTTTGTTGTATAGTAGTTTAACTCTTTTGTTGTATAAGAGGAATCAAGATGTACTTGATCTTTGAGCATATATGTAATTCGGAACCTTAGTTTGTTTTGAGCCCTAGTTTTATGTCTTTGGGGTTAGGTTTGTAATAAGAGTTTTGTTAAACGTTTAGCTATGTAATATTTACACGGAGATCCTTGAGCATAGATGTAATTCGGAACCTTAGTTTATTTTGAACCCTAGTTTTATGTCTTTGGGGTTAGGTTTGTAATAAGAGTTTTGTTAAATGTTTAACCATGTAATATTTACACGAATACCTGACATTTCAGCCAAGTGGTAATCTTTCCAAGGTCACATGAAATGAAGTTTCAAGGTTTTCATCATTTTTGTATATTGTGGCTTTTATGCAAGAAATAAGCAGGAATTCAAGAAACAATTCTTGATAAGCACCTTTAATTTAGATTAGATTGGTTTGTGTTAGTATTGAGGTAAACTTAATATTAACATGCCAGTCATGCTCTAAATTCTGGAGTACATGTTTGGGTTGTGACAAAAGCACTTCTCCTAGAAGGCACTAAGATCTCATATCAAAACCCCTCTCATGGAAGACACAAATCTATCTTACATAAAACCCTTCTCTTAGAAGGCACAAATACTCTATACAAAAACTTTTCTCATGGAAGGCGACATTATTCATAATTTCACAACAACTAAAAGAGCATTGTCAAGGGAGAAACTCAGATCATTTGCATGCATGATAAGAGGGGCAAGCTTAACCAGCCTCTACACACAGCTGGACATACTCTCTCTCCTTCCAGTTGCACCCATATTTCCTCTTCAATCTTGAAATTATCATGGCAAACTGCCACTTTACTGCTGGAGTCATTCTACTGGAATCTTATCAACTCACAAATGCTATACAGCTGGAGCTACAAACCATAAAAAGATAAGTGGCTTTATTTCCATATCCTTAAATTTACATCATTGAATACATAATTACTCCACCTTTAAATACATATTACTTTATTTCAACTACTATTACAACTACTAATCAAAGCTATTATATCAAACACATATTATATATTTATTCAACTATTATCATGATTCTTAGACTTTGGACTTTATTCATTTTGTAGGCTTTAAAATACGCCGGTAGTCATTAGACCACGTGACCCAATGTTGAGTTACGGACACAAATCCCCAAACATAACTCGGGCCTAGCAAAGTCACCCCTCTAGCGGACAACAAGTGGTCAAGCACCAAGAAAAAGGCCTCCGAACAACAATATAGCAATATGCCTGTGAAGTTGTATTTGTGTCTCAACCCTTGAATGATTTTAAAAAATTATGTAGAATTCAACATTTTTTCTTCATCTTTTAAGTGGTTAAAATTTGGGTTTATAGAAAAAACTCGGGTTTGAGATTGAGAAATGTTAGTAAAAAAATTTTGCTTCTCAACTAAAGATAGCTATGAACTGTAACTCAAATGTTAAAAAAATAAATAAATAAATAAATACATACATACATATATATATATATATATATATATATATATATATTTGATTTGTATTCACATTGGGTCAGATTATTTAAATAATTTTTTTCTCTTCCTTTCCCATTTCTTCTAGTTGCAAACTCCTCTTCTCCTCACACTCTTCGCTTCTCTCACTCTTCCCTCAGATTTTTCTCTCTTCCTCCACCTCGATGACCCATCTTGCCTACCCAACCACTGACAGACCCATTTCACCTACCCAGCTCTGACCCACATCTTCCTCCACTTGCTGCCAACCCAAGCCCCTGCCCAACGCTGTGGGTAGTAGCGTTCGCCATGGGTCGCTGTGTTCGACGTGGGTAGCCGATTTGGCTAAGTTTGTGTGGTTGGTGGTGATTTTGGTCGTGGCAGCGGGTTTGTGGGTTTCGGGTTTGGCTGGGTTTCGGGGGATTGTGGTTGTTTGTTGGATTTCTATGGTGGATTGTGGTTGTTTGGTGTATTTTAGAGGGTTTGAATGAGTTTTAGGTTTAGCTATTGTGGGTTTGTGTTTGTGTTTTCCAATCTGTTGTGGGCAGTGGGTTGAGATAGTGGGTTTGTATTTTTGCTGGCTTTTTGGTTCTTCTTCCCATAGGAGTTTCACACTTGTGGTGGTGGCAGTGGCGGTGGTGGTGCCATGAGTGCTTGAAGATAGTGCTTGAAGAAGTTTCACACTTCTAGTAGTGGTGGTGGTGGTGGTGGCGGCGGCGACAACGTTAGTCGTTGTGGATTGAAAAGAGGGAGAAAGAGAGATAGAGAAGAACAGAGAAAAAAAATAATAAATAAATGAATTATTTATTGTAGTAGATATATTATTTTATTGTGTTGAAATCTAAAATAAAACCACTGATGTTAGGTGTTTGTAAAGTGAGGCGGTAAAATAGATAAAGTAATTTTTTGTTGTGCTAAATTGCTAAATTTATGGCTCTACCAATGTGGATACTTATTGATAAATTGACTAAAACCCCTCTGTCTGCACTTTTCCCCTCTACTTGTCTATACCATAACTAGGGGTGTTCACCAAACCACAAAAACTGCACCAAAATAGCCCACAAAATGGCATAACCGCACCGCAACTAATAGTGCACCGCACCTCATGGTGCAATGCAATTTGCGGTTTTATAATAAGAAAACCATATTGCACACTTTTATAAAATCACACTACACCCTCTCTATATATTAATATATTTATTTTTTTAATATTAAATATATTTTTAAAAGTTTAATAACCCTAGTATTCAACAAAAAGATTTTAATAACTCAAGCAAGTGTTGATTAGGAAAGCTAACCAAAATAAAGAAAAACTAACTCAATAGTTTAAAACTTAGTCCAAAACAAATGGAAAAATTAGTTTTTGGCCGTGCAAGAAAAGCCCAAAATTTGAAAAATATACCAACTTTAAATCGCATCTTATATATCGCATTGCACATGTGATCATAAAAATGAGGTACGGTGCGATTATGGTTTTGGCTAAACTCTAAACTACATTGTACTGTACCGCACATATAATCGCAAAAATGAGGTGCAGTGTGTTTATAATTTTTGCTAAACTACACCGCAAAGTGCAGTGCTAAAAATGACCCAAAATCGTACCGTACCGCAGCACAGCGCGATCACCCCTAACCATAACTAATGGACAATAGCATTTGCCCTTATTTATGGGACAATGGGAGAGGAACTGCTATATACTCCCACTGCAATAATGGCCTCCATTGCTATATGCCATATTCCGTGCAATAAATTTAGTCAGAAATTTTCTTACAATGTTCTTATAATTGATGAGGCGATATGTCAAACTCCAACACAAAAATAGGAAGAAATATTTTCCTATTTTATCAAATAAGGTCCAAAACTTTTAAAAAATAAATTAATACAGATGCAAAAGTTTTAGTTGAAGAAAAAATTTTCTCATGAAAAAAAATTAATTGAAGACAAAAAAAGAAAAAAAAAAAAAAAAGACAAAAAAGAGCTACCTTTCAAAAGTAATTGAGCTCATGGTTCCAGCTAGCTCAACTGGTAAACTCTTTGATGGTTGAATAAGAGATCTAGAGTTCAATATCTGCCTACACCAAAAATTGATTGGTGTTTTGGTTTGATAATAAAGAGTTATGATCAAGAGCAAACGCCATAGGTTGAAACTCTCTCTTAAAAAAAAAAAAAGTAATTGAGCTCAAATTTGTTAGGTAAAACTTAGGATATGTTTGGTAACTATTTTTTCCCCTTATTTTTTGTTTTTTTTTTTTTTTAAATTCAATTTTTGAAATTAAAAAACTTGTTTGGTAACCCAAAATGGAAAGAAAACAAAAATTGTTTTCAAAAATCTGTCTTATTTAATGAGTAAGTATTAGAATTTGTAAATTGTATCCTAGTAACAACATATTTTAGAATTTTCTAGTTTTTTCTTCAATTTTTTTTTTAATTTCAACTAACCAAACTTGTTTTTTATTTCAAAAATACAAGAAAATTGTTTTTTATTTATATTCCCAAAAATAAGTTTTTGAAAATAAAAAATAAAAACTGTTATCAAACATAACCTTAGTTTTCTTCATAGAAATGAGTGCATAAGTAATAAAATTGGGAATAGTATATAGTAAACTCCATAATTTAATATTGTTTCTTAGTTAAAAGCTGAAGTTGTGTGTGTAATATAACTTGTCACACCTTTCTTTAAAAATTACCATAGCTTTTGAGTGAAATTTGTGGTGTGCTTTTGTGTTAAAACTCCTTTTTCCTCTCTCCTTGTGCTAAATGCTAAAAATTTTCTGTAAAAAAAGAAGAAGAAGAAAGTGAAACGAGTTTAACAAAAACTGACATAAACATGTATTTGAGATTTAGCTAGTTACTAGAAATCATTCCATAATAATTATAATTGATTTGACGAAAAAAGTGCGACACAACTCATTCAAATCTAAAAACCTAAGAAATAAACAAAGTATAAGTTTGATATTCATATGAGTAGCATTTTATTTGTTCGAGTAGGTATGTATATATCTACATACAAATGTTAGTTATAAACTTTTTCCCCTTCAAGTTAAATTCTAACTCCATTTATTGTGATTGGTACACAATAAGTTATGTTAGAATTTTGCCCCTTGAAGTTAAATTCTAACTCCGTTAATAAGTTATGTCAGGAGAAATTATGTAACAAACTGAAAAAAATCGTTGGTCACTTCTGCATTTATACTTCAAAAGAAATAATTAACTTGCAATTAGGGTTCCTCACAATTACTTATAAACTCAAGATCTACCTAGTAATCATTTAACATGGGAGTCAATACACACTCACACAATTCAATTTGGGGTATTGACTCCCATAATAAATTAATTTCACTGATGATGTCTTAGTTTTCTCGCTTCTGTTAGAGCAGATAGAAGATTAAAAATAAGTTATACACTAGATTTTGTTTGTTTTTGCTACTATACATATACTTTTTAACTAATGACAAAAGCTTTATTGTTCAACTGGTTAATACTTCTTAATGTCTTAAATAAAGATATTTACTAGGGTTCGAATTAATCTCTAATCCCCCATTATTATCGAAATATTAAAAGAAAAACATATACTTTTTTAACTGACAAAAAAAGTTACAACTAACATCTTGGCCTTTACTTTTCAAATTTGAGATGATAAGCTCAAAATCAATCATTTTCAACCTTGTCAATGCCAAAGGAACCTAGAGGGCAAAGATGACAACCATGTTAATCTCTCCTTTTGTAACATGCACAGATTTTCTTGACCAGCAACTTACCCACCATCTTTCATTCATGTGCAAACAAAATTTGTATGTTGGCGTGTTTACATGGAGAAGGTATTTTGTGTGCCGACTGTATAAGACATCTATCTCACTGACATATGGGACCCATATGTCAATGAGAGAGATATTTTATATGCTTGATACATATGAACATTTCTTGCTTAAATTATGTGACATTTGTGCATGTTTTCTCGTTTTATAATTTTCAATTTGTTTATTTTTGAAATTGTTCGATTACATGCATATGAAAAGCCTTAGGCTCCGTTTAGTTGGAGTGAAAATAAGAAAGATGGAAAAGGAAGAATGAAAAACAGGGAATAAAATGATGTTTTCCTTTGTTTGGTTTAAGAGAACACAAAAGATGGAAAATATTAGGAAAAAAAAAATCCACCCGGGCTCACAAATATTTATCCTCTCGATTTGGGAGGAAAAGTGGGAAGAAAAGAGAGAAAAGTAGAGCTTAGCACTTGAATTACATATTTACTCCCTTTATGTGTTATATGTCAGTTTTTTCTCTTTTTTATTTTATTATGGGAACTTGCGTGCTTGTGACTTGTGAGCAGGTCCTTGACTTCTTGTCTTTTCTTCCATTTTTTTCCTCTTTTTTTTTTTAATTCTTTTCTTTTGTGTTCATAAAACACCCTTACTTTTTTCAATTGTTTTGGTTTTTTTTTTTTTAATTTTTTCTTTTTGGCTTCTTGAACTTCTTATGCTCTTTTATTTTATTTTTTTAATGAAGAAATAATTCATACATATTTTTTTAAAAAAAATATAATGTATTATTTTTGTTTTACCTAAATTAGATATAATGGTAATTTTATACAAACTTTATTTTCTATCCTCTTACTTTTCTTCTCAACCAAATAAAAGAGTTTTTCATCCCTTCACTTTTCTACCCTCCCAACCAAATACATACAAGAGAAAACTAAATCTTTTCTATCATTTCACTTTTCTATCATCTCTCTATTTTTTATCCTCCCACTTTTCCACTCCCCTAACCAAACGGACCATTAGAGCATGTTTAGTACATTGTAATAATTATTACATGAGAATAGGAATGAGTATTACAATGTATTATTTTTGTTTTACCTAAATTGGATATAATGGTAATTTAATACAAACTTTATATTCTATCTTCTTACTTTTCTTCT
The DNA here is from genome assembly GCA_030445155.1 of Quercus variabilis. Classification (NCBI taxonomy): domain Eukaryota; kingdom Viridiplantae; phylum Streptophyta; class Magnoliopsida; order Fagales; family Fagaceae; genus Quercus; species Quercus variabilis. The sequence goes on along the minus strand of CP129453.1, from coordinate 8,107,492 downwards.
CAACCAAACAAAAAAGTTTTTCATTCCTCCACTTTTCTACCCTCCCAACCAAACACATACAAGAGAAAACTAAATATTTTCTATCATTTCACTTTTCTATCCTCTCTCTATTTTCTATCCTTCCACTTTTCCACTCTCCCAATCAAACGGACCTTTAGGGCATGTTTAGTACACTGCAATGATTATTACATGGGAATACGAATGAGTATTACAAGAAATAAATTAAGTTGAAATGTAATAAGTATTACTATTCATTAGTTTGGTGACTATTTAATAATAGAATTCTGAATATGCATCCACAATTTAGTAGAGTATAAAAAGAATATGTAATTAAATCATTTTTTAGTCAAATTTCCTAAATTACACTTATTTTTGTGTGTTCAAAATAGAGCTAATAATTAACAAGAAGAAAATTTTATTTTCTTTCCTTTTGAAGACGTGATAACTAATGGTTTTTTAAGAAATTTTTTTAAAAAGTTATTTCATAAGGTGAATGAATAGATATTCAGTACTTTTGATAATAAATAGTTATTCCTTATTTTGAAAAATAACTGTTCATAAGGAATAACTATTCATTGTAATAAAAACATAACAAAAAAACCGAATAGTTATGCCATAGGAAAATCTATTACATTACAGTATCTATTACAGTCTACCAAACATGTCTTAGTGATTTTTTACATATTGCCCTAGAAGCAGAATCATAAAATTTTCAAACTGCAATGACTCTGAAATGCAATGGCTTCTAGTCTATGGCTCAAGGAATCAACAACTCCGCAGGCCAACAGACCATGCCATAAGCAATAGCCCCAATCAATTCCACATTAGCAGGTCCACGAGGCATGTCAATCTGCCACTGATCAGCCACATCCTACGATAAGGTTTTACTACAAAGGGGCACTACCAGCATAGAGAGATGGGCACCTGATAAGCCACATCCTTTCATAAAAAGAACTAGAAATGGTTCGGTTTCTAAAATTGAGAATAATTCAGCATTTGAAGAGAGGCACTACAACCAACATTATATGTAGTCTCACCGTTGGCAAAAAAAGTTGGGTTCACTGGTGAAATTGCTGTTTTGGAAGGCAGAACTCTTACTGGGTAGTATCCTATAACAGTACCTGACAGACTCAACGCAGCCCTTGTACCCTCTTTAAGCACATTTACAGTCAATCTGATATAACAAGATATATATCCATGAATGTATATCGAGTACAGAATGCTATAACAATAATACCTTCATCAGTAAACATGATAAAGGCAAAATGGAGAATGGAGTAACAAGATTAAAGAAAAATTGCAGTTTCCATTCCCCATTAAGTAAAAAAAAAACACAGAGAGATGGCCTAATCATATAGATGAAAAGATCTAACAAAAACTCGACCGCCAATCTAGTGCTTGACAAAACAGGATTTCTAACATTTCAGCTTCTATAATCTACGACAATTGAAAGAAAGAAAAAACTATATTAAAAAAAAAATCCAATTAAGGGTCAAAATCATCAACAAACTTCGCTGAATAAAAACCATTCAGAAAAACATTCAAGAAGATGGCTGATTGAGATGCATAGTATTACGATGCGTTTTTAAGCTATTAATTTAAAGCAATGCTTTGGGTAAGCTAAGGTTTGAATCGCCACCTTACGATTCTTGGGAATTAAAGTTGTTTATATCTCTCACTCTCTCTCTATATAGCATTTGCCATACTACTTTACCCAAATCATCAGAGTAATTAATTAAAGAGCATATAGAAGAAAAGGTAAATTCAATGTACAATTCACAAACTCGCAGAATTGAAAGTCACAAACCCAATTGGTTATTTCACAAACAGTGACAGAGCCACTGAACTCATTCCGTATGGAACGAATTAGCCAAAGTGATTTCCGTGGAGCTGTAAACCCCTGAATTCAGCCTGAATATCTTCGAACCAAGTAGCCAATCGCACCTCAGCTTGGGGTATGGCTTGTGTCCAGTGGCCGCTCCACCCCTCATCTTGAACCTTTGACATCTGAATCAGCCCATTCAGAAAGCCAGTCCAATCAGTGTCAGGAACCATAATCCAAACGGAATTGTCAACGAGCTTAAGAGTATTTGGCGACCTTCGAAATTTAAAAACCTGGATAAAAATAACAATAATAAGAATCAGTAAGTGCCACAAATTATTTAATCTATATAATAACTAATATATATATATATATATATAAAATTTTAAAATACCTTGTGTTCGATAATTCGGTCGAAGGAACAATCCAAGTTAGGAGAGTTCAGGGAATCAGATACTGCATCGCAGAAAGCCTTCAATCCTCTCCATGCAATATGGATCGAGTAAGCTCTGCCGGTGGAAAGTGTTTTTTTTTTTAATCTTCAGCCAATGCCCTCCATTGTCATCCCTTAGTAGATCGAAATAGTACCTTGCGTCCTCTGAGACTGACTGAAACTTGCAGGAGCTGAGTTTCTGGGAAAACCCTTCGTACGGAGGTGGAATATTCTAGTAGACAAATACAGTACATATTATAAGCCTATCGTTTAATGGCAACCACATATAATCAATATAACGACAATTTATATAGTCGATTAATTTTTTTTTGGAAAAGTAAATTCTCAAAATTTATTTAATTATTAATTTTTTTAGAAAAATAAAAATCAAACAAAAATAAATAGAAAGGTCAAATCTATAATAATATTAAGTTACGTAGAGAGTAGTGGCCGGTGTTGAGAGAGAGAGAGAGAGAGAGAGGGCATCAATGCCAAACCACAAAGACGTCTTCGATCTCCTTCTTTTTCACTTTAAATCAACTGACACCATCACCACGAAAATGAATGTCACTCAAAATGTTATTTCTAACATTTTAATTTTTTGTGACGCTCTTTGAAATCTATTTGTATACTTGTACATTCTATTAAATATGAAAATTACTAACAAGTAATTCATGTCAAGTAAATGTATTAACCAAACTATATGACCTAATTATCAAATGGGTTGTGTTAGATGGTGTCCATTCTAACACGGCTCATTTATTAAATGAGTTATGTGAGTGGTATTGTATCAACTTAATAGATAAACAGGTTATATTAAGGTTGAAAAGTTTCAACACAATTAATAGATATATTATATTTGTATTATTATATATAGTCGAGTGCTTATGAATTGACACACAATACAAACACGACTACTAAACATGAATTGTCATCCCTATATAACCTAACTCTAGGACAAAGTCCTCAACTTGGTGCGGGGAAAAAGGCAGCTTCTATAGATAAAAACTTTATCATTCACGGTAATTCTAAACTGAGCCTTATTACTCATAGTAAATAATGTCAACTTTATTTTTTCTAACAAATAATGGAAGCTGTTGAAGAAATTAAATAAACAAATATTCTTCTCGCTCATATAGTAATCAGTTAACTTAAAAATAAGGACAAAAAAATATACTGATTTAATAGCATTAGCATCATTTTACATGTTTTTCTGCTCAAAACAAGTCTTTCAGCACCAAAAAAAACCCAGCCAATACAATTACAACCCGCACCACCATCAAAAAAATCCAGGCATTAGCATCATTTTATTAGCATTAGCATCAACACAATTACAACCCGCACCAACAATACAGGCTCATAGACTCAACACCAAAATCAACCAACAATACAAGCTCATGGACTCAACACCAAAATCAATCAACGATACAGGCTCATGGACTCATATAGGCACGTGGACTCATCGCCAAAATCAACCAACAATATAGGCTCTTGGACTCATCTCCAAAATCAACCAACACTTATACGCTCACAGAAACTAATATATAGCCCGTTTGGTCTCAACGTCTGCGTCTTCCGGGTGCGTTTTCCTCCTTTTTTTCTTTTTTTTTTTCTTTTTTTTTTTTTTTTTTTCGGAAAGTGAACAGTAAAATCATCATGATTTTACTGTTCACAGACAAAAAATACTGTTCATGAACTATTTGGCACTGTTCACGCACTAAAAAATATTAAAAAATGGGTCCCACGGTATTATTCACACATCTAAAAATTATTTTGCTACAGTATTTTCAGTTTTCAGTTTCAGCAATAATAAGCTCAATCCAAACACACCCTATAATACATAAATGAGACCTACAAACAAAACTCAAACACCAAAACCAACAAAGTTCATAAGCCACACAAGATTGAGTCATTCAAAAACAAATACCCAAGATAGTTCATCCAAAAAAAAATATGCAGGCAATTGGATCCTTAATATTTGATCCATCTACAATCTTTTGCCTATAGTTTAGAAATTCGTAAAAATAAATAAATAAATACCTCAGTTGTGATATTGTGACCCATATTTTCTTTCGCTTTCTTTGCCTTCTTCGAATGGGGTTTAAGTGTTATTAGAAGACGATGTTGAAAATTCAGAGGAAATGTGGTTTATGTTATGGAAGTAAACATAAAAGAGTAATGACGAGAGAAGGTGGTGTCACAAATTAAAGTTACTGCAATAGAGTCGAACGAGAAGGAGATAAAGTTACAGACTTTTTTTTTTTGAGAAACAAGTTACAGACTTATACAAGTGAGAGAAACCACATTGTTTTTGATATGATTGATATAAAGAAAAATATAAAGGTTCATTTGTTTTTTATTTGACTGATATAAAGAAAAATATAAAGGTTCATATCTAATATGAGGCTTATACAAGTGAGAGAAACCACATTGTTTTTGATTTGATTGATATAAAGGAAAATATAAAGATATGAACCTTTATATTTTCCTACAATGTAATATTTTCCTACTATTCACACATCTAAAAATTATTTTGCTACAGTATTTTCAGTTTTCAGTTTTCAGTTTTCAGTTTTCAGTTTTCAGTTTCAGCAACAATAAGATCAATCCAAACACACCCTATAATACATAAATGAGACCTACAAACAAAACTCAGACACCAAAACCAACAAAGTTCATAAGCCACACAAGATTGAGTCATTCAAAAACAAATACCCGAGATAGTTCATCCAAAAAAAAATATACAGGCAATTGGATCCTTAATATTTGATCCATCTACAATCTTTTGCCTATAGTTTAGAAATTCGTAAAAATAAATAAATAAATACCTCAGTTGTGATATTGTGACCCATATTTTCTTTCGCTTTCTTTGCCTTCTTCGAATGGGGTTTAAGTGTTATTAGAAGACGATGTTGAAAATTCAGAGGAAATGTGGTTTATGTTATGGAAGTAAACATAAAAGAGTAATGACGAGAGAAGGTGGTGTCACAAATTAAAGTTACTGCAATAGAGTCGAACGAGAAGGAGATAAAGTTACAGACTTTTTTTTTTTTTAGAAACAAGTTACAGACTTATACAAGTGAGAGAAACCACATTGTTTTTGCTATGATTGATATAAAGAAAAATATAAAGGTTCATTTGTTTTTTATTTGACTGATATAAAGAAAAATATAAAGGTTCATATCTAATATGAGGCTTATACAAGTGAGAGAAACCACATTGTTTTTGATTTGATTGATATAAAGGAAAATACAAAGATATGAACCTTTATATTTTCCTACAATGTAATATTTTCCTACTATTCACACATCCAAAAATTATTTTGCTACAGTATTTTCAGTTTTCAGTTTTCAGTTTTCAATTTTCAGTTTTCAGTTTCAGCAACAATAAGCTCAATCCAAACACACCCTATAATACATAAATGAGACCTACAAACAAAACTCAAACACCAAAACCAACAAAGTTCATAAGCCACACAAGATTGAGTCATTCAAAAACAAATACCCAAGATAGTTCATCCAAAAAAAAATATGCAGGCAATTGGATCCTTAATATTTGATCCATCTACAATCTTTTGCCTATAGTTTAGAAATTCGTAAAAATAAATAAATAAATACCTCAGTTGTGATATTGTGACCCATATTTTCTTTCGCTTTCTTTGCCTTCTTCGAATGGGGTTTAAGTGTTATTAGAAGACGATGTTGAAAATTCAGAGGAAATGTGGTTTATGTTATGGAAGTAAACATAAAAGAGTAATGACGAGAGAAGGTGGTGTCACAAATTAAAGTTACTGCAATAGAGTCGAACGAGAAGGAGATAAAGTTACAGACTTTTTTTTTTTTGAGAAACAAGTTACAGACTTATACAAGTGAGAGAAACCACATTGTTTTTGATATGATTGATATAAAGAAAAATATAAAGGTTCATTTGTTTTTGATTTGACTGATATAAAGAAAAATATAAAGGTTCATATCTAATATGAGGCTTATACAAGTGAGAGAAACCACATTGTTTTTGATTTGATTGATATAAAGGAAAATATAAAGATATGAACCTTTATATTTTCCTTTATATTTTCCTACAGTGTAATAACCCTCAATTGTTTTTGATTTGGTTGATATAAAGGAAAATATAAAGGTTCATATCTAATATGAGACTTATACAAGTGAGAGAAACCACATTGTTTTTTATTTGATTGATATAAAGGAAAATATAAAGGTTCATATCTAATATGAATCTTTATATTTTCCTTTATATTTTCCTACAGTGTAATAACCCTCGATTGTTGTGCAACCCGTATGAACCTTTATATTTTCCTACAGTATAATAACCCTCGATTGTTATGCAACCCATTAGAGCTGTTTAACAAAAATATATATATATATATATATATAGAGGTTCATATAATAGTAGACAAAACGGTGTACTCATAAGATGACAAAACGGTGCCCTCTCTCTCTCTCTCTCTCTCTCTGTCTTACTTTTTTTTTTTTTTTTTGAAGAGATTCTCTGTCTTAGTCTTTCCCTATTGACCAAAAGAAATAATAATTTTCACAATACGGGACATCACTTAAATGGTAGAAGTTATTATCTCAGTACTTGAGAAAGAGCAGTTTGAGCAATAGCTCTAATAAAATCAAAAAGGATGATTTTGATTATAATCTTGTGTACGTTGAGCAAAAGAGCAAGGATGAAAATCAAAGTCATATACTACAAAGGGGCACTACCAACATATTACACTTCATAATCAAATTAGTCATATATTACACTTTATAATCAAGATAGACATATATTACAATTTCTAAAGTCGTGCATGGCCTTGCATACTGCCAAATCAATCAAATCAAAAACAATGTGGTTTCTCTCACTTGTATAAGTCTGTAACTTTATCTCCTTCTCGTTCGACTCTATTGCAGAAACTTTAATTTGTGACACCACCTTCTCTCGTCATTACTCTTTTATGTTTACTTCCATAACATAAACCACATTTCCTCTGAATTTTCAACATCGTCTTCTAATAACACTTAAACCCCATTCGAAGAAGGCAAAGAAAGCGAAAGAAAATATGGGTCACAATATCACAACTGAGGTATTTATTTATTTATTTTTACGAATTTCTAAACTATAGGCAAAAGATTGTAGATGGATCAAATATTAAGGATCCAATTGCCTGTATTTTTTTTTTTTTTTTTGGATGAACTATCTCGGGTATTTGTTTTTGAATGATTCAATCTTGTGTGGCTTATGAACTTTGTTGGTTTTGGTGTCTGAGTTTTGTTTTTAGGTCTCATTTATGTATTATATTAGTTTCTGTGAGCGTATAAGTGTTGGTTGATTTTGGAGATGAGTCGAAGAGCCTATATTGTTGGTTGATTTTGGCGATGAGTCCACGTGCCTATATGAGTCCATGAGCCTGTATCATTGGTTGATTTTGGTGTTGAGTCCACGTGGCATTAAGTTTTTAAAATGATTAATTTTATTTTCAGTGAAATTTAAATTATCACTTAAAACTTGTTGTAAAAATATTGTAGTTATAATTTATATCATTTCTCTTTTTTTAAAAAAACAAAAAAAAAAAACACTTTTCTCATATAACAATATTTTTAAAATTATCACATTAATATATTTTAACTATTAAATATTGGCAGGTATATAATTACAAAATTCCAACTATCAAGGAGGCTTAGCTGTAAACCATTCCGGCAAAATACAACTTGTACAAATAGAATCCAAAACAAAGAAGTCCAATCCAATCCCACTAATTAAAAAAAAAAAAAAAAAGAAGTCCAATCAATATCAAGTGGGCTTAGCTGTAAACGATTTTGACCGTTGCTTTTAATCCAATGGTCAGGAACTATGTTGGGTTCTTCAAAGTTCACACCAAACTTCAAACCCTACATTAATGTCTTCTTTTCTTTTTTGCTTTCCCCTACTGCCGACGCCTCTCTCTCCCTCCTTTGTCAATCCAGGAATTTCTGGGTTTTTTTGATGGTGGTGCGGGTTGTAATTGTATTGGCTGGGTTTTTTTTTGGTGCTGAAAGACTTGTTTTGAGCAGAAAAACATGTAAAATGATGCTAATGCTATTAAATCAGTATATTTTTTTTGTCCTTATTTTTAAGTTAACTGATTACTATATGAGCGAGAAGAATATTTGTTTATTTAATTTCTTCAACAGCTTCCATTATTTGTTAGAAAAAATAAAGTTGACATTATTTACTATGAGTAATAAGGCTCAGTTTAGAATTACCGTGAATGATAAAGTTTTTATCTATAGAAGCTGCCTTTTTCCCCGCACCAAGTTGAGGACTTTGTCCTAGAGTTAGGTTATATAGGGATGACAATTCATGTTTAGTAGTCGTGTTTGTATTGTGTGTCAATTTATAAGCACTCGACTATATATAATAATACAAATATAATATATCTATTAATTGTGTTGAAACTTTTCAACCTTAATATAACCTGTTTATCTATTAAGTTGATACAATACAACTCACATAACTCATTTAATAAATGAGCCGTGTTAGAATGGACACCATCTAACACAACCCATCTGATAATTAGGTCATATAGTTTGGTTAATACATTTACTTGACATGAATTACTTGTTAGTAATTTTCATATTTAATAGAATGTACAAGTATACAAATAGATTTCAAAGAGCGTCACAAAAAATTAAAATGTTAGAAATAACATTTTGAGTGACATTCATTTTCGTGGTGATGGTGACAGTTGATTTAAAGTGAAAAAGAAGGAGATCGAAGACGTCTTTGTGGTTTGGCATTGATGCCCTCTCTCTCTCTCTCTCTCTCTCAACACCGGCCACTACTCTCTACGTAACTTAATATTATTATAGATTTGACCTTTCTATTTATTTTTGTTTGATTTTTATTTTTCTAAAAAAATTAATAATTAAATAAATTTTGAGAATTTACTTTTCCAAAAAAAAATTAATCGACTATATAAATTGTCGTTATATTGATTATATGTGGTTGCCATTAAACGATAGGCTTATAATATGTACTGTATTTGTCTACTAGAATATTCCACCTCCGTACGAAGGGTTTTCCCAGAAACTCAGCTCCTGCAAGTTTCAGTCAGTCTCAGAGGACGCAAGGTACTATTTCGATCTACTAAGGGATGACAATGGAGGGCATTGGCTGAAGATTAAAAAAAAAAACACTTTCCACCGGCAGAGCTTACTCGATCCATATTGCATGGAGAGGATTGAAGGCTTTCTGCGATGCAGTATCTGATTCCCTGAACTCTCCTAACTTGGATTGTTCCTTCGACCGAAGTATCGAACACAAGGTATTTTAAAATTTTATATGTATATATATACACTAGTCGCTAACCCGTGCATGACTTAGACCACCGTGCCTGGCACCGCGTCGTGTGTACAATTAGATGTGGAGTGGAACAAATTCTTACCTTACATTAATTATTATTATTATTTTATAACAATGCATATATAGAAATTTAATTCTTAGATTTTGCTAATAATTATTTATTTCATAAGATGTTTTAGGTGGATGAAATTACAACAAATTGTTTTCTTAATTAGTCCAATTAATAATTGTTAAGTTTTATTAATTTTCTTAGTTACATTTTTTTGGTGTTTCGGATTGGAGGCAGAAAAAATAAGGTTTGAGGAAGTTTGTTTAAATCTAAAAGAATAATTTCCAAATTTTATATTCTTTTTAATGATTCACAAAATGTTATAAATAACTTTTATTAAAAAAATGAATATTTTTAGTAACTTGCCTTTTGAATTTTTGAAAAAAATTATATTGTTTTCATTTTGGTACAACAAAATTTATATTTATGATTTATGATTATTCGTATATTACATTTATGATTGTTCCTATAATAAATAAAATATGATTACAAAATACATTATTTGTTATTAAATTAGTTTAAATTGTAAAAAAAAAAATTAATAAAACCACCATAAAATAATTATCACGCGCAATGCACGGGTTCGTGACTAATTATTATAATTATTAAATTATCAAAGAAAAAAACGTGGATAATGAACACGTACTAGGGTGGATTAATTGCAAAAGGGGAAGTTATAGCACAATGCAAAAGGATTGTGTGCATTTCCACATGAAAAGCAATAATTTTTTAGGGGCTTTAAGGTGCCATAATCAATTCCAAACTTTGAGTGATGCGGCAGGTTACCTAAATTTATTCTTCTTATATCAAAAGGAATAAAATGTTTATAAACAATGAAATCATGAGGTTATAGGGATAGCTGATAAGTGATAACTCAACAGACCTTGTTAAATAGGAAAGTTTCCCCATAGAAAATTTATAATTTATAAATTAATGGGTTAATCTGGGTGCGCATTGCAAACTAAGAGAGAGTATATGTTAATTTTGATATTTTAATGCATTCTATCATCCAATCAATCTATTAACTTGTTAACTTTAATATTAGTTTTGGGTGCTAGGGTAGCTAGCGTAGATTAATTTAGAATTTAGGTGTCGTTAAAAGGTGTTAATTACAAAACTTTATGCTTTGAAGTAAGTGGAATAACCCCAAAATTTAAAGTGATGGCTGCAATTAATTAACCCTGAAGTTGTGTGAGTGTGTGTGTGTGGGGAGAATCAACCAAAATTTTTTTTTTTTTTTTTTTTTTGGAGATAGTTATAATATACTGCTAACCTTATAACTCGAACTCTTTCTCTCTTAGCTAGACCCCCGAGCATTTTGTGCATGCTAAGTTGCTAACCTCTAATCAATATTGTTTGCTGTTAGTGTGAGAGTATTCAGACCTATGCCTAACAATGTTTCAGCAGAGTATTCTGTTTCTCAATTATGGTATAATTTAATCCATTTAGAGCATTTGAGGTGTAAACTATATAGATGTTGATTTTTTTTTTTTTTTTTTTAAAAAAAGATTACACAGGTTTCCAAGGCCAACACAGCTGTTCCAGTATGATTGGCATGGATTACTTCTAAATCTTACAAAAGGCCTTGTCATTCATCTTCTTCATATGCCCTTATATTTTCTTTTGAACCAGACAAGTTTTTAGTCCATTATATAAATTGCGACACGTCATTCTCATTATTTTATGTAAATGGTCTGATTGTTATAGAAAAATTGGTTTTTAAATTCCAGATGATATCATTCTCTATGGTCTAGCCTGAGCAACTTGTTTCTGTATCCTCTTATCTATAGCGTTTTTAAAAGTATCCTCTTTCGGCCATATACATTTAAATTAAGATTTGTGACATGAGAGGGCCCAATTGACCAGAAGTTGATGCCCTTCATGAGCATTCTTCAATAACCATACCTTCCTTTACCATAAAAATGAAAAGTTATGTTAATGACCACACTTTCAGGATGAAGCTGTAATTTTTCTTTTTTTTTACTACCTAAATGTTTTCATATAAGTGAAGTAGTAAGTGCATGGCAACCACTTGTATAGTAGGAGTAGTTGTTAATTACCAACTCGTCCCTTGCTGATTACTAAACATGAACCTAACACAACAACTTCAGAGATATCAATACAAATATGCCTATTTTTTATATAAGAGTTTCAACATAAAAAAAACATGTTCAACCAAAATTACTAGGATCATCTAATCACTACAGTTCCTACCAAAAAAAAAAAAACTAATCACTACAGCAAAATTACTCGCTTCCCTCGGAGATGGATTCAAGCTTTGGCTTCCAACTTGTCCTAGAATCAAAAGCATTATTACACGTTTTTCTCTCGAGCCCCGACAGAACATCTTCCACTGATGCTTGCTTTGCCAATAGCTCTTGCAGCTGCTTCTTTGTTATAACAATCTTAATCCTCCTTACACCATTGTCTTTTGCTTTTTCAGCTAAAGAAGACATATTATCTGCAGGATTAGTAGTACCAACAGAACTCAAACGAGGAAGCAAGTAGTAAACTTTGCCTAACTTCAATTCATAATTAGGTGGGAGATGCTCTGAAGCTTCCTTGGATAAACCAATACCTGAGCTTGAAAAATTCACCAGCATATCCTTAACAAGAATTGGTGAACTGAACTGTAAAATCTTTCCATCCATCTTCACAATCTGTAGAACTTTCCCATGCTTTGTTGTAACATCTGTACTGGGTTTACAAAGAGCATAGCAATTACCCATGTTGCTTCAAAGAAACAAGAAAATAGTTGAGAGAGAGAGAGAGAGAGAGAGAGTTTGTAGTTGAGGTTTATGAGTGTGGTGCAAAGGGAACAAGGTATTTATATATAGAGACGTATTGTCTATACTCTATAGTGTCTAAGAGATAGTGAATACTTTACATGTGGAAGGGAATAGTAGAATCGTATCTTTCTGTTGATATATACTGATAAAAAGTCATTGTGAATTTGAAGGAAAAGGAAAAAGGCAGTGAGGTTTAAATTTTGTGTAAAGAAAAGGAAAAGATAAAATTGTCAACACGCATGCAAAAGAGGTCGGTTAGTGGAAGGTAACGCATTGCATCGCTCACCTGTGGGTGGCCTGGCTTCAGCCCAATTTGCAATTTTGTACAGCAAAAAGCCTAATGTTGTCTGTGTCAATGAGACCCTTTTGCTGTAAAATGAACTTCATGACTGTACAAGTGTCATGGCATAACAGGGTGGGCACTACTTTAGACTAAACTAAAGCGTGTCACTATGGGGGTTCGTGGGCCAATGAGTATCTTTATGTTCAGATTTTGGGTAAAAAAGAGGCTAGTCTCAAAGATAATACGTACCTTATTTTTACTGGTGTATATATAAAATGAGATTTACTAACATGTATTCTTAGGATATGTATTAGTAAACTATTTTTAAAATTTTTTTATAAAAAAATATAAAAATAATTAATTATTTTGACAGTTTTTTCAATTGGTCTGGCTTCAACCCAATTTGCAATTTTGTACAGCAAAAAACCTAGTGTTGTCTGTGTCAATGAGACCCTTTTGCTATAAATTGAACTTCATGACTGTGCAAGTGTCATGGCATAACGGGGTAGGCACTACTTTAGACTAAACTAAAGCGTGTCACTATGGGGGGTCGTGGGCCAATGAGTATCTTTATGTTCAGATTTTGGGTAAAAAATAGGCTAGTCTCAAAGATAATATATACCTTATTTTTACTGGTATATAAATAAAATAGGATTTATTAAGGTGTATCTTAGCGCATATATTAGTAAATTATTTTTTAAAAAAATTATGAAAAAACGTAAAAATAATTAACTATTTTAACAGCTTTTTTTAATTCTCCATTAAATTTTTTCTAAAATAAGTAGTTAATACTCATATAAAATATATTGGCTATAGACCACCACTTTTTATTTTAGTATTCTTATATTTGTCTATAGTTGCATGTATCATCCTTAATGTTTTGGTGATGTTACAGAAGCATAACTACTATTTGTTTAGGTCCCTTTCTGTGATGAAAGGTTATAGAAAAATATGATAGGATTTTAAAGTGGTGCTTAATCCACTGGGAGTGTCGTGCGTGACCCTCCATGTTTTAACTCTTTCCACAGTTCCAAGTCGCTTCCTACTACATATTTATATCATTGGATGCACTGAAAGAAACCTGATTGATTTGTGTTGACTGATATAAGTCTTTTTGTTTGATTTGTTAGGGTACTGAGGTGCAGTTGACACTACATGCATGGTTTAGGTCACCTTAGGATTATAGAATATGGTTTAGGTTTTTAATATCGGGTTATTGGTTGAGCGGTGCCTCTAGTATATTGTTTGATGGGAAGTTAGCATTTGTTTTATATAGAACATGTTGATAATCAAAGTCTCCCAGGATTTGTGCTATTGAGATTCAACGGATGTTGTTTGTTATGAGAACAAAACATATATTATCTACAGCCTAAATGCTTTGACGAAATTGATGAGAAATAGGAAGGTATGTTTTTGTGTGTTGTTCTTTATAATACCACACATAAGCATTAATATTGGTAAAGCCATAAATTTAGCCATCCCCCTTTTATATAGACAACCAAATGGTACGAAGCCAAGAGATACAACTCTTTGGAAATAGGCACAACTCTTTGGCAATGAGCTAAATTGGGCCCACTATGGGGTATACTCTATTTGGGTTTTGACTTGGTCCAATATTTCTAACAAAACAAAATATACACTTAATTCGATCTGGGTTTTTATCCCCAAAAAAAAAATCTGGATAAAAGAGCTTGATAATGGAAATACAATCAAATATTGAATTAACAATAAAAAATAGCTAGTCTTGTATCTCAACTAACATCTCTCTCATCTCTTATTTTTGAACTATCAAATTAAGAAAAGAATGATGTCACACATCCGATTTGTAATATATAAATAAGTCATCTCATAATATATAGGTCTCATGGGTGTGTAAATCCCACCATATATCCAATATTATATTGGAATGAAAATGCACAAATATATTCTTAAAAAAAAGAAAAAAAACAAAACACTTCTCGATATCTCTGATATTTGAACCCCCCCCCCCCCCCCCCCCCGCGGGACCCGAATAGTTTTGCTATGGAACAATTAAAACTAATTCAAATTGGCACTAACAATCTTATAGAACGAACAGTAAAGCAATCAACAGTCAATACGCAATATAAACAAAGGAAAATGCAAAGCACCATCATTAGCAGTAAAAAATTTTATACAAAATATAGTAATTTATATTTGTAACCCACTAAACCTAATATCAATAATAAACTATAAGCAAATCTTCTTGCTTTTGGTGCTCGTGGGTACTGTGGGGCTTTCCACTAAAGAGAAATGCCATTATCACATCTAGGAAAAATAAGGAGAAAATGGAAAGACAAAGATTACACCTATAATTGCTATTGTTGACTTCCCTAAGTATGTTTCGGTGTAAACGCATCCAAATACGACGGACCTCAAAGGCTACCACTCATTCTAGCCTTCCTATATATCTTCTTATTTTAACCCTTCGATATCAAGTAAAATTTGAATGATAAAATTTACTTTCAATCCATGGCAATTTACAGTATCACATATGTGTATACACATGACTTATTAAATTATTTAAATTAATTACATAACTTAATAAATAGGTTATGTGTTGAAAAGTATACGTAGGTTGTCCTTGAAATCAATTTGGAGGATAAACTTAGCTAGAAAATTGAGAAATTGCAAAATTAAATCTAAACTGTGAAAATGATTATCTCTATTTTGAAACAAATAGAGAAGATGTTAATTGGGATGAACTCTTCTTTGATAACATTACAAAATAAATTTATAATTGGTTAAATTTATAGTGGGTTTCTTTTTCTTTTTCTTTTTTTCTCAAAAAAAAAAAAAACCCCACTATAAAATTTTCTAAAAATATAACAAATGTATACTCTCTCATCTTATATAAAAAATAAGTTCTACATAACAGAAGGAAATATGCATTTATTATACGTTTACAGTATTCTACAATTACTCAACAATTATATCTAGGTCAACCATGTGGTGCATTCACATTCATATAAGACAATTCATTGGCTGGCCGGTGAAGGTAGGAATTGATCTGTAGGAAATATCCCACAAAATGGAGGGCCCTTGAGAGTTGAGAGACTGGGGTTGCTTAGGGAATTTTAGGTAGAAAAATGAAGAATCCAAAGTGAGGAAAGCAATTACGTTTTCGTTTTCACCATGCTATAGCCGCAAAAAAGAATTCTTTTTGTTAGATTGGTGGGCTTCGTAAGTCAATAAGGCCACTGTTTTCAATCTTGCTACACAAGGAGAGATAGTATGGGACCCTTATGTTTGTACAAAAGCCATTGTTGTGCACCTAACCTATCATCTTCATCTAGAGGCATCTAATCTTACTCTATTCTTCGTCCACTAGTACTACTAGCCTATGCATTCACAATAGTAAAGTTCATTGAACGACCCATTTTCCTCACCTGAAATTATTGATTTCACAACTTGGAACCCTTTTTCTCTTTTTTGGTGTGTGTGTGTGACCGTTTTCTGTATCTTTTTTCTCTTTTTTGAGTCAAAAGTGATAGTATTTTTCTATTTCATTCTTTAAGAGCGACACCCCTACACGTTTAGTTTTCTCTTTCCGTTTTTGTCTTTTTGACGGTCTGGGGGTTGATTTCGAATGGGTTGTTAAGGAATACTACTTCTATAGTAGTATGTGTCTGCAACTTTAGCTAGCTAACCATCATGGCATCATCTTGAAGGGCAAGTTATTAAAAATCTGCAATACACCCATGGAAATTTTTGACATAAAGTGGTGAATCCCTCAAAAACAATCAAATTCATGGAGGCCTAAATTCATATATATATATATATATATATATTTATGGCAAAGGTTTCCTCCAAATCAGATTAGAGGATTCCTTCTTTCTCAAAAAAAAAAAAAAAAAAAGATTAGAGGATTCATTTATCCTATTATATGACAATTCAAATAATCATTCATGTGTATTTCTTTTAAAAGACTTATCTAAACAAATTATGTGTGATATGAGCTGAGTTTAAATTACTGAAAGAAAAGATACTTTAGTCAATTTGAGGTGACGAATCGTCTGAACATTAGTGGAAAAAGGAATTTGATGACTAATTTTTCTGCTTGGCTCTTATTATTCATTATTCTCTTAAGTAGTCATATGTATAAGCAATACATTAGAAAAGTTCAAAATACAATAAATCACTTATCCCAAAATAAAGTCTGTTCTAACAACATGACTTTTAATTTTAAATAAGTCATGTGATTAAATGTAAACATTGATAGTAACAAGTCAGAGGAACTTTTGAAGGAAAATTCGGTCTATTTACTTAAATCTATAGTGTAGAATTCTCATAATTAATTTTCTCTTGCCTAGAGTAAGCTATGGGGTATCTTCTACCAAAACCCAGAACCTAGAGTCTGTGACTCGAGTGGGTTGATACAGAAATTCTGTACCTACTATGTATGGCTGTGTTGAGAAGTCTATCCCTCAACATGAAGGAGATGGCAAGGGAACTTTAACATAGGTGAAAAATGTTGACAGTAAAATTGAGAACCCCTCAAAGAAAAACATGATTCATGCAGGTCTAAAATCATGAAGAATTGAGGTTTATAAATTATATATTCAATTGCACTCTCACATGTCCTCAAAAAAAAAAATATATATATATATATATAACCCATATATATGTGTATGTTATATGTGTGTATGTTTTATGATTGCAAGCTTCTAATTTGGTTTAATAATAGTCAAAATCCTCTCTCTCTCTCTCTCTCTCTCTCTCTCTCTCTCTCTCTCTCTCTCTCTCTCTCTCTCTCTCTCTCTCTCTCTCTCTCAATTAGGAGCTAGCAATCATAAAACATACACACATAAAATTTGCATTGGCATTCTGATGAGAAAATCAGTGAACACAATTTTTGTACTCCGACTTTGATTTGACTAACTGCGAGGAGCGAAGAAAAAATAGTAGGTTCATATAACTAATTGTCTAATTATCAAATAATAAACAAATAAAGGATTTTGTTTCAAAAACACAATCTTCTCCAAAAAAAAAATAATAATAATAATAATAATAATAAAGACTGTTTTGGAGGCTTTGGATTTCCATAAAATCATTTATTTTTATGTTGGTGTATTGCCATTATTTGCTCTTTCCAACACCATAGCACCACAAGGAAAGCAAGGCTGAGGCCGTGGTCGAGGTGGCCATAGCAGAATTCTTTGTAATGGGACCAAAAAAAAAACTGTTCATTCAGTGCTCACCCAGTTACCACCACATACAGAGGGAGATAGAAATTTAAATTCTGAGTATAAAATCTTATAAGTTTGACCATCAACGACAATGGAATTGAAAGAACAGAAATAGTTAATAAATTTGGTTGGTGGGAGCCTCATAATTGTACCAAATCTATTTGTTGCTTATACAACATTTTGCTATATTCTTATTGGGCTTGCAAAGTCGTAGACAAAACAAAAGAGTGGTTTGCTCTCACTGCACAGTAATTTGGAAGAAAAAAAAAGGGGGGGAGAAATATCAACCAAAAAATTTTTAAATAATAAATTTCACTATTCAACATTGATCGATTTTGTCTATTTAGTTTCTTTTCTTTTTTTTTTCCCTATCAATCATTTAAATTTAATTTGGTTTCAATCTAGTCTTTTCGTTGAGTTTCATCCAACCTTACCGTTAATTTTCTAAAATGAAGTTGTTTTGATAGATTTAACGGTGAGAATTAGATAAAGCCTACCTTGAAAACGAATGTAAGTTAAATGATAAAAATATGAAACTAAAAAGACTGAAATAAGTAGTGAAGCTAAAATTCATACGATGTATGGGAGAAAATTGCCTAATCCAACAACCACTTTGATATGATCCTCAATTCTCCAGCATCATCTGCATGTAACAGGTAATTGCCACACACTGCAAATGAGTGACTAAAGAAATTAAGCCAGGATAAATAGAATACAAAAATTTATGTAGGGAATATAATTCTAGGAATTTAATTAATAGAATCAAATACAGAATTTGTAAAATCAGGGTAATAATTATATTATGTGTTCTAATTAGATCAACTGGTAAAGTTTCTGATAGTTGAATAAGAGATTTGGGATTCAATTTCTATCTATACTAAAAATCAATTAGTGTCTTAGTCTAAAAATAACGAACTATTATCAAGAACAGATGTTATAAGTTACAACTCTTAAAAAAAAAAAAAGTAATAATTCTATTGTTTCGCAAGAAAATAAAATAGAGAGACTTAAAACATTTATTTCTCATCGTCCACTACCACTACAAGCACTTTATTTTTATTCTTTTATAGTCTCTGATATGCATTTGAAGCTGGAATGAAGTCATAGTCCACTATGGGCCTATGGCCTTGTTCTCTGTAATCTCACAACTAAGCCCATTTAATTGATCATACAAAGCCCATGGAATGTATAGAATTCATTCCGATCGTTGTCACTTTAGTGTTTTTATGCGGGCCATTGTTACATGGAAAGCCCATTTTTGGATCTCTAGATGATTTGTTCAATTCATAAGCCCATTTCACGTTCCGCGTTATATTTTACCAATTACAAATGGGAATAATTCTTAGATACTCTCAAAACACTGAAAATGATACTTCCTCTTCTCACATTCATAGTAGGGTCTATTTATTAAATTCATGGCGGAGTTCACCGTGAATGTAAGAGAAAAGAACACCATTTCTTCGTGTTTCAAGGGTATCTAAGAATTTTCCTATAAGTTGTCATGTGTTTATTTTTTTCCATTTTAAACTTGGCTATTTTATAAGGAAAGTTAAATTAATACATGGCAAGTTTTGATTAATGGAACATAAAATAGAATGCAAAAAATGGTACAATAAATTTATATTCTTTTTTCTTCTCCCTTCTCTTTAACTAAAAAATATTAAGAGTCTCGTAATTCAATAACATTGCTTGACCTCCCTTATAAGGAAAACTAAGCTAAGTTTAGAATCCTAATCTCTCTCTCTCTCTCTCTCTCTCTCTCTCGTTTAAGAAAGAAAAAAAAAAAAAAAAAAAAGAGGTTAAAACTTTTGGAGCTTGGGTGGGTTGGAAGTCCAGGTTCAGTTAAAGGCTCTGTCCCACCAGAGTATGTGATATGGACTCAAATGCTATCTAACCCAATAAGTTAAAGATGGTCCAATCATTTCAATCAACTCTGCTATGCTCATCTTTCATTTAAACTAGTTTAATATTTCTAATGAAAATGTTCATGATTGAAATTTCTCATCTCCTATTATATTTATCAAATTATTTATTAAAAAAATTATTTAAAAAAAATAAAGAAAAGAAGAAGAAGAAGAAGAAGAATCTCCTCCCCATTCACACTAAGGTAAAAATAAAAATAAAAATAAAAAAATAAAAAGACTGCAATTTAGCAGGTTAAGGAAACGATCTTTCTTCTTACCAAAGAAAACAAGTACTGTAGAAGATTTTTAAGCTTGCTCCTGTGTGCATTTTCGATTTTCTTCTAGTGGAAGCATATTTCAGGACATTAAATCTTCGCCATGATTGAACCATGATAGTGCCATATGGTGTGACAAAGAAATCACGGGGGAAAAAAAACCATTGTAGATATAGAAAGCGATAAATATCTAACATTTTTTTCAAAAGAAAAATATATATCAACATGTCATGTCAGTGACAATCTTGATTGGGCATTAGAGTTTGCATCAAGTTAGAGAGAATGGATGGATAAAACAAAAATGTCTGTATTGTCCGGTTCTCTCATGAGAAAAAAAAAATGTGATTTCAACCCCCCCTCTCTATTGTAAGGAAAAACAAAAACAAAAAAAAAAAAAAACACAATGAGACAAATATATTAGAATATACTTATGCTCCTTTTTTCCCCCCATATATCATGGTGTTTGATTCGGCACAAAATGTAGATCAAAGAAAATATTTTCTCTTATCACCATTAAAAAAAAATTAAAAAAACCAAATAAAATGAAAAAAAAAAATTTGCTTTTTGATAGGGGGAAAATGTTTTTCTTAATGTTAAATACTTGATAGGCTACTACAAATAAATTCCACATCAAAGTTACTCTTACAAGTCGAACACCTCTCTCTCTCTCTCTCTCTCTCTCTCTCTCTCCTACCATTGATCGTCATTGAGGAGTGGTTGATCGACCATTAACTAGTGTTGATCAATTGTTGACTTTTTTCCCAATGAAATTTTTTATTCATATCATTCACTTTCTTAATTTTTTCTTTTTTATTTTTTCTCTATATTTTTTGTGTGGAGTCCAAGTTTGGGTTTTGTTTTCCCATTTAAGACTCTAAAAGGCCAAAATAATATAAAATGGCTTCCCGTTTGGGATTACGTTTTGCTAGTGAAAGCTTTTATTAATATAATTGAATGTTCAAATAGCGTATAAAATACTATGAATATTTAAACCCTTAATTCACAAATTATCAATTCAAGCTTTATATCAAACAATATACATGCGGAAAATGAAAATAAGTTTATAACATAATCAATAAACAATCTAAACCAAATAAAAGCATATCCACAGCAGAAATTAAATGGTAAAGATAAAAGGAAGAGCGATGTAAACACAAGGACAGCACAACAATGTGTTATCGAAAAGGAAATCGAAACCCTCGGCGTAAAATCTCTTCGCCGCCCTCCAAGCAATCAATAATCCACTAAAAAATGAAATTTGGATACATGAACAGCAGAAGACCCTCCAAGCATAATCTACCCAGTGTATCTAAGCCCTCCAAACTTCTTGCTCCAACAAGGTTACGCTGAATCTTTATTTTCTTTAGCTTACCGGATTCCGCTATAACCCATAGCATCAATCAATATCCATTGGTCCCTTCCTAACTACTTTCCAAAGCACCAAAAAGTCTTCTCACAAATATGGGTATGGTGAGAAAAAGATTTGGGTAATGAACCTCCTAATGATGTCACAATGGAGAGGGTAAAAGTAGAGAAATTTGAAAAGTCACTATGTAAAGATTGTAAATGAGTCAATCTTTTTTTTCTTTAGGGTTTCTCTCTCAAAATTCTCTCTAGAAGCTTTCTACAATTAATGGATATAAGGGGTATTTATACTATGGTGAGAAAGGAATACAAAGAGTCAGTTTTTCAAAACAGAGCTGGCTAGCGAGTCAAGCCGCAAGCTAACTGAATTGCCAATCTGGACTTTTTGTCTTGTAATGCTACAATTGGTATGCTGGTTCAACTTTTCTGCATGCTTCACTAGTGTGCTTCTTCTGGCAGCTTGCTAATCGCAAGTCCCTACTTCATTGCACAATATTGAGCATTTCTTCACACACTACCCTTACATGATTCCCATCTAAATATAAGGTTTCTAAATGCTAAATTACAAGCAAATTTGGCACGGAATAAAAAGCAAATTTGGCACGAAATAAAACCAACAAGATGGTTGATTAAATTCAACCTTACAATAATTAATTAGAATCATGTGAAATATTAATGATTTTCTTTGTGAACCAAACAACATGAAATGATTTCTTGCTAATTATCAAGATTGCAATCAAACATAAGAAAACAAGCTTGTTTTTTAGAAAATGCATCGGATTGAGCATGAGCATTTTCTTCATTAATTTTAATGTTTTTTTTTTTTTTTTTTTTTTTTTTGTAAATGTTAGTGATTTTTAAATACATTTTACTAAGAGCCTTTTAAGCATTACCTAATTCTCTCCATGTAGAGGTCGAACCAAGGTTTGAATCTCTCTCACAGACTTGGGTGTCATGCTGAACACTTTCTTCCATAAAAGGGTTTCACAATTCTTGCATCTCCATCATAAGGCCAAACTAACTTTTCATGTTCCCAAAAACTAAAATATTTCATATGCAAAGCTGTCTTCATTCAATGCTATGCTAATAATTAGACTTAATTGTAATGACTCCAACTCATGATGACTTCAACTCATGATGACACTTATATGATAAACAGTACTAGCCAAAACACTAAAAATGATTTTTTAAATTAAAAACAAAGATACTATTATTAATCTAGATACTAAATGTTTGTTAAATATTTATATTCATATATAGTGCATGTACTAGAACTAGAGCAATGTTTTGAAGGTAAAAGAACAAGGAGAGACGTGCTTCACATAGCACAACCAAATCAGCAGCAAGTTCTTAGTATATGCAGCTGTTCAATCATAATAGAAGAAGACTGCCAATGAATCTTCCCTCTCTCTCCTAATGGTCCAAACCCCACAAATGGCACCACATTAAACATTATATTCTACGCGTAGTAATAAATTACTTTATTACTCACAATAATGTATGTGCTACACTAAGAGAAACTATATTATACTAACATGGAAAACGAATATATGAATAATAAACTCTAAGTAATGGAACAGATAGGAAAAGAATGAAGATGGAGAAAGTTGAATACAGCGAGGCACGTATCTCTGGACCCATTTAAAGTATAGAAAGCAATGATATGGCAAAAGATAATTATGGAAAACAAAGCTCTTTGAAATTTTATTGGAAATTTCTTGCACAGTTGCACCTTTTGTCTTTTGCCCACTTGCTTTCTTTCTTGTTGTTTCCTTTTCTTTTCTTTTTTTTTTCTTTTTCATTTTCTACAGCTACTTGATATTGGAGTTCACATAATAAGTCCTTAATATACACGTAACTTTTATCCTATATTTTTCTTTCTTTGAGGTTTTTCCCTTTATTTCTTTTGGATTTTGTTTTCTTTACCTCCTATATTTTCCAGCCTTTCTAAATAGCATGATTAGTATTTCTTGTTAAGGGTATCTTTCTTGTGGAATCTAAAGGGACGTGATGATGGAAGTCTTAGTAAGTTTTTAGCTAGAAAGAGAAGAAGAACAAGAAGCACCAAGAGTACATCATCAAGATCACATATTTGTGGAAAAAGTTTTCCTTGAATTAATTGTGATCATCAAGTGGTTTCTTTTCTTTCTGTCTTCTTATACCTTGTTGGCTTTGTTTTGGCTTCTGGGGTTTGGTTTTTATCAAAGTTCTCACTTGTTTTAGTGTCAGAAGTGGTTGTCTGAGCCCTTAGTATCTCTTGGTATTCATGTCTCAACAAAGGCAAAATAAGATGGTTGGTGCAAACAATGTCTCACAGTTTGGTGACACAACCTACACCAAGATCTTTGTTGGAGGATTGGCATGGGAGACTCAAAGGGATGGTGTGAAGCGTTATTTTGAGCAGTTTGGAGAGATTCTAGAGGCTGTCGTGATCATTGACAAAAATACAGGAAGATCAAAAGGCTACGGCTTTGTAAGCCAACTTTTTCAATAGCCTTTATATATATATATATATAGCATGATTTTAAAATTTTCATGCTTGGATTTTAATCTCTGATTTTATTTTATTTTTTTATTTTTTTCTTATTTAGGTAACATTTAAGGATCCAGATTCAGCCATGAGAGCTTGTCAAAACCCCTATCCTGTAATTGATGGAAGAAGAACTAATTGTAACCTAGCAGCCTTCGGAGCACAAGCGAATTATCCAAACACTCCTCAACGAGGTTGGCAATTTTCTGGTTTTTATCAACAATTTGTTCTAAGTTCTGATGTTAATCTCGGTCTAAATCTATAGCCAGTTGGTTAATAACTGTATGTTATATAATGTCAATAATCTGCAGGGAAAGTTTCGTAATCTTGTATCTAAGAGTTTGACCTATATATATATATATATTATTATATTATGTACATATATATATTCTATATAGTATTTATTTGTTATTATTATTTCCCATGAAATTTGCAGGAATGGAGAAATTCAGGCCACCTTTGAGAACCATGGCACCAGCTCCTTTTCAAGGGACCTCCACATATTTCCATCAACACATCCCCCAATACTCATTTCCATATTCAGCATACGGGTAAACAGAATATTCTAGGAAAAGAAATTACAATCTAATTTACTATATATATGACAAGTAATTTTAGACATAATTCAAATTTTACTAGATAAGCCTTACAAATGTGCCATCAATAATTTAGATATTTATCTATTATGTTGTTGAAGTGACACCAATCACATTTATTGTCACATCAATTTGTAATCTTTTTATAGTAAAATTGATAAGAAGTTTTAAAATTTACCATACTCATTTTTAGCAACTTCTGAGTTCTGAATGTTTTCCCTTAAAAATTCAGGTATCCCGGTTACCCACAAGACATGTTAGCAATGGTTAGTTTTTCCTTCTTTTCTTTTCTCACCACCTTCTCCCCCCTCCCCCCCAACAAAAAGAAAATACTGATAAGTTCGTGCTTGCTTGTTTAGACATAGTCATTGCAAGTTTTAATTCAAAATCAGTGTGTGGGTGCAAATCATTACAATGTGTAGGGCAGGCAACAGTTTGCATCTTAGTTCTTATACACAAAACGACTAGCTAAGTTATCATATCAACTTTTGATGTAAAGACAGAATCATTGCAATGCACTTTAACGACTTTAATTTTGAATTTACTTGTGTTTGTGCAGAACTATTACAATGTATATGGTGGCCAACAACAGTTACCATCTTATTACGCCTATGTAGGATCTGGGTCTCCTGGAGTCTATAATTATTATCCATTCCAAGCTCAACATGGACACAGTACTAGTACTCCACTGCAGCACAGCCCCAAGAGGATCATACAGCATCCTTACTTGCCTCAGCAACGCCGTGCAATTGGGGGCCTACAATTTACTACTTCGGTTTCCCCATCATCAACCTCTACCACTGGTTTAGTCTCTAACCAATGCTTCAATGTATCATTGTATAAAAAAAACAAGTACATCTTGCAAACCACTCTTATATATGAATGCAGAAAATTCAGGCACAGCAACAATTGCTGCAGCTGGAGTGCCAGGAAGTGCCTCTGAACAGAATTCATCAGCATAAATTTGATGGCAAATATTTCCATACATGAAAAGAGTAGAAAGGTCAATAGAAACAGCAGAAAGGATTACAAAGAGTCACAGATACCAGACAAAAGAAAGGAACTGGATTTCATTTTTCAATTCCAACATCAACGTGCCTAAGAAGAAGTAACTAAGCATAGGGAGACACTAGGTAGTTCATTCATTGGACAGGTGATTGGGACCTTAGAGACTGCTCCACTAATCAAACTAGGCATATCCAATCGTTCATTACCCTCTCATTTTTTTATTAAACAGATATTTTCAATACCAAAGCCTTTAGCTTTCTTTTTCTTCTTGACTTGCAATTTACTACTATAGTTATCCATCTATGAATTGATTTTGATACACCATTTTTTTATCTGTCATTTTATATTGGTTCAGGAGACTGCTTTTATATAGTAATAAGCTGTCACTTTAATGGCATGCTCAGATTAGCTTCAGTATTTGCTTTTTTTATATTTTAACAGTTGCTTATGATTATAATTGTACGTTAAGAAGTTGGTTGAAGGCCAACAAAGGGTGTCTTTGTACCTCTTGTTTGTTAGAGCTCTCCATGTGCCAAAGTGTCTTTACAGTCACTTTCCTTTGACCTCATATTCTGCATCATCCAACTTTTTGGAAATTTCCTTTTGAGATTGGTATGTGTATCTCAATCCAAGGGGTTTCACTTTGTGTTTGTGATCCATTAAATTTGGGTGAAAGCCTGCTGAAAATCTTTGGGGGCATATAAAAATGTGGTAAAGCAATCTTGATGCCACATGCTTCCAGATGCTCACGAGAGAAGAATCAATCTCTATGGAAAATGATTCCAAACTTTTCCCGTAAGTTGTAGCTAGCTGACAATATTGGGAATCTTGGTGTAATATGTAGTCTTTGAAAGCATCTATAGTTTCCTCATAATTGTCAAAATAATAAAAAGGAACATCAACCCCCATTGAGGTAACACAAGAAAGCTCTTCTTAAAAGGCCAATCTTTTTTCATAGATATATATAGCTTGTCTAGGAAAAATAGATTTCTATGAATGTTCTCCCCATATTAGCTTTTTCTTGAGCTTAGCCTCACTGTTTTTTTGAAGTACAACTGTACTTTCACCTGTTTTCATCAAATAAGCAAATCAATAGTATTTTTTAGATTCTAAACCTACTTAGAAACTAGTAATTCTAGTTGCAACAGTCAGACAATAATATTCAAGAATCAAAAGAGTGCATGAATGGAATCGACCTTAACTTGGGTGGTAAAAACTTAACTTTTGCTGAATAATAGTAGCCAGAGGAAAATCATAGGTGCTTTGTCAAGGAACTTGCCCAGCTGACTTTTGATTAACTACTAAAACTTATGATTAATCATTTACAAATCATGTTTTTGTTTACTATAACTACTAAAACTTTGCAGTTGACCAGCTATATTTTCAGAAAAAATTATTCCTCCCACTTAGTCAACTACTTCATGCCAGAAGAATAATATAAGATGAAAACAATCGCATGCTTCACTAAGGAGTTATATAGATATTTAAAAGTTGGAGACAAAAAATTTCATTTATTAAGCTGACAAGTTGTAATTGAAGCAACATCACTTATATACCATCTATAAAAAATAGATAAAAAACATCACTTATATACCAATCACAATATCTCATATTAACTGTTATGAAAAAAATTCTAATAAATTTATGTAACTAAATTTAGTGTATTTGAGATCAATAATCTTGCGTCAAATTTAAAGTTAAAGGCAAGACTAAATTACACTTTTAAGTTTAGAGTTCTTTTCATTTTGATCCCTTCTTAGTCTTACCAAATTTGATTCTAATCTCAAATTTTTTTAGTCCTTCCATCCAATTCATAATTGATATGGTAGTTAAAATGCCAACAAAATAACATCACATCTCTCTCTCTCTTAATGGTCTTTTTTTTTGCAAAACTTTTAATGGCTAATTTAGCTAGTTATGGATATAAACGAAAAAACTGTTTTAAAAGACACCACCAATAAAATAAAACTTTAGAAGTGAAAAACATATTTTAGTCTAAAAACAATAAAATACACCACCAATAAAATACAAAAGAAATTACTATTCCCATACGACTGCTCTCTCTCTCTCTCTCTCTCACAAAGTGGGGTGCAAATACAACTATTATGAGTGTAGTAATAATAAGTTAATAACCAAAGTATTTGGTTCGCCACTAACGTAGGAAAAAGAATAGAAAATTTTTAAATATCTCTTGTTTTCCCTTTGTCTGGCCAATAAATGAAAAAAGGAAAAAGAAAAGAAAAGAAAGATGAAAAGAAAAAATTCCCTTCACAAATCTCAAATACCAAAATGCCCTCTCCCAAAAAGGTGAGATCCTTTTTCCCCTTTATTTTTTCTTAGTTTCTCTACGTATAAATTATATAATACCCAAATGACCAAAAATATAAACCATATAATTTTCTGTCATTCTCTCTTCTTTCTTTCCTTTTTTTCAATACCTATATTTTCTCTCAATCCAAATACCAAAGGGAAATTTTGGCATCTAGATGATTCTTAAAAATCACCTCCACATTTGCCCTGTATAGACTGCCAAATCCACTCTCTTACTTCAAAGAACAAACCAAAGATACATTGAATTGACTTCAAGCAAATATGACATTCTGACTAACACTCTTTACATGTCAAGCCAAAGGGACAAAATTAACAAGTCTAGTAATCTGTTATAGTTCCTTGAATTGAAAATCATGCTGACTGATCAAAACAAATTTGACTTCAGCATGTAGAAATAACTAAGATCAATAATGTATTGTGCAAAGACTACAAACAAAGGAAGTTTGAAAGATAATAAACATCGACCCTCTTAGCAATTAGCAATTGGATTAGAATTTGGACGTGCATAGTTTGGATACCCTGCACAATAGTTCGGTAAAAGCTTTCCTAACAAAAGATTTTCAGGAAGTCGGTGCTATTGGGAGCAAGGATAAGTGGTGATGTTGAATAAGGTAGCAGTGGCACAGTGTGATGGTGATTCAGTGGGATGGCTAAAAAAGGTGTTCATGGTGCTACTAGTGGGATGGGGTGATGGAGCTGCAGTACTGGTGATGATGGTGGGAATAGAGGTTTGGACAGTGACAGTGCTAGTGGCCTAAGTTCACAGTCGTATAAATACATTCAAACCAATCGACTGGATGTTTTTGTAGAAGACAACGTAGGGCCAGCCAGCAAGTATTAAGGAAGAATAGAGCAAGGCAGGGACCTAAGTAAACTTTCACACCACCAAAAGAACACAATGAAAGATCGTGAAGAACACGATGTAAATAGTTTCTACTAAGAATTTCCAGTTAGAACATCCGACCAACATTAGTTTTTCTGGGAACATGCTTACAGAATTCATCACCTTGTGCAACATAAAGTTAAGCCATCAAGAGCCTCAAAATCCCATCCAACTCTACAAGCTAGACAAATAACCCATAACCCCTCTAGGTAACAAAGATACCCGATTGCGATGCAAAGAACAAAAGGATAGATATAAACTCCACAAGTCCCTTAAAAGTAATTCTGTAACTATGTATATATGTAGATATAAACTATCAGCGGTAAATGAGTCCGGAAACATGGAAAGATGATTCAGTGCAGCTGGGGGCGAGGAACACGAGGCCGCACAGGCGTCTTTGACGGGCTTACCCTGCATACACACGACACAAGAATAATTTCAGAAACTTCGGAAGAAGAAGCTGAAATGAGAAAAACATAAAGTCAGTTATTAAAAAAAAGCAATCTGCCAAACTAACCTTATTGGCAACGATCCCAAAACCACACCACTACAGTTAAGAGCTGCAATTGCACTTTCAGCCTGCAAGAGTTAAAAAACACAAAAAGAACAATTACTCTTATGCATACGAATGATCCATAAGAAAATCAGGCCAAAAGTAAGACAAGAGAAGACTTCTGGCACACTGAGTTGTAGCAAAACTGCAAAAACATCCAATATCAATCACTAATACAATCTACAAGTTCAATTCTTAGAAGCAAAATTTCAACATTTAAAAGACAAAATGTAAATATCTTTTGAGGTTCCACAGCCAAAGGCATGTTCACCATTTGCATATCAACTTATTTCACTAGGAAAACAAAAGCAAGGGGCCAGGCAAAGGTTAAATGGAAATAAAGAGGCCAGAAACTGGCTCGCAGCACAATGAAGGCAATGTATATGGTCTATAACTCTTGAGATTACTCACAATTCATAAAACAACATCCTTTTGGAAAAGCCACAATTATTTTAATCATGAATGTAGAAGACAGAAGATAGACTTTCAAGTCTAAAGGCATGGTAATGTGGAAAGGGGAATCAAGCAAAGATTGTGCTGGTAGCAACATAACAATTAAGGGCATTGAAGGAGAGGGAGGTGTGAGGGGGAGGGGGGAGACCATACACTTGAGAATGTCTTGATCAGATTCTAATTTGGATCACTTCAAGGACTCTTTTCACTCATAAGCCAAGTCAAAGATGGCAATGCTATATAAATAAATATTTATTGGTAAATGGCACACATCTAATTGATCTAGAACTCTTGACCTTAAACTCCATTACTGAGGGAGGAGGAAATACCATATGAGCTAAAGCTGTTGGCTATGCCATATTTAATAATGTCTCAAGAAAATCGATGTAGGGAATAGTTAAAAGAGGCCACTTGTGACAATAGAAACCATGGGTAATTTTAAAGGAATCAGTAATCTAATATCATCTTTCAGTTTAGTTAAAACATTATAAAAAAAAATTATAAATTAAAAACAAAAAAGATTTTGATTATTGAGGGTAAAGTTGCCTACCAACCACCTAACCTAAACCCCACAAAGGCAGTGGATACAAACTTTAATAACATAGTCAATTAGAAAAATATTTCAAAAACTAAAGAAAAATAAAACATTGTCTGCAATTATATATATCCATTCAGAAATTAACTCATAGCCATGCTGATCCAAGTCAAACCCACGGAGAGATGCTATAAACCCAATGTCTAGGACTGGGCAACAATTTAAACCAAGAAAACCCATATGTAGGATATATTCAACAGGACAATCAAAAAGTTTTCCCTATGAGAGCAAAGAGTAACTCTATTCATCTCTTTTTAATAAGCAGGGAGGAATAAAAGCAAGTTTTGCCATGAAATTGGGGGGTGAATAAAGCACAAAGCATCCACAGATTGTATACTGACACAAACCTTTTTCTTCTTTCAAGCTTTTCAGAGTTCCATCCCATGAAAGGTGTAAAGATGTTTTTTTTTTTTAAATAAATAATTAAATAATAATAAATATATATATTTTAAGATGGAATCAGCTAGGCAAACAAGAAAAGAGCATCCACAAATTTTTTTCTACCTCACTTGTTCCCAAGTAATATATCTATTGGGAAAGATTAGTTACAACACATTGCTAGACAATCAAAAAACACATTGCAAAGATGACAATGATGAACTAAGTGACTTGACAAATGAATGTTTTAGGACATTAATGGTGACACCAACCATAGAAAAATAAGTAAAACATAAGATAAGTGACTGCAGTAAATACAGCACTTTTGCTCAAAGTACATGCAAAGAAGTAGGCACAGCCCTGTTATCTCTGTTTACATCCTCTAATTAGCCCAACTATTATCATATGATTTCTCACTACAATTTGTATACTTTTTAAGAGGTCCAAGTGCCAAACTCCTATTTTTGCCCAAAACTCCTACTTTTACACAAAGTAGATACCAAAGAGCTAGATGTCCCTACAGCTGCTAAGACCCCAAGACATCCAGCTACAATTAACTAAATCCTGATGCTCCTCAGCTGGGAAGCAAGGACCAGGATGCATTTGTTGAGCATGGTGCTTACTAATGGTAAGTTCCCACAACTCAGCTACCAGACAATAGGATGAATTCAAAGTCTTCCATTGGTTAAGAAAAAGCTCACTCTGCCACGTGTATGCTGAAGAAACTTTAAAAGGGATAGGTCTGCTTGCTCTTCGGACTTGCCAAGAAGGAAAGAGCCTTTTCAGTGCCCTTGGTATGGCAATTTACAGATGCAAACTGCAATGACTCTGAAAAGCAATGGCTTCTAGTCTATGGCTCAAGGGATCGGCAACTCCACAGGCCAACATACTATGCCATAAGCAATAGCTTTATCAATTCCACATTGGCAGCTCCACAGGCCTTTCATTACCTCTAGGACTGAAAATCTGCCACTGATAAGCCACATCCTACAACAAGCTTCTACTAATGCCATTTACATTCAATAGATGCACTGTACCACATTCTAAAGGGGACAGAAGTCAATTTCAAATCCCCTTTCCTACGGCAAATCACTGGATCTCCATTCATCTCATTTATCCAAAGTTGTTCAAATTCCACCTAAAGTTACTTCCTACAGTTAACAGTCCATAAGATCCTAGCAATGATTTCCCGTGACACCAACAAGCAGGGAGTTATCCAAAAAATGTGATGATGGAGTCAAGGCAAACAATTAAGTGAAGGTCTAGGAGCAGCAAGGATATGCAACGCAGTTGCTTTAGTGCCTAACCTCAGAACAAGTGTAATAAATGCAGAACTACCCAAATAATGTCTAGGGCCAAAAATACATTATGTTAAGGCTGTGATGATTGAAACATAAGATTACCAATGACTTACTGGGGAAAAAACAATATTACTGTGATTAAAGGTCAAGAGCTGTTTGGTACCATCCCAACTATTGATGACTCATCTCATTTTCTTGTTACTACAGCATTGCTCAAAAAAAACAAACAAACAAACTTATAAATCATCTATTAAGTGCAACACTACCAATTAAAAAAGTCAAGATTTGACACCATGAGAGAGAATCAATCCTCTACCTTCTCTATCCCACCCACCATCTCCAGATTTTTTTATTTTTTTTAATAGGTACAATTGCCACTCAATTTGCCATTTTAGCATGGGAAAATGCCGTTTTCTCCAATGATTTCCCGTTAGCTGCATCTCTTATTAGTGCAGACAGCAACTACAAGTGAAAAGCATGCATTCTTCTAGTCCAGAATAGTTAAAACATATTTTCTTGCATTCAGTATTTTCCAATGTCGAATCACTAATAACAATAACCATACTGATTTCATAATCTTATGGTTCGAATCCAAAAAACTCCCATTCTCCATGCCTAATAGCTCAGCAACAACACTTGTAGTGTAAGAATCCTTCCATCCACAACTTAATAAGATGCGCTTTGTGGTGTTAATTTATATACTACTAAAAGCTGAAGCATAGCATTTAATATTGCTACACTCACGTTGAGCCACATCAACAGCCATGTCATTTTCATCATCCACTCTAAATTTGTCCTACAATTTTAAAATAATTTTTATCAATTTTAAAATACTGATAAATGTAAAATATTTTCCAGCCCTATCTCCACCATAAAGCCCACTTCTTATAAATTTAATTCCACCATAAAGCCCAAACCCAAAGCCTTTTCAACCGAAACCCTTCTAAAACCATTTGCTTTCACGGTTTCAACTTTTTGTTTTCCTTTCCTTTTGTTGCATAGTTTCAATTTCCTCTCCCCACATTTTAGTTCTTTCCCCTTCCCCACTTTTTGTTCTATAGTTTCACATTTAATTCATGCCAGCCTATCTTCCTTCTAACTGCAGCCTCTCTGTCTTCCTTCCTTCCTATCTTCCTCTCCTCACAGTACTATATAAATACTGACAAAAGCATGATGATTCAGTTGAGGTAAATCCCAGTTTCTTTTGTGGTCCATTCTTTTGCTTGTTACATTCTAAAGATAGGAGCACATATGAAAAAAAAAAGATTATAATCCCATAAATCAGGTATAAAAAGTTTGAATAGGATTCTTACAATGCATAACAGATGCCTATTGTCAGGTCATCTACAATTTTGTTTGAACTACTGGAATATCCCCAGCCCCAACTTTTAAGAATATTGAAACAAAATTGTGCATCTATAATTCTATATAACATTAAAAAAACTATAAAATTGTACCACACCATTTGGGCAAGTTGGTACCTTCCCAAGCACCAAATGCGTGGGGAACAGGGCGAGTGCAAGGTTTCAAACTGTAGGGACAACATATTTAGTATGTAAATATTTCTATCCATCTAAAAACCTATAAAATTGTATATCTATATGACCAAACCCAAAGACTTTTCAACTGAAACCCTTTTAAAACCATTTGTTTTCATGGTTTCAACTTTTTGTTTTCCTTTCCTTTTGTTGCACGGTTTCAATTTCCTCTCCCCACGTTTTAGTTCTTTCCCCTTCCCCACTTTTTGTTCTACAGTTTCACATTAAATTCGTGCCAGCCTATCTTCCTTCTAACGGCAGCCC
Source organism: Quercus variabilis (assembly GCA_030445155.1). Lineage (NCBI taxonomy): Eukaryota > Viridiplantae > Streptophyta > Magnoliopsida > Fagales > Fagaceae > Quercus > Quercus variabilis. Next base: position 8,073,588 of record CP129453.1, on the reverse strand, counting down.
CTCTGTCTTCCTTCCTTCCTTCCTTCCTATCTTCCCCTCCCCACAGTACTATATAAATACTGACAAGGCTAGATGATTTAGTTGAGGTATCTCTAAATCCCAGTTTCTTTTGTGGTCCATTCTTTTGCTTGTTACATTCTAAATTACATTCTAAAAATGGGAGCACATATGAAAAAAAATTATTATAATCCCATAAATCAGGTATAAAAAATTTGAATAGGATTCTTACAATGCATAACAGATGCCTATTGTTGGGTCATCTACAATTTTGTGTGAACTACTGGAATATCCCCAGCCCCAACTTTTAAGAATATTGAAACAAAATTGTGCATCTATAATTCTATATAACATTAAAAAAACTATAAAATTGTACCACACCATTTGGGCAAGTTGGTACCTCCCCAAGCACCAAATGTGTGGGGAACAGGGGGAATGCACGGTTTCAAACTGTAGGGACAACATATTTAGTATGTAAATATTTCTAACCATCTAAAAACCTATAAAATTGGATATCTATATGACCAAACAACATTTCCATAGGCCATCCACATATGGCCTCATTTAACAAGCTCTTTTTTAAATTCAGTATCATATCTTCGTCACACAAACTCGCTCAAATAGAATCCTACATAAATCAACTAAAGAAACACATCCAGGGTAGTTAAAAATTAAATAGTTAAGGCTTTCTAATTTTAAGGAAACTCTTACTAAATGCGACAAAATTCTCTTAGAGTGCATTGGTAAGCTTTTTTGGTAGCTTATTTAACTTATTTGCTCATAGACATCTATTAAAGCCTAACTTTTGCCAACTTTCCACAAATAAGCAAAAAGCTAATCTGAAAATTAAAATTGTTTAACCATCTATATCAAAACTTCAAATGTTGAGCATTGAGATTGAGAACTCATAAAAGCCTATTTGGAACCATCGAAAAATTAGAAACTCCTTTCCCTTGCCACTAAGTGTTACACATTTTTATGTCTCGTAGGCTTCAAATAAAAATTTGACCAAAATACATGGTTGGTCCCTAAAGTTTACCTGTTGAACACTTAATAGTCCCTAAAGTTTAAAAAACTATGCTATTGGCCCTTTGTCTATTTCCATTAGTTTTCTTGTCTGTGTCTAACGGAGAAATGAAGTGGCATTTTTTAATGACAAAACAGCTTGAGTAACTTGTTTGCTGGGGTAAGAGAATCAGATCAAGTCTAAAAGTGTGCATGTTTAAATTTTTAATAAAAAATTAGTTGTCATGTCATCAAAAAAATACCACCTCATTGCTCCATTAGACATAGAAATAAGAAATCTAACAAAGTAGACAGACCAATAGCACTCATTTTTTAAACTTTAAAGACCAACAATGCATTTCAGCCTAAACATTTTGAAGATTCACATTCCACAGTAGCATGGCTGTTGCTTTTTGCACAGACAAATGGATACACCCAAGACTTTTCTATATTTTTCTTCACAATACATACTAATTTCCATTGTGAAGAAAGTTGTGCATGCTTCTTTTGCAGTACTAGAAAGTTGTGCATGCTGAATGAATATTCACAATGTATTTAAGCGTTCTCCAAACATGTAATAAATAAAAAGCACTCTAACAAAGAGATGTGAGTTCAAGTTACTAAAGGACTTTTTTCCCAAAAAAAAAAAAAAACCAAAAAGTTCATGGATAAACTTTGGATCAGAAATGCTGCAAAATGTCAAGCTAGGACTGCTAATATAACTTCAAAAAATATGAGAGTATCATGTCTATTTGCTCTTTAGGATGCACACAAGTGCTAAATATTTGACATACAAAGATCAAGAGCTTAGAGGCAATTACCACTGTGAACTCAACAAAAGCAATACGAGTTGAATGATGATAGTCTCCCAGGAGCCTCAAGCGTTGAACCTATGCAAGGAAAAATGTCCAATAAGACATAGATAAGAGTTCAAGAACAAAAAACAGTTTTGAGGTTCATAACACAAGGAACTCTACAAACCTCTCCACAAAGTGACTCAAAGAAGAGTTTAACATCTGCTTGGGTGACCTGCATCAAACGAAGAAAGAAATAAGAAACATATGAGCCAATTATTTGAGGCCAAGAAACAGGTGCATAATGGCCCGTAATTACATCAGAATTACAATAGATATTTCCAAAACTACCTTCTTGTCAATATTTGTACAATAAATAGTTCTTGAGCACATCTCCCGTTCATCCTCAGACTAACAATCATAATAACGCCAGAAAGCCACAAAACAGAAAAGAAATATATAATTAGAACTAGAAATGGCCGGTTTCTAAAACTAAGAATAATTCATCATCTGAAGAGCGGCACTACAACCAACATTATATGTAGTCTCACCCTTGGCAAAAATGTCGGGTTGACTGGTGAAATTGCTGTTTTAGAAGGCAGAACTCTTACTGGGTAGTATCCTAGCACAGTACCTGACAGACTCAATGCAGCCCTTGCACCCTCTGCAAGCACATTACAGTTAATCTGATATAACAAGACATATATCCATGAATGTATATGTACAGAATGTTATAACAATAATACCTTCATCAGTAAACTCGATAAAGGCAAAACGGAGAATGGAGTTAGGATCACCACAAACACGACAATCAACAACCTTTGGCCAAGAAAGATAGAAGACAATCATAACCATAATCCATCATTATATAATCAAAAAATGATACATGTGATCAAAATGAAACACTTACTACCTGGCCGCAACCAAGAAAGAGAGCTGCAAGCTGTTCTTCAGTAACCTATATGAAAAACAAGATAATCATATTTCAAAGATGAACAAAGCAAAACATAGATACAAATGAACATAAGGCCATATTTTAGACAATACAAAAGCCAGTTATAAGTATATAACTCCCTACCTGTTGATCAATGTCAGAAACATAAACAGTTCTCCTAATCATTGCCTCTCGCTGTGCCGGAGTCATTCGACCATTCATCCTTCGCTTCCCCTGAATATAGCCATTCTTCCTCTACAATAAATAAATGAAGCAAAACCATCAGCTAAAAACAAAGTGCTACATAACCAAAGTATGATGATAAAAGAATTAACCAAGAACCATAACACACACTGCAAACAAACTTGTATCCTACTTGGTTCCTGAGAAAATGTCTAAAAGAAAAAAATATATATTAAATTTTTTACAGCTCTATGTGTGACACTAAAACAACACAACACCCTCAAAATTCCACAGCCACATAATCGAGTTTTTTCATATTTCAGAAACCAAAACGTATGAAAATAAAAGCCACATACTTTTGATAAAATAATAGTCAAAACGTTATTATCACTACTTATCATCCATTTTCTCAGCAACCAAACAGCCTCTAAAAAAGACATTAAAAACAAAAATACATACCCTTCTACTCATGAGTCCGTTGGCATTGCCAAAATTAGTGAGTACAAAATTGTTAGCATATCCAAACCCACCAGCACCAAAGTATCCATGATTGTTAGCAAGAGAAGGAGGCACAAATTCCTCAGCCATAGGATTCAACTTGGACAACAATTCCTCCAAATCCCTCATATCACTCATCTCCCTCTTATAATTCTCACTCTCATCCTCTCCATTCCCCACCACCAACCCATTAGCCATCTCATACCCACCATCAGAACCAACACCAGTAGTCTTTACCAACCCCATCTGCTGGCTCTTGACCCCATTGGAGTCAAACCCATTTGCCATCTGACCCATCTGAGCCTTGTAATTCCCTGTGTCCACTGAAAAATTCGTTGCCGCTGGTTTTTCCTTCTGATCACTCTTGTTCTCCACAAAATCATTCCTGGGTTTTGAATTTTCAAGATCATTCTCTGCATTTGAGCCCTCCGATGATACTACAGTGGTAGTATTCTCAAAATTTTGGCTAGCATTCTCAGCAACCGCCATGATCATCCCCCACACTTTGTATCAAAATCTGTTCTTTTTATCTTTTTCAGATTTCTCTGTAATAATTATGTATATAACTGATCAGAGGACATAACCCCAAAAAAAAAAACGTCAAAGATACAATTTTTATCAAAAACCATCAGAATATATATAGCTCATGAAATAACACATACCTGGCTTATCTAAAGCATTTCCATTGAAATAAGACCAAATCCACCTCAGGATCGTTTAGCACAAAAAGATTAGAAACCCAGAAACCAAAAAAAAAAAAAAATAGTAATAATAAAGTAAAATAAACAACAAAAAAATGATATTGTCTCGGTAGATTGATAAGAAAGTGGCTGAAATGAAACAGAGCAGAACTTTTCTCCTTTTCTTTTCTTCTTTATATATATTATATATACATATAAATCTTTGTTTTACTGAGGATGTTTCTACAGAGAGAGATGAAATGGGTGTTTTATTATTATTCTTCGGATCGTCCGTTTGAGCTGCACTGCCTTTTTGGACTTTCTTTCTTTTACAATGTCCCAAAAATTGATGATGCATATATGGGAGGAAGACCCATAATATAAAAATAAATAAAATAAAAATCCAATTTTTATTTTGTATTTACTCAGATGCCCCAATTAACACAAAGCATGTTTCATGTCATGCATGACATAGTGCATCATGCACCATAAATGAGCCCCACGCTTGTATTGGTAATATAACTCAGATATTTGGTGCTTACTGATTATTTTTGAAGAATATTGGACCAAGAGGTATATTCCATTAGTCAAATATTAGGAAAAACAATTACTGTACTCTTGTCATTATATCAAAGTTTTATCTATTTTTTTCGTTTTTTTAGTAAGTCAATGGTTGTTTCTCCGCAAAAGAAAATTAAAAAATAGTAAGTTAATGGTTATAACAATGGAACAAAGAAATTTAAACATTAGATATATTTTTTTATAACCATTGTTGCTTATATGATTTTGCGGTTTATCATTAAATTAAGACAATAATCGATTTTTAATGTAGAAGGAAATTAAACATTAGATTTCCTATTCAACTATAAAAAATTTTACCAATTAAACTAATTAGAACACATCATTAGATGTTTTTATTGAAAATACGATGAGATGTCATCTTGATTACAAGGTTTTTGAATTATCTAAGTTTTACCCTATTTTATTGTCCCCATTGAATGGTAGTCATTTTATTGAAGTTTTTTTTTTTTTTAAGATTTTTTTATTGATAACACTATGAGATGTCATCTCAATCACAAGGTTTTTGAGGTATCTAAGTTTTATCTTATATTTTTTCCAAAAAAAAATTTTACATTATATTTAAGTTTGACCTTATTTATAAGTTCTAGTTAGTTCAATTGGTAAAGTTTTTAATGGTTGAATAAGAGATAGATAAACCTCTCTCAAAAAAAAAAATTACCCTATTTCATTGACCCCACTTAATAAATGATAGTTATTTTATTAAAGTTTTCTTCTTCTTTTTTTAAGTAAAAAAAATGCTTTTGTAGAGTCAATTAAAATGCTTTCCAAATAATTCAATAGTTGGAAATGAAGCACTACTTTTTCTTGAGTATCAAAATGTAATTGATTTAAGCAATTTTATTTTTCTTCTTAACAAAAAAAAAAAAAAAAAAGTAAATTTATTTGTTATGCCAAATTGCTCTGATAGACTAGTGCTTTAAATTTTTTATGCTATTATTACCTTTACAATTTTTTATGACATTTATTACCTTTACTTGCATGTTATCATGAGGAAACGCTCTCAAAGATGAAATAAAGAACAAAAATCCCCCAAGAAAAGAAAAAAGTTCCATGAAAAATTTTAAAAAATATTTTATAAATTATTGTCTTCAAAACATCCATTAATTTTTTTTCATAAAACAATATTTTTCGATAAAAGCAATCTAAATCATGGTCAAAACCTCTGTTTTTTTACAGAAGAATCATGGTGAAAACTATTTTGCTGTAGTGAGTAGTACAACATCGTGCACATATATGATTACGGACCTAAACTAATTGAAATCATTATAGAATCTAAAGGAAATTGCAATAGCAAGTATTAGAACACCATGCACATTGACCATTACTAAAGGTAATTTGCTATGGTAAGTGCTACAACATCATGCACAATAATATTATGATTATCCTAAATTTATTGAAATCACAATAGAATCTAAAAGAAATCACCATGGCAAGTATTACAACGTCTCGCACATTGAAAGCATGATTATTGTCCTAAATTTATTTTTATTTGTGATGGTCATTTTATTAGAAGATCCACATTTTTAGAATTCATTGCTTCTTACTAAATATGCTCTAAGTTAATTCCTCCCTGTGCTTAAAGAAGATTGTTTAATATCAGGGAACAAGAAGCTTGCCATATGTATTTAATTTATTTATATCTATTTATATATTCTTCTATATGTATTTGGATTAGGAGTTTTGATTTCCACTTTTTTGTTATTTTCAAAAGTATAATCAATGTTGTAATACTTGTTGTATCTCAACTGGCATCTCATTGTATTTCTAACGAAGACATTTATGGCATAATTCCCTCTCTAAGCTTTCTCCCCCATTGTTATTATTAAAAAAAAAAAATATATATATATATATATATATATAAGGGTCTGGTTTAGGTTCATCCACGATTCAACACAAGTGTCTAAGATTGGTCATATATTTGCATTGTGTCTCATTTGTCAAAATTCTCTCATTCTAAATATAACTTTAATTTTTTTTTTTTTTTTTGAACAAGTAAAAATGGGAACCATAAATTAAATCAAAGGTTGTTATGGGATATATATACAAAAATAAATAAATAAAGAAAACTAAAAATGAGAGAAAATAAAACTACCTAACTAATCGACACTATGTACTTTATGAGCATGTGCATCACTTTATGGCATTAGTGCAATGACATTGTCTCTAATTCATTTGATGTTTTGTTATACAAAACGACATTGTTTGCAGCAAGTCTTCATCCTTCTTCTATCTAACATTGTCTAGTGCATTGAAATTTGAAACACTCGATAGAAGCTTTGCCATAATTCAAGTTAATTTTCTCAAACAAATAAATTAAGGTCAAAAAAGTATTTTTGACAAATGGATGAATGACAAAATAAAATAAAATATAAGGAGTAAAAGAGTCAAATTAGGGAAAAAGAAGAAGAACAAATGAAGAAATCTCTTAAACTGCAACTACTTCGATTTTTGAAACTCTTTTACATTCATACGGTAGTGGAGATTATAATAATAATAATACTAATAGGAAGAAGGAACTATCAACAACATAGTGCATGCAATAAGGCTAATTACAAATTATTAAGAAGATGACTAAGAAATTTATTATGGAAAATTTTTTCACATTTATTTTGAGATTTTTATTTAGGACAACAAAATTATATTTATAATATTAAAAAACAAATGAGGTAACTTTTTACAGATTTATATTGAGTCCAGTGCACTAAATCAATTAAGATAATAATTTGTAGTCAAAAGTTGACAAGTACTACCATTTTAACAAATCCAGTAACACTAAACACTAAACCTATGTACCAAGCTTTATCACTTTTTATTATCCTTCCATTCCTATATTCAATGTCACCTTTTACCCCTTTTTGTTATCCTTCTATCCCGATATTCAATATCACCTTTTACTACTTTTTATTATCCCTCCATCCCTATATTCAAGATCATAATTTCAAAATCTAAGAGATTATTGGATAATCATATTTACTGTACTAGAGAATTTGGGAGATTGTTTTGGATTTAATCTAAATGAGAAAATAGAGATAAAAGTTCAAGAAAATTCTTTACATGGTTCACAATTTAATTTGTTACCAGCATATGGTATTGAATGACATGCATGCAGGCATGTATGTTACATTGGTTGACAATTCAATACATTAATTGTTGTTAAATGTAACAATGTGTTAACACGTGCGCGCGTGTATTAGACGCACGGTTGTTAATGTCAACATTACACAAAGTTGATAGAGTTACAAAGGTTGTCATTATCCACTGCAGTCACAGACATCGATCTAAATATTGCTGTCATCAAGTTGCTGACCCAGAAAAAAAAAACCTGGGCCCACTTTTACTTTCTTTAGTTCCTTATACGTAAACAAAATGCTTCAACTCGCCATGGTTGAGCTCCACGTACGTTTTTGGGTGGGTGGGCAAGACTAAAACTAGCTCAGTAAAAAAAGCTTTTACCATAATCCTTTTTATGTCGAGATGTGTTTGGTAAAAATATAGATTAGTAAACTTATTATTTTTTTGTTTTATTTTTTTAATTCTGTAGTGATAAGTTGTAGTAAAAGTTATGTACAATTTAACTTTAATTTGGAGGGATATACCAATCTCAAAATTCAAACCTCATACATATGGGACTTCTCAGATTTTAAGATATGAAAAAAGAAAAAAGAGAGATTTGGATAAACTTTTTTTTTTTTGGGTTAAAAGATTTGGATAAACTTTAAAAGACTTAGACAAATCCAAGTAGAGCTTATCTAACCAAAAAGGACTTAGAGAAATAGTGATCTATTTGATTTTGAGTACATTATTATCAATTTTTGGACTGTATAGTAGGAAAAGTCTAAATATAGACATCACATCTTTCTCAACTATTTTTAGATGATAATAATAATAATAATAATGATATTTTTAGTTATTGCAGATAAGAATCCAAATTCAAACTATATTTAGATGATAATAATCATGACATTTTTTGGTTATTACTAATCAAATATAGGAATAAGAATCCAAATTTAAAAGTGTTGGATTTGGTTCTTAATTAATATAATTTTGATAAAACTTTAATATTTGAACTCATGTTGTCCTGGAAGTAAGTCAAATTAATCACCTACAATCTGTCATTAATTGTTTTTGTTTTTTTTTTTCTTTCTTTTTTGTTAAACTATGGGTGTTGCATTTACTTATAGTTAATTTGTTAATACACATTCTCAAACTTCTATCTTTAATCTTATCAATTAAAGCAAAACCCTAACGTCTCAAGTGAGCATTATGGGTGTTGCATTTAATGATGCTCAAACGTTTGTTATTGTGTCATTAAAATCCTAATCAATTTTTTGTTAACTACAAATCGGAAATATATGTTGTTAGGAGCATTAAAACAATTCTAAAAACGTACATAATATGGTGATTTTACTATTAGTTTCAATATTTTTTTTAGATCACAATTCACAAAAGAATGCAATGTGGTCATTAGGAGCATTAGACAAACTGCAACCACTCACTAGAACAAATAAGAAATGTTCTACTCTTTTCAATAGAGGCCGTTTGCAAGCCATTTACAATTTCTTGAAATGGTTCACTATTTCAACAAATAGAGTTGCCCAATTTGTATATTTAAAAATTTGTTTCCAAACAAAATTTTCATGCTTTCAATCGTTCATCCAACCAAACTTAGTGGTTGTATCTGTATGATTTTTCTATCTTGCTAAGATTTTTTTTTTGGTTAATGTATAATCAAAATAAGTAATTAGAATTCTCTTTAAAAAAGTAAGCGAAACTACACCATTGGTCTTTGAAGTTTACCCTATGAGCGTAATTAGTTCCTCAAGTTTCAAGTGAGTATTATTGATCCCTCAAGTTTTTAAGTGACATGACATATTTTTTATTATTTAAAAATTACACACAAGCAAATCTAAATTGACTAAATCTTTTTACCAATTAGACTTATCCCAATTCCCAAACAACCCAAATCCCTTTTAACCAGAACCTCCATACCAGCCTCCACAGCAATTCCAAATATCAAGCCACAACCGTCGCAGACTTCGTAGTTCGTAGCAAAATCCAAATCCTATTACCGAATTCCACAACTCCTGACAAAAGCCACGACGACCCCATAACAATCCTCTACAAGCAACATAATAGATACATATCTATAATGGATCAGCTTCAAAAAGCCTCATATTCTTCTCAGCTTCGTCATTACCAAAGAATGAGTTGACTTCATTGTTCAGACCCATATCTAACTACATAAAAGATCCAAATTTATATAAAAGAAACCATTTTTTTTTCCAATTTTAATATTTGATTTGAACCAAATGTATATAATAGAAAAAAAAAATGTTTCAAGATTCCATAGGCATGCATAGTCGAAAGAGTCTAACACCTGGATCTTTACAAATAGCTAGTAAGAATATATAAATAAAAGAACAAAACTTTGGTACAATTTCTTAAGTGTTATTCCTTAGATTCTACTCTTAAGATTCAACTATGTGGCTATTTAATTAAAACATACACTTTCACCCTATGAGAAAAAATCTACAAGACAGAATTTTAAAAATGAAACTTGAGAAACAGCACTTAAATACTATACCTAAGTCTTGCTCTAAATAAAATAACTAAATCAATTTTCTTCTTGAAACGTCTAAGATTTAGAGTAAAACACCTATATATTTTTGAATTAGTTGATTTGTCAATATTTGTTGTCTTTGTGGAGACCAACGTGACATTTTTATTTCACGATGAGATCAACGGCAATTGTGGCTTGGTTGTTGCTATTGCAATGGAGCCTGACATTGAGGTTTAGGTGAAAGGGATTTGGGTTATTTGGGGATTGGGATAAATCTAATTTGTTAAAACTTTTTTTTGACAACTCAAAATGTGAGTTGGTGTCATGTGTAATTTTTCAATAATAAAAAATATGCCATATCATTTAAAAATTGACATGTCATTGTTTCATTAGATACATGAACAATAAACCTAACCAAAGTTAACCGAATGATCAATATTGCTCATTTTTAAACTTAAGGGACCAATAATGCTTACTTGAAACTTAAGAGACCAATTGCGCTCACAAAGTAAATTTCAAGAACCAACGTTGTAGTTTCGCTAAAAATGTAATTAGAAATAACAAATTCAAAGGGTTGGTCTAATAATTTTTAAACTTATTTTAAATGAATTACAATAAATCATTCCAAGGAATTTTTTTTTTTTTTTTGGTATTAGTTGATGTGTGCAAATATTTTGTTAAGAATAGTTAGAAATCCAGCTGATAAATCAGTGGATTTGAACTAGTTCTAAATAATTTGTAGCCTAACCCTGTCATGTACTAAACTACACATCGTCCATTATTACTATTATTATTTTTTTGAATTTTTCGTCCATGATTAATTGAAGATGTGTTTCTACATATACACATCACGTGGTTCATTGAAGTTTCTAAAGCCCAACATGTGTCATCTCCTCAGTGATGGAACTACTCAATGACAGAAGTGGGCCATGCCCCCTATGCTATAATGTGTATTAACAAAAAGAATTTTAATTCTAGCTCTTTAATTTATATAGATAGCCTCCTTTCCAAAAATTTTACAAATTGACTCAAGATATCCAACAAATAGATAACAAGAAAAATTTATATATATAAAAAATGCATATATCCAGATAATAAGAAAAATTTTTGGAAAAATTATAAATCTGATCTAAGCAAAAATAATAACAACAAATTAATTACAAATCCTAACAAAAAAAAAAAATCACAAAAATTCAATAACCTTTACCCAATTTCTCCCTCTCACTTGAGAGCTCTATGCCTCTCTCAAATGATTCCACCCTCATAGTCATAGAGACAACTCCTATGCCACATATTGATCGTTTCATCTACACATCAATTAGACTTTGAAAATATTAAGACATGTCAATTGACTTACAAAACTCTTGATTATAAAATTTTATTATTAATTTTTTTTTCAAAAGAAAAAATACAAATAATAATTAATAAATTATTGCTAATAATGCAACTTTGTCAATCTCTAGTATTGATATTCCAGTTTTTTAAAATCTAAGAACAAAGAACTTTGCCTCCCCCCTAATTTTGAATCCCGATTCCATCTCTACATCTCCTAATTGGATTGTCCTTTCATTGGTGGTCTTATTCACGTGGTTCATTAAAGTTCCTAAGAGCATTAGCATCGGGAAATGCTATCCGATCTCATTTTATTATCCCAAAAAGCTATTTTATTAATTATATCATACCATTTTACAACACACCCAACATTCAAAAAAAAAAAATTTCCATTTTATTTAAATATTCTATTTTATTCCTTTTTTTTTACTATTTCTCTTTTTCTATTCCTTTTCCTTTCTTTCTCCCTCAACATCTAGCACAAGTTTTAACAAACAAAGCCACACTCACACATAGACCCATAATACACCGATCTACTTATTCAAAACCATCACCACACACACAGAGCCACACACACAAAAACACAAACACAAACCATCAAAAGAGCCACACACAAACACAAACCATCAAACCATCAACAGAGCCACACACACACAAACCATCAAACCAATCAGAGCTAGCAACAGCCACCACACCCACCAATCAGAGCCAGCGACAGCCACCACACCTCCAAAGAAACCCACCGCTAATGTCTTGTCGGAATCACTACCGAAGTCATCAGAGCTCCGATTCAAACCCATTCAAACCCATTGAAGTCATTGAAGCCCTCACGTCGATCCAAACCCAGCCCACCGACCTACTATCATCAAAACCCATGATCTCCACCATTGTGAAAACCCACGTTGACCCTGATCTCAGCTTCTCTGAAATACTTAATTGGATAGCCTTTCAGATTTTAAACATGCAAGCATCTAACTTATCGGAGAGAGAGGTCATTGGAGAGAGCACGGGGCCTTGAGTCTAAAGAGAGCAGAGAGTAGATGAGAAAGAGAGAAGGAAGAAAGAGAAAAGAAGAGAAATAATGAAAGAGGAGAGAGAAATTTCGGGGTTAAAAAGGAGGAGAGAGAGTATTAAATTTAAAAAAAAAAAAAAATTTATCTCATTTAGTTACAGTACCATCTTACATTTAAGATGATACCATAGCACTATGCCAAAAAAATTTAGCATTTCCCAATTTCAACCTTCCAGTTAATAAGCATGTTTTGGGCCTGAATGCAAATGTACCTTACATTTGGCGTATGGCAGGCCCACTGCTGATGAGCATCAATGTGTGTTATCTCATAATTGGATTGTCCTTTTATTTGTGGTCTTACTTATTCTAATATTATTGTGTAATAGTCATTAATTTTTTTTTATAAAATAATTATAATATACTGCTAACTTTGCAACTTGAACATTTTTTCCTTAGAATTCCAAGCACTTTTGTACATCAGGAGGTACCATTAAGTTAGTTTTCCTTTTCAATTAATTAGTTTTAGTGCTATGTTTTCAGTGTATATAACCAATGAAACTTGCTTTTAGCACTTTCTTGCAAGCATTTTTAACCTTTGGATTTGAAAAAAAAAATTTGAAGTTCATTGAACTGACTCTAAACAACATGTAGCTCAATTATGTCATGTACTAAGCTGTAAGTCATCCAAGATGAATTGAAGATTTGTTTCTCCATGTGCGTACTAAGCTGCAAGTCATCCAAGAAGAATTGAAGATTTGTTTCTACACGTGCACATTGCGTGTTTCATTAAAGTTTCTAAAGGCTTGATTATATCGTTTTCTAACTGGATTTCCCTTTCATTATTGGAGTTACTTATTCCATTAAATATTAATACTGTGTAACAGCTAACAGTTAGTGTTGATACTTTTTATTTTCTATTATTTAGTTTAATGCTTTGTTATTGGTGTATATAACTAGAGCATTCTCTTGTAATCATCTTTCCTTCTAATTAATGAAATTTGCACAGCACTTTCTTACCAATGGATTTGAAGAATATTTGTAGCTCAAACCTGTTATGTACTAAGTTACGAGCTGTCCAAAATGAATTGAAAATTTGTTTCTACATGTGCACATTGTGTGGTTCATTAAAGTTCTTAAAAACCAACAAGTGCCGTCTCTTAATTGGATTATCATTTCTTTAGTGGTGTTAGTTATTCCGTTATTACCACGTAACGGTTATTGAGTCAGTTTTCCTTTTCAATTAATTAGTTTTAGTGCTATGTTATCAATGTATATAACCAAAGCATTTTCTTTTAATCATTTTTCCTTCTAATAAATGAAATTTCTTAGCATTTTCTTGCTAATAGCATTTGTAACCAATGGATTTGAAGAATGCTTGAATTTTGTTGAAATGATTCTAAACTATGTGAAGCTCAAGCCTATTAATGTGTACTAGGTTCTGAGTCATTTAGAACGAAGTGAAGATTTGTTTCTATACGTGCACACCATGTGGTTCATTAAAGTTCCCAAAAGCCAACACGTGCCATCTCCTAATTGAATTCTACTTTTATTAGCGGTGTTAGCTATTCCGTTATTACTATGTAATTGTCATTGAGTTAGTTTTATTAGTTGCCCTATTGCAATGATATTGGTGTACATAAATAGAGCATTATCTTGTAATCAATTTTCCTTTTATATATCAAGGAAATTTTGCTTAGCACTTTCTTCCTCATAGCATCTTTACACACGAACTAATCAGTAATCACCTTGAAAATTTTGGTGATGGTAGATTTATTCTTTGCAAAATGAGAATTTGGATTCTTTTATTATAGGTACGTGAATGGAAGACAATGGACATTTCCTCTTTGGACCCACCAGTCATGATGCCCCAAATATTTCATCTCAGCCATTGTTTCTGGTGGACCACATATTTTTGATGGTGCACTTTCAAGATTTTTTTGGCCAAACTTTGTCAATGGTCATGTTCTTGCCACATAAACAATGCCCTTTCATTCTGATTTCTCTCTTTATTCCATGGTCCATCATAGACAGCCTAGTATTTCTGTTTCAATTGGGACAATTGAAAGGGACTGCTATAAATCTTTTATGCAAAGGCTAATACAGCAAGTTAGGTGGGTTAATGCACTAATCAGAAGCTAAGAGAGTGGCTAATACAAAAAGTTTGTTGTAAAAATGAACTAATTAAAGAGCTAAGAGTTGCCTCTGCCACTGAGAAGAGTGTGGGACCTGTGGGTCCATTTTCTGTAATGTGGGCCCTCAAAAAATTAAATAATAAAAAAAAAAAAACCAAGAAATAAATAAGAGCTAAGAGCATTCTTTTAAGGTAGATAAAACTAAGGAAAAGATAGTGTAATTGTCATATTGAAGTTACTATGATGACCTTCTTATTATACTAGATGAGCATCTCTGATCTCTGATACCCATAGTTGTACTCATCCACTTTAGTCCAACCATGCATTATATTCCATCAAAAATAAAATAAAATAAATCATGCATTGTGTGTGTGTTAACTTGGGATTTTTTTTTTTTTTAATAAAAAAAAAATCAATAGATTCACCATAAAGGGTGTTAGGTGGTACTTTTAAAAAATAATAATAATAATGTTAAGAGATAGTATAGGAATTGAATTGAAGCATGCGAAAAATATTGCCAAAAACATTTTGTAAGGAGTGAAAAAGCACTGAAAGGTGAACAACACAAGATTTATCTCATTAAATTCATATAATATTGTGGCGTACTAAAAATGTAGAGCTTCACCACCACGTACTCTTAATGCGGTAATCACTCCACAAGTATAAATGCTTGTATGAATTTAATGAGATATATATTTTATATTTTTTTTTTTAGTTTTCAACAAAATAAGCGGTATCCAAACGTACACTAAATTTTTTTTAAAAAAAAAAGGAAAAAAAAAAAAAAGAAGAACTCTACTTGCTCAAAAGGAATACAAATCCTCTATACCACATTTTGTATTCCACTTTATGTTCCACCAATTACAAGTTGCCGTGTATTTGTTTAACTTTTTTTATAAAATAGTCAAAGTTTAAAATAGAAAAAAATAAACACATGACAAGTTATGATTGATGAAACATAAAGAGGAACACAAAATGTGGTACTGAAGGTTTGTATTCGCTCAAAAACTTTGTAGTTTTATTTAATGTGATTAAAAAGAAAGAGGGATTCCATTAATCAGGAAAAAAACAAAATTCATGGTGTAATGGTCCAACAACCCCTTAAATTTCACTTACCTAAACTCTCAAAATTTTTGCAATTTGTCTGATTGTGTATCTCATAGTTTCTATTACTAACTTATATGCTTTTTTTTTAATCGTGAAAACTTATATGCTAAATATGATTAAAAAAAATAGAGATATAGTTTATATATATATATATATATATAGCTTTTATGTCACTTGTGATGAAAAGCTAAAAATAACTTGTTTTTTTATTAAAAAAAATAAAAATTATGACAAAAACAAAAAACAAGAAGCTTTTGCCAAACATGACTGACTTTATTTGGCTGAATAAAGTTTTATTAAAACTTTACTTTTTCTCATTTAACAATTTATTTTATTTTATCTTATTTTTTAGGCCAATGAATATAAATTAAAAAGACACATAACCTGCCCCAACCACCAAAAGTACTTGTTCTCTAGTGTGTACCTAGTGGAAACCCAAAAAAGAAATCACATTTATTCATAATGGATCCATCCTAAAAAGAAAAACTATTTTATGGGGTAAAATCTTTAATTTAAATACTCATTCCCTAAAACCCAAGATTTCTTAAACATTTTTCTTGGTATTCCCTTCATTAATTATGATTACGAAGGAACCCACAAGAAGACTTTTTTACATTCTTTCCCAAATTAGCTATTGTTACTGTTTTGGGTTGCAGAAAATCGATACCCCAAGAAGTTTGGTTGAGTTTACTTTAAATTCTTTTAAGGAACATGGGCTCTAATAATAATAGACAGTTCCTTTGATTTTTCGAGTAAACTAACTTCTACTTAAAACTTAAAAGTCCATTCATTAAAAATTCAAATTCTTCTTGTTTTGAAAATTTGATAGTGACAATACAAAAATGGAACTGTAGGTTTATTAGAAAGCTTTAGAAATTAACATGACCATCTATGCCTTTCATTTAAGAAATAAAATTAATATATACTATAATTTTAGTAGTCAAGGGAATGCCCATAGTATAGGAATTCAATTAAATATTGCATGTATTTACAAAGTTTGTATGTGTTTACTGTTTACAGACTTTTACATGGACGGAAATTTTGAAACTCCTATAATGTGATAAGATAAGATTTAGATTTAAAAAAACAAATTGTGGTTGATTTTTTAGAACATTAAGGGTCAGTTTGGTTAGGTATTTTGGGAACTTGAAAAGGCATTTTTAAACCCTTCCAATAACTTATACAAATGCACCATAAAATATTCTTTAATTTCTTTCTTTCTTTCTTAAGCAGTAATCAAGGTAACTTTGGCTTTAAAAACAAGAAAATTATTCCTGACCTCTCTAACTTTCATTTCTTTTCCTGTTTGAGTAATTGTGTTTTACAAATATGAAAGCTTTGCAAATATATGAAGTTGAAAAAATTTCAAGGAATGGACATAGTCACGTAGCCACACTGGTGCGTGGCGCCCCCATATGTTTAAGCTTTGTTGAAGAAAAAAGATGACCCTGACTATTGGATTTAATGCAATTTATAATTAACTCTATGTGCTTAGATTTATGATAAATTTGGATACTGCTTATTTGCTGAAAACTGAAAATTTATTTCTCAAAACACTGTAACAAATATTTTTTTAAAAAAGCACTGTTCACAAATATTATTCATGCGTTTTTGTACCTTGGCTGGTCCATAAACAGTACCATAAAACTACCCAAAAAAAAGGCAACGCAATGCATGCAAACGCATACTTAAATAGTTAATTTTGAAATTATAATTCAATTTTAAATTTTCTTCTATCTAGCTAAACAGATTTTTTTTTTTTTCAAAAGGTACACGTGGCTTGGACAATATTTGACATAACAGAGTCAGCATCAGATGTACAACACTCCAACTACTGAGTGATAGATTCAAAATAAATTAGGACATGTCATAAGTGTTTATCTTTTTCTTTTCTTTTCTTTTTTTGGGGGGAAAAGTCATTAGTGTTTATCTAACCTATTTGATTTTTGTACAATTTTTACTTTTATATTAATGGCTTGTTGCACGGCTGGTATGATATCACTATTATAATATATATTTTTTCCGGTCATAAATTTTGTAGTTCAATTGATAATGATTCTAATATGAATATTTGTTTAAATTTCTCACCTCTCAGCTATCAAATTATATATATTTATACACCCACTATCTCCTTGGACAATTAGTCTATAAGTACAAACTTTCGTATGCTAACAAACTTAATATAAAATATTTGACCAGTTAAATTAAATTATATGTACTTAGACCATGAAACTGATAAATAATCTGACCTTAACATAGGGCAGAGGAGCTTAAGTGCTTAACATGAAACTATAATTGACTAATTAAACATCCACAACCAAATGATAATTATTATTTTTAAAATCATAATCTATTATGATTGTACTTAGAAATGGGCAAACCACTAAGGGCCAAAAGTCACTATTATTAGGGACTAGAAAGAGTTCAAAGGGCCACGTATTTCCCCAATTGTTTTTTTTTTTGGTAAATTAAATATGTGCCGGACATGAATTGTTTTGGACTGGACTGGTTCGTTTTAGCATTATGGCCATTAAAACTTGTTCAACTTTATGCAACGGTGGTCAAAACTCAAAACCCTTTTCCCCAACTAAACCAAAACCAAAACCAAATGCAAATGCAAAGATAGTGTTTGATATGTTGACCAAAACACACAAACAAAGCTTTAGAGAGAGAGCCTTTCATGTGTAAACAAAAAAATGTCAAACGAAAGACCAGGAGAAACGTAAGCTAGAAATTTGGGTTATAGAAAGAAAAAGTCTTTCATGGAAAATAGAGGATAAATGCAAAGCAATCAATTGTTATTGTCTTAGTCGTGATTGATATGAGATTGATTATGGTCCGTACTAATTCTTCCTAGAATTTCAAGACTTGGTCAAGTAGCCAGCCCTGTTGTTGTCACTACTACTATTACAGAAAAGTATGAATCTCAATACTTTTATTTCCACAAAAATACTTGATTTAATCTTTGTCAAATGTGACAACCTTATGGAGGTCTAGTAATCCAAGATTCCAAATGTGAATTCAATAAAATATCGATCCAATTCAACATGTTATTGGAAACTACAAATTTTTCACAATATTCCAGTCTTTTATTTGAATGAGTCTTGGAATATAGGTCTACAACTATTGGTTAAGTTGTTTATGTCTTTGGTATATTGGCCAAGCATATATATATATATATGTATGTATGTATGTATGTATAGAAGATATTGGTTAAGCATATGGATGTATGAGTTGTTTTTTTCCCATTATCACATTCCTGCAGGCCGGCCCAGATTCAGCTGAAAGACCAAAGCAAAATTAAAACCAAAACTTTTAATTTGGGCCAGAAAGCTATCCATCCAGACCATTTGGTTAGAGCTTTTTGGGCCAAAATCATATTAGTAATTTGAAAACGTGATCATAAGGCATGTAATAAAATTTTGAAATCGTGCTTTCAGCCCTTATAAACATAAAAATGTGCGTTTTCACATTGCATCCCCTAAGCATTAATTGCAAATCACCACTTTTCAAAATGCTCAAATGCGAAAAAACTGAACCAAACTCACCCTTAGGCTAAAGGGTTGGAGATGTGTGGCTTATATATTTCGTTCACAGCTTTTAAGTCCAGATTTCTTCTCATTTTCATGTATAATCAAATGCCACTTTGCTTCCAGTATGTTTATTATCCCTATGCTACATACTAATTCATTCTGCCTAGCTCTATGCATGCAGTTGGGGCCATTGCTTTGGAAAAGACAGAATTAAACAGCTTTTATAATAACTAATACAGCAATGTAAATAGAGGTGAACATTCTTTTTACACAGGTGATGCAGAAAGTAGAAAGTCTGGCTGTCGTCTCTGAAGTAGTAACCCACAAAAGGGACACAAAGGTTTTGAGCGTACTTCTAGAACAGAAGATTCGGTTGAAGATTTGAAATCCAAAGGATATTCGGACATTGAAAAAAGAGTCTCGGGTGCCAATCTGGAACCCCATCTATTACAACATATGCAAAACCACAATGGAGTGGTAGGGCAAACCTGCATAGAAACTGCACACCTTGGTAGTCTGTGGCTCTGACCAGTGCCACTATCACTCTCTACACCTTGACAAAAGCCAACTTCTGGTGATTCAAATGGAACTGATGCTGAACAATAGGTACATTGCTCTGCCGCTTCATGTTCACTGTATTCGAGTCTGTTGTTTGAGGAAAAGCACATGATAAGATGATAAGCATGATACGTAGAACAAGGACTTCAATCATTCACTTCAAGTCATTTGTTTATCAGAGCAACTAAACTAACAAAAATAACCTAATAAATCAGAGAACACCAAGAAATATGCAACATATAGACTAGGAGCAAGAGTACCTCTTCTCATGCCTTCCAACTTCTGATGACAAGACTTTTAGTTGATCCTGTACACGTTCATGATTAAGAGCAACCCAATGCTCCAGTTGTGCCAATCCAACAGGATACCAATATCCAGGTCGAGAAGCAGTTATGGTTGAATGTGACTTAAGACTTAGAAAAGCAGAAAAACCAAATCCCACAAGCCTCTCACGGAGTTCTCTTTCACTGCAGCGAAGTAGCTCTGTCCACATAGTCACTTGTTCCCCTTCAGCACCGTGTGATGCTTCCAAGTTCTGCACTTCACTGGTTACTTGATCGGCCTTCAGCTCAGATAGCATTACACGTCTACAGATTATATTTAGGAGGTGCAGCTTGCGAGAATTAATCTTTGATAATCTTATAGAGACAAGTGGCAAAATCTTTTCAGCAGAAAGATCCATGTTGTATCCAATATATGAAGATAAGAGCCACTTAAGCAGTATATGTTCTACAAACTTTGATGTAGTCTGCTTGAAAGCCAATAATGCTGCTATGATGTCCCAGAGAACCAAAGGCTTATCCAAATGTTCATATTGTTTCAATGACCAAAGAATATTGGACTCCCAATAAGCCAATTCCTTCTCAGGAAAAGCAGGGAATTCCACAACATCAACTAGGGGGGAAGCCTTTGACAAAAGATCCTGTTGTTGTCCTCCAATCCAGAAAAACTCAACAACTGCCTTCTGAGCCCTGTGAACATTTGTAAAACATGTCAATTTCCTAACATGCAATTTTTTCTTTTCATTTTCTAAAGGAACATCAGTGAGCTTCTTCCTTTTCACATTTTATTGCTACTTGAAGTAGGGAATAAGGATATATTATGTTGAGTTGAGTTTCATTCCTTTGCTTCTTTTCTGATATATTTTGTGTTCACCAATCTTCCACAATCCTATTGTTAAAATTCAACAAATCTCAAACTTACACACAAACACACACACACACACATCACATGTGCGTGATTGCACCCACAAAAACACAAAATGTAGCTCAGAAAGAAAATACACAAAAGGTCTTACTTTTTCTGGTACATTGAATCCAATAGTTCAAGATCCAAATTGCGTACCTGAAAGATTAGGAATAATTTTTTTTTATTAGTAATAAATTTTATGGAAGAAGAGGAACTAATTAGCATACCCAGAAGGTATACACGAGGGAAAAGATTAATTATAAATGTCTGCTCTTTAGAATATAGTGCACAATACATATGTTTCTATCATCATATCTTCATCAATGTAGATATTAATATCAAGTATTAATAGATGAAAAACAAAAAGAGCTACAGATACAAGTGATGGTTATATAACTGCCCAACCAACAGGGCAAGTATAGTAACCTTTATCATGCCTTCCATCATCCTCCCATATTAAAGATGGTCGATGTCAGCTCTTTAAACCATGCAACTAACACAATTAACAAATAGTCCCTCCTAGAAGAGTAAACAACAAGAAAGAGTCTGTGATCTCTCTTGATAAGAAGACAACATTCTGATTTGTGAGATTTATAGTCAATCTCAATAATGATTAAAAACATACAATGGCTACATTTTTAAGTTACCATACAAATTTACTCATTCCAATGCTAAGTGCATGTCAAAGGCATCATGCTATTTATTAATATCAAAATTAGAAATATAGTGATGATTATGACATAAAAAAAGGAATGATAACTATTTCATAGCATTATTAAGGGCAGGCAGGCTAGAAATTCTATTAACTGTCTTCTTAATGCAGATGATATAAGGGTGGAGGCTCCTGATGACATCAAAAACTTGGTGGTTGGGTGAAATCAAGCATTCTTAGATTCTCCTACTTCTGTAAATGAAGGTGAAATGATAGAGGTTGTTGCTGGTTTGTTAATGATCAAATTCCTGGTACTGCAAAGAGCAGATAGGTTAGAGATGTAACAGAACAAGAAATCCAGCAAACAATTTTCAGCATGGGGAGTGATAGAAGTCCTGGTCGTGATGGTTTCACTGCTAATTTTTTCAAGGTTTCCTGGCCTATAGTGAGCATTTCAGCAATTACTGCCTACTTCACATCTGAAAGGAATATCTCTAAAAATATTCTTCCAGCTCATGAGCCACTGAAACACTATAATAGGAAAAATGGCATAGCCACATGTGCCATCAAGGCTGATTTGAGGAAAGCCTATGATTTTCTAGATTGGAACTTTAATCTTATGTGTCTGCTATTAGTTGGCTTCCCTTCCAAATTTGTGCATTGGATCAGGGTTTGTATTATTTCTCCCAGATTTTCTATTAGCCTAATTGGTTCTTGGCGGGATATCAATCATATCATATTTCCAAGGAGGTTAAGGTTTTGAGACATGGAGATCCCTTGTCCCCTTATCTCTTTGTGATTGATATGGAGGCTTTATCAAGGTTGGTCCACAACAATTTCTAATCAACAACAATTGAGGCTCCCAATGTAATGGAGGCTCCCTTGTTGATCAACAATTACACAACAATTTCTGGCCCATATCACATCACATGTCAAGATCAACCTTTTAAAATCAGATCATGTCAAGAGGCAAACAAGAACAATTAGGGGATAAAGAATATATCATGTTAAAAAAATCCATGTGATACAAGTCATTATACTCGCAGCATTTTAAGAATGCACACAGATAACGTTGTGCAACAATGACTATTTTCCCAGAACATGCAAAAGGTGGAACTGGGGTTTATAATAGGCAATTAATAAGATACATATGGGGGAAAGAGATCATACCATAACAAGCACAAGATTTCCGGGAGACACTGCCAAACCCATGCATGAAATAAATACATCTGGAACCTGAAAAGAGTTTTTCACATTTTATAAGAACTGAAAGAAAACATTTGGAAGAAAAGGAGACCGAAGAAGGTAACAACATACATCAGTTGAGCTCCTAAGACGGGGAGTATTTGAAGGGAAGGGAACTTCATGGAGAGAACTGCCACGTAAAATCCAGCAGCGCACAAAATTATCCTACCATTATTTAAAACAAAATGGTGTCAAATTATTCGATAAAAGACTAGAAACCAGTCTGCAGCAGTAAAAACTAAAAAGTGCATATAAATGAAGTCTGCAATGCCATTGCCAAAAAGAAAAGGAAGAGAAATAGCAGTATGCATTGTTATATTCACAGTCCATATATGATTGAAAATACTTTGAAATCAAATTGAGCTTACATATCCATTAAGTTACACGCTCAATTTAGTCCAATCATGTAAAGCCTCCTAACATCTACATTGGTAGATGACATATCATCTCATGTTTTGAAGTGGAAAATTAATCTTGGTAAATATTGATTTTCATTTCTGCTAACAGCAAAGATTAACCCCCTGAACATCCTGAAGATGATATGAGGTACTAAGGACCTGTTCAAGTAGAAAAAGGCAAGCATATTTCTCTTCCTTTACAAGTTCACATAAATACTCGTCTTTTTTTTCTTTTTTCTGTTTAGCCTATTAGGAAATGTTTCTCAAACATGAGAACACATTTCAATGTAATCTGATTGATTATCCCATTTGGAATATTTGAAGACAATAAAGTAACTTTTCAGTTTTACTTGGTACAGATCAAACTACTACAATCTGACTTCCCCAAACAACTAATTTCTTGTTAAAAACCTTGTAAGCAAGGATTATAGACTAATAATCTGCTAGAGATATTAATTACTTCACCAATCTATATAGATTGAGCACAGCATAATAAGGATCTATAACAGGCAGAAGATTGCAGATAAGACTACTAGGTAGAATGAGATGGGTAACTTCTACCAAAAACTGATTCCATACTACAACATAGGAAAAATCAGGCATGTGGAATATCAAATAAACTAGTTAGTTCATTAACAGTAATATATTATAATGCAACTTAACTTTATGAAATAAAATACCTGGCTGCAGCTGTACAAAGAACATCCATCAAATGCCCAAGCTAAGTCTGTGACCTGGGGAAATTTATAAACAAATAAAATTACATAATTAACATTGTAATGTATCTAAAGATTAATCAAGAAGAACGAACTTACAGCATGGTAATGAGCATCAAATGAGCCAATTTTATCAAATTTTCTGCCAGATATGTCGCAATTCCAAAGTTCAAAAGATCCAGATCCTTTGCCAACTGCCAAGAGCATTTTATGTAGGGACTTAGCAGGCATACTAAGTGAAAGAACCGAAACTGGGATACTATCAGCAGTTATAACCTATTTAGAAGTTTAAAAAAATCAGCATATTTTATTCAGTAATATAAAATATATGCAGAAAAAAGGTAATTCCAAAAATAAGAGCTACCTCTTTCAATAGGAAAAAGGGAGTGCGATCAACTTCTGATGTGTTCAACAATTCCTCAGTATTGCCCAGCCAGATCCTCATACTGAAAGAGCAGTGATGGAAAAATTGGAAATTAATTTCCATTTTTTACTATTACTTCTTCCACAGAAATAATTTGAAGTTCATGTTAAAATTTCAAATGGTGTAAAGAGATGAAAAAAACTATTGAACACAAGAATGCATCTTTGAACATCCAGGTCATAACATTTATGAATAGCTTTATTTCATATGAGAATGTCATCATAACATTCTTTAGCAAACCCAGCAATTGCAATAATGAATCCAAAAATCCTTGATTTAACCAAGTCAAGGCAAAAATATGCTTTGGCAAATGTAAGATGGAAGTTAACATAGTTATAAACTTATACATTACCTTTTTTTTTTTTTTTTTTGAGAAGTGACATAGTTATAAATATACTTATACAATGTACTTTTTTTATAGCCCCAGTTGTAGCAAATTTTTGGTACTTGGTTCATAAAATTGCCATCAAGAAAACAGTGCACGGTCAACAATCCAATGCACCCACCTCCACACCTCTAATATCCTGCTTTTGGAGAGAATAGTCTTCAAAATGAAACCTTAAAATGTTGATGGACTCCCCATGGCTTTAGCCCATAAAACCCACCTACTCAATGCATTATGCATCCCAACAGTCATAAGCAGAGAAGTGGAGGCACACACACGTGTCTAACACCTCTGGAGTGCACATCAAACTATTCAACTGATTAATGTAAAAAGAATTGGTTACAAATTGATAAGATTCAGAATTTCATCGCAATGAACAAAATTTATGATAAATGTTCCATGGCGCAGAATGTCCATAATTTAAATTGAACAGCTACAGCTAACATTGTAGAGGTAACGTCAAGGGGCAACACAATTTGTTGGGGACCACAACTAATGAAGCAAAAGTTACTAGTTCAAATCTCCCCTTTCCCTTCTGATGCCAGGCAAAACCAAAATGAGAAAATAAATGATAGATAACCTAGGTGTCAACAGCTACTCTTGCTTAGAATTAGCACCAATCAAGAGAAAACCTCTACGAGCTAGCATCTAAGGTTGCCTCAACACTATATCAATGGAAGAGAATTTTATTCATCATCAAAATAATCTATCTCCATAGGAGTACAATATTGTGCTTTTGTAGATTACGAGGACTAAACCCCTATTCTAACTGAGTCAGGAAACCTAATTCTAAATAACTTGGGAAATAAAATACTAATAATATAATTAACTACTAACACCTAAAATAAAATAAAATTGATTCTTCAAAAATAAATAAACTAAATTAAAATATTTTTTTTTTTGGCCCTACCGGCATCACTCCCCTTCAGGCCAAAACTCACTTAAAAAAAAAAAAAAAAAAAAAAATCCTAGCATTGTACATATAACAAGACAAATTTAGAGAATCATATCAAGTAATCAGATAATCAGAGAGACAACTTTTCTCACAAGTCTACACAGAATCTAAATCAAACAGATAACACCAACAAATCTAAAGCACCACCTATATCTCATAAGGCTCAAAATACAAAATCATGAGGGAGGGAGAGAGGAGCAGAAATTTTGCTTAAAACCATTCAAATCGCTTCACTTAACTTGAAGAGATGAATCAGATAAAGAATCATCTCTGGTGCAAATTCACCCAAAAAAAAAAAAAAAAAAAAAAACAGAAAAACTAAATCAAATATAAAAAATGCATAGCACTAACAAACTAGCGAAACTGAAAAATGATACTTGCATACCTAACTCACCTCCCATCAGAACTCCCAGTAGCCAATAAAACCTGAGGGTTTGAAGAATCAGAAGTTAGAAAAGCCCAACTGATTGATGTAATCCACGAATTGTGTGCCTCAAGGAGCCCAACAATGTTTGCAGTTGGGACCCTGCTATGCTCAATAGAGTAACATTCTGGTACATATATTCTCCATAATGAAATTTTACCAGACTTCCCACCAACTGCAAGTAGAGAAACAGATGAGCCAATTTGAGGAATTGAACAGAGTTTAGATGACAACTGCAGCAATGGTGACCATGCAACTGCAAGTGACCATAGCATCGCATTGCGAGAAGCATACTGCGCCGCAGTTATTTGTGGGTGCGTGCGATTTTCTGGCATCTTATTGAGAGACTTTGCTTTACATTTAGACAGAGGACCAATATGATGTAACTTTCCTTCTTCCGGCTTGTCAGAACTAAGCTTATACACCTGGAAATTGAGTAATAATGAATAAAAATAACGCTTCAAAAGGAACTTAATATTTGCGTAAATTAGGACAAACCAATGTTTCAAGCTAGGAATGGCAAAATGCTAGAATAACAATAAATACCAGAAAAAACAAGGAGGGGGGGGGGAGAGATAAGAAAAGCCATACCGCTTTTAATCCTTGTCCCTCCCTCTCAATATCAGGGCCAGAGCTAGAATTGGAATTCTCACTGTTTCCTTGACATGGTAATTGGTCCCCAGTAGTTTGAGAGCCCTTATTGCTGCACCAAATTCATCAAAACAAAGACAAACTTGAGTAAACTGTGTACAAAGAGAAACAGCTGAAAACAAAACACATTTAAACATGTAGGTTTCAAATATTAAGACAGACATATATGTGACTTTGCTACCTGCTCAAAAGAGTCCAAGCAAAGAAAACAAAAGTTCTTCATATACTAGAAAAACATCCAATTGGATTTTCTCTTTATTTCTTTATTTTTTTTAATATTTAAAAAGCTATTTATATTATAAAGAATACATACATTTTTCTTCGCTTACACTCTTTTTTGGAAATAAAACTAGCCGGATCTTCTGCATGTATGTCTTCTGTTGCCTGCTTTTAGTCACAGATAAGTGCTTGAACTATAAATATAACTCAGGAAACATATCAACTAACATCATTTTGCAAAAGTTAGAAGGAAAGTGGCATCCCTTGAATTGGTACATGAAAGTACTTACATCAGAATGATTTGGGCAAGAAACATCTAACTCCCCGAAGCTGATACTTGTGAGATATTCATAAAGCCTGTCTGATATATCCATAACCTGAGGAAACTCAGAAGGAAAGAAAATTATTTATGCAAATAATTTCACATATATAACAGGAAAACAACTGTAAAAATATTTTTTGTACTGTTATTCAATAATGAAGGGAAAAAAAATGGAGAGAAAACAACTTAGTTTCAAAGTTAAATTTCTATATGGTGACCAGAAAAGCATGAGAAACATTCATATATATATATATATATATACACGTAGGTTCATATGTTAATGAATTGCTTTACACAAGAGTCAATGAGCACAAGCAACAGATAAATATACAGAGAGAGTGAGTGGAAGGGAATATGGTAAGAAAATCAAATTGTTATTAAGTGTCATGGAATAATATTGTAATAATAGAGTATGTTGCATACGATATATGTATCATATTCATATAATACTACAGGTGATGAATGAGTGCACTGCAATTAGCCATCAGATAGAGAATTAAAATAACCAGAAAACTTCAATATAAAAGGAAGCATTCAAAAACATTGTGAAAACACCTTGTTTCTCTTGAAACTTATATAGGATTGTTTTCTTTTCACACATTCATTTGGAATGGGACAATTTCCCTAGAATCTGGAGCCAAGAGTAAAAATTATTGTTCCATTTCAGCAGTTTAAGATAATGACAACATTCGAGCTGGTAATGGGGAATATCTACATTTGAATTTGAAACATTTCAATTCTCTATGGCTCCAGAAACCAAGAATCTTCCAATTTCAGATCATATGCACATTTACTATCATTTCCAATGTCAGCATCAAGAAGTGATTCACTAATTCATACCTCTATCCATTCAGCACCAAAGTCGCAAAATGGTGGACGATAAAGCTTCACACGTCCTTCTGCTGTACAAACAGCCAGCAAGCATCTGTACCAAGTTAACTTGAAAATGCAATTAGTTTTTACAAGATGTTGTCATCCAATAATATACATAATATAAGTTAAACAGCGTACAACAGAAGTACACACAAGGGAAATGCCATCAAACAGTTAGCAGAAACTGAAGTTCTTACCCTGAGTTAGGAGCCATTCCTAGTGGTGACCATGATACTGATCGAACACAAGGTTGACGATCCCGAGATAAACAGTTGGGCAACAAGCACCCAGAGAATAAATCTGCAAATATTTCAATATATAAAATGTAAATGAAGCTTTAACAATGAAAATACTGAATCTGTTTGACAAAATATACCAATACCATTACACATTGAGAAAGTTTGTGAGTTGTACAATCAAGAATGTTAAAAAAAAAGTCCCACAAATGGTCTAGATTCCCCCAATGGGTGATCAAGAAGAAGTACATTGAAAAATGCTTGTTTGTAACTACTGGTTCACCAACAAGTCACAAAATTGTAATAAGAATTCACAATTCAAATGATACATACCTTTTCTATCAATAACTCCAATTGGAAAAGGTTCACTATTGGGGACTGAGATAAGGCCTCGCGGTCCAAAAGGTGATGCTGGATTCTGAGCACAAACAAATATATATAATCAAACAGAGAGAATTCAATGCTTATTTACAATAAAAGTAGTCCCTTGAAACAATTTTCCAGTGTAATCTTAATTACGAACCCATTAATCAGCTTTAAGTGAATATATGTATATCCGCAACAATATCGATTGGTATATGATTTATACATAATTCCGAAGAATGCTAATTTTCTCATAATGAGTAAAAAACAAAAACAAAAACAAAAAAGTTTAAATTTTTAGATTTATGAAGCAGAAACAGCAAAATATACATGCAACATTTAGCTAACATTGAACAAAAAGTAGTACCTTTTGGCTTAAAGAACCAAAATTTGCAACTTTAGAAACAAACCCAGAAGTGGAATAACGTTCAATTATGGTTTTTACTGCGTTTCATAGCCAAAGCATCAAGCTTTTTAATTAACACGAAAATAAAGCAAAAAAAGCAAAGTAGTGAGAAAAAGTGGTACCAGAATGGTGACGAGGTGACCGGAAGCGACGGCGATGAGGTTCTCGTCGGACCAGGCAACGGCGTTGGGGTAGGACGGCGACGCCACCAGTGGAATGGCCTGGAAGCGCGAGGCCATAGCTGTTGTTGTGAACTTTTGAACTGTGAACTGTGAATTGTGAGTGAGAGAGTGTGTGGGTTTGTGAGTTTGGAGGGAAATTTGACTGTAGCCGGGAGCTGAGAAAAAAAAGACGAAGCAGAGGGAGTTGGAGATCTATGGATCGAATCGGGAAGAGAGTGTGTTTTTTGAGTTTTGGAGAAGATGAAGCGCCAAAAACCCTAGTTCGAATCCTCTAAGCTCAAATAAAACTTTGGTTTTAAAATTTTTCCCCTTTGTTTTGTTTTGTTTTCTTTGTTTATTTATTTATCCAAAATACAAGTTGATTTTTTAAAATTACTAAGAATAACAAAAAATAAAATAGTAGGTTTTTATTTATTTATTTTTATTACAATATATAAATTTGACTCTATCCTAATCTAAAATCTATATGTTTGTGAAGATCTCTCTCAGAGACTTGAACCACAATCCTTTCTCCTTGCACCCCATAAGCATTAATACTTATGGATGGTTAGCGACTTAGCCATTTTCACCCGCACATCATAAGCACTTATAAATTTTACTCTAACCTAATCTAAAATCTAGGGGTGTTTGCGGTGCGGTGCAGTGCGCTTTTAGGTCATTTTTAACACTGCACTTTGCGGTGCGGTTTAGCTAAAACCATAACTGCACGACTGTTTTTGCAGTCACATGTGTGGTGCAGTGTAGTGCAGTGCGGTTTAGAATTTAGCCAAAACCATAACTGCACCGCACCTCATTTTTATGGTCACGTACGATACTATGTATAAGATGCAGATTTAAGTTGGTATTTTTTTTCAAATTTTGGGCTTTTTCTACTCAGTCCAAAACTAATTTTTCCCTTTTTTTGACCAAGTTTTAAATTATTGAGTTAGTTTTTTTTTTTATTTTGAGTTGGCTTTTCTAGTCAACACTTGCTAGAGTTATTAAATTTTTTTTTTTGAAAACTAGGGTTATTAAACTATTAATAATATATTTAATATTAAAAATAAATAAATATATTAATATATAGAGAGGGTATGGTGTGGTGCGGTACAGTGCACTATTATTTGCGGTGCGGTGCAATTATGCTATTTTGTGGGCGGTTTTGATGCAGTTTTTGCAGTTTGTGCGGTTTATGCGATTTGGTGAACACCCCTACTAAAATCTATATGTGTGTGACGATCCTTCTCAGAGACTTGAACCCTAGCCATTTCTCCTCACACCGCACAAGTACTGATACTTATGGATGGTTAGCCATTTTCACCTACACTCCATAAACACTTATACTTAGGAAGTAATCAACACATCAAAAGTATGTATTGGTAATAATAGTGTTAATATGAAGAACTAGGCAAAAAAAAACTTCACAACATTTGTAACAACTTTCCAAGTGAAATTGTGAGTGTCCACATTTAAGTATCATGATTTAAAACTGAATAAATCTAAGTTCCAGTCCAAATTGTGCGAATTAAACTAGATATATAAGTTTTTAAATGAGTTGGCATAGCACAATCCCCTCCCCCCCTCTACACAAAAAACAAAAAATCTTGGCCCTTAAAGCGTTCGTTTGCCTAATGCTTATTTTGCGTTTAAGCATTGGGTCTTACAACACTATCCGTGACCCAGCCAACAAATGAAAAATGTAAGAAATAGACTCACGGTAGCACTAATACGTTTTAAAAATTAGTTTTCAACAAAATAAGCACTACCTAAAAAGATCTTAAATAGACAAAACTTTCATACACGCCTGTCTCATGCTATACAACATGCATGTGAGACTGACATATGAGTTCCAAATGGTTCGTCTCATACCTTCACCTTAATCCAAATTCGGCCCAAATACAAAAGGGCCCCAAATCCCAAAATAAGCAGCAGATCCAGATCCAGCAGTATCAACCGAGAGGCTGTCACACACCTTCAAAACTCAAAGAGCCCAATTCAATTCAGACGCATTTATATATCAAAATACCATCGATTTCCTCTAGCTCAAAACCTAAAGCAAAACAAAAAGAAGATCAGACTTCGGAGCTACAAAACCCATCGCTCTTTCTCTCCACTCTCAGTCACAGGAGCTCGCTACGCGGAGGGAGGGAGGGACACGTGCCACTTGCTCGTAGCCGTTGCAGCTCAGCTCAAATCAAAATCTTCGGTATTGTGCTTCTCCAATTAATATTTTTTTGTTTGGTGTGTAAGTGTGTGCTAATTTTGATGATTAAGCTTGAAAGTTAAGATTTTTTAAATAAAAAAGTGGAATTCCTAAGTGGGTCTAGCTTCAATTGCTCGGAGCATTGGTATATTGTGCTCAGCGAAGTCTTTCTTATGTATATTGGGTTTTGATTGGTAGATTTTGAGTAAAAAATTGATGTTATTGGATAAATGAGGTATTGGCATGTTTAAAAGATTTGCAAGACTGAAATGGGTTTTGATGGCACACAGACATGGTGGTGATTTATTATACAATCACTCTTTTAGAGTCTGCCTCATGGAAAGTGAGATTTTTGTGAATGCTTTGTTGAAACATACTAAAACTCCGTTTGGTTAGACTGTTTTGGGAGCCTAAAAGCATGTTTTTAAAACCCGAAACTCTGTTTTGCAACAGCAACTTCTTATAGCTTTTTTACAAAACAGCTTATCCAAATGCACCCTAAAACTCCGTCTGTTTGTTTTGATGGAGAACATGAAACCCAAAATTCTCTGTTCTCTGTTTCTATCTAAACCCAAAATGGGGCTAAGAATATCAATTAATTCTAAAATAGTTTACCAATCGGTATAGCTGAGACCACCTTTCCTAGCCTCCAGTCTCTCTCTCCCTTTCTTTTCAAGCCCAAGGGTAATGTTGATGAGGGATTGGAATGCTAGTGAAGATGGTGGCTCTATGCTCGTTGATGAGTCTGTTGTTGTTTTGTTGCATTTTTCCTATCACTGGTTGGGGTGGGTCGTGGGGAAGAGAGATGCAAGGGGTGGCATTGGTCCTCATGTCAGAGAGGAAATGGGTTGTCAGTTATGGTTGTTGAAGACAATTAATGGGCTTTTTTTTCTTTTTCTTTTTTTTCTCTCTCTGGTATTTGGACTGCAATGAGTCTGAAGAGTAAAGTTTCTGTGTTGCTAATGTTATGGTTCAATTGACGACAGCTAGTGTATTCATAACGAGGTTCTTGATGTCAGTGGAACGTATAAGATTCCTCATGTGGTGGGTTGTTTTGTATGTTATATTTGGCATCACTTCCTTTTTGGTGTTGAGCATACTCTGTTTTTCCCATTTCGTAAGTGGTGATCTCAAATTTTTGTGATAATTTATTTTAGAGGAGAAATTTGTGCCACCAAAGAATGTGCGAGTGTGAAACAAAATGGCCCTGTTTCTATTCTAATCTAACTCATATATGGGATTTTATCAAATTTTTAATTTTAATTTGCTTTTTGATTGTACTTGTAATTGGCTAAGTGTACTATTAGAATGGAGGTTAAAGGATTTATCTTCAATGTAGTTAGTTTTCTTGTTAAATAGTATCTGTTTATATTTATTTGTGTCTGTGTTAAAAGCAAATGGCTTCAAGACTGGTTTTGCCTGATTTTTTATAAAAAATTGGAACTTGGAGGAGTATCAATGAGGATTCCCTCCATGAATAGCCTCCTCCTCCCCCCCCCCCCCCCTTTTTTTGCCGCTATAGATTTTTGCCTTCTCCTCTTCCTGGATGAAACTTCATGAAAAGATATTTTAACTAACAAGAGGTAAGAAAACTGAAACATGGGTATCGATCATGATTCTTGCCATGAAAGATTTAAGTATATAAATACATATATTATTAAACGTTCCATGAGAGAGGCTGAAGACATCTATGCCCACTCCTTTTCCCTGGACATGAAGTTGCACTAAACGATGATTAGTGAACTAGGGGCTATATTAAGTATTTTCCAGGGTTGTTTTTTCAATGCTGTTAAAGCGAGCTGAGTAAGGTAAATACCTAAATATATGTCAATCTTACTTGATCTCATGACACCAATGCTTTCTTTATGATAGATGGCAAGCGCTTGGACAAATATGAGCATTGCAATCATACATAGGGATATAGAGAGGGAGTGGGAGAATCAGGGTGGAGTTATGGGTATTATTTTTTATAATTGGACTATTGGAGATTCTTGCTCACTCTCAGAAGATCTGTACATGTGCTAAAATTCTGGAGAGGATGAGGAGATCAAATTTTATTTCAATATTATTATAGCATTGGAGCATCTTGGAGCAAATGAGCAATGGAGCTTGTGGAGCACGGCTCACCTCGAGGATTGCTCTCTTGGTTTGCTTCATTGTTTTGGTTTTGGTTTTCCTTTCCTTTTGATATCGTCAACATAGTACATGCTGATGATAATTGGACATCGCAATATATAGGAAGACTTTATTTTAGAAATTGAGAGAATTTTCTTTAATTATGACATGTCATCTTCTTTATGCAGTGTATAATCTTCTACAATCTTCGAGTGCCAAATATGAGTGGTCGTTTTTCTCGCACAATCTATGTAGGCAACCTGCCCTCAGATATAAGAGAATGGGAAGTTGAAGATCTATTTCACAAGGTTTGGTTGGATTTTTCTATGCTATGATTTTTTTCTGGTACTCAAAGTTTCATTAGTTTTGGGGTGAATTGTCTGTGTTCTCCTATGTCTCATTTTAATCCTAAGAAGTTCCCATTTAAATGTGTCCGGTTAATTAAATTCCCATAAAATCATTGTTATTTGAAAAATTGTTCGGTATCTGAATTTCTGCACGGGATTATGCACATTTGTTCATGTGCTTATATGTTAACATTAATACTATCTTAGGATTTGAATACTAGGAGACAACATAGTGCTTATGCTGTTCATCTGATGCCCTCATTTGAAAGACGTTAATAGTTGTAAAAGTATATGGGATTTGGCTGTAGGAGGCTCATATAGTTAAGGTCTTCCCTTCAGTTGTGTTGGCATTCTCTAGCCTTTGGACCAAAAAAAGGATTTCTTTTCTTGGAACAATTTAAATTTATCATATTAAATATGGTTCTAC
Source organism: Quercus variabilis (assembly GCA_030445155.1). Classification (NCBI taxonomy): domain Eukaryota; kingdom Viridiplantae; phylum Streptophyta; class Magnoliopsida; order Fagales; family Fagaceae; genus Quercus; species Quercus variabilis. Next base: position 8,038,971 of record CP129453.1, on the reverse strand, counting down.
ATGACTTATTAAAGAGAGAGATATATATATATATATATATGTATTTTTTTTTTGAGAATCAACTTATTAAAGACATGGTTCTACATAATCTTATGTTAAAATATGGCTGTTTAATAGTTGGACTGACATAGCTCTATGATGTTGATTTTACCTTTGCAGTATGGCCGTATATTAGACATTGAATTGAAGATTCCACCCCGCCCTCCATGTTATTGTTTCGTGGAGGTACTCTTTGCATCTTGGATTTTGACTGGATATTTTCAAAACGTAATTTATTTTTGTCTTCAATTAATTAATTAATTTTTATTTTTTTGTTTTGTTAGTTTGATAATGCCCGGGATGCAGAAGATGCGATCAAGGGTCGTGATGGCTATAACTTTGATGGTTGTCGTTTAAGGGTAATAAGATCACTAATTAGTTTTATTGGGGTACTTTGCTTTCTTATTCCTTGACTAATTTGTCATTTGCCTTTATGCAGGTTGAACTTGCCCATGGTGGTAGGGGTCCATCTTCAAGCGATCGTCGAGGTAGCTATGGTGGTGGTGGTGGTGGTAGGAGTGGTGATGGGGGAGGGGGCGGTGGGAGCCGATTTGGTATCTCACGCCATTCTGAATATCGAGGTATATAATTTAGGAGAATATTTCTTTTGTGACTAAAAGGGTTTAGGAGAATGTGATGGGAAAGTTTTGTGCATGAAACTGTGCTAGGATTTTTATATCTTTTGATTTGGTTTATTTGGCACACTTTAATGGTTCTGATGCATGTTTATTTTTGTTTTACAGTTGTTGTTCGCGGGCTCCCTTCTTCTGCTTCCTGGCAAGATTTGAAGGTGTGGAATTTTTATATTAAAAAGTAATTTGCAGATTATTTATTTATTTTGTCATGCTGCTGTGTTGGTAACCTTATTGGTCAATTGGTTTCAGGATCATATGCGAAAAGCTGGCGATGTATGTTTTGCTGAGGTGTCCCGTGATGGTGAAGGTATTCCTTTGATCTAAAATATGTATCTAAAATATGTATCTATCTAAAATTGCTATTCGATTTATATGGTTCTTATGAGTTTGATGGTCAATTTTCATTTCCTTTGGCAAATGAGCTCTAGCTTAAATTACACCTCTTTTTTTCTTTAAAAGAGTAAGTTGGAGGATGATGTTGTGGTTTAAAGATCCACTGGCTGCCTGTGTAGTTACCTATTTTAAGAAAAAATCATTTCCTCTTTTTATGTGGAAATATAGATATGCTTCAGATATGCAAATAGTTGTGAGACTAACTCATTATGTTTGTTGAAAATGTAAATTTTCTTATGGCAAAAAATTAGCATGTCTCATAATTTATTTTGAACAAAAGTTTACATGGCCTATGCTTGACGTCTATGGTTTGCATTTGGTGGGTTGATGCCATGTTCTTCTGTTTTGTCTGTATAGCTGCTATAAGGGGGTGAAACAGGACATTGGAGATTGCCAATGCATGTTTAGTGATTATAGCTTACTAAGATGTCTGTTGCTGTAGCATATAATATTCATTATGAAATTTTCTTAATAATATGCTTAAATGACACATTTAACTTCTTGATAGTTTTAAGTGCACTGGTTAGGATTACCATTCGTCTTTCCGCTGAATTGACATGATTAATGATATCCTTAAACTTTGGATTGATTACTAATGATATTGAATTGATCTCTCTCCAGGGACCTTTGGCGTTGTGGATTACACAAATTATGATGACATGAAATATGCTGTAAGTTGTTGGGAGAAATCATTTGGTTTGTTGCATATGTGCTTTGGTCTAAATATGATAGGTGACGTGTCTGCTTTTCAGATTCGGAAACTCGATGACACTGAATTCAGAAATCCTTGGGCAAGAGCTTATATTCGGGTAACCATTCCTTTCTGCCATTTTAATAAACTTGTGGGATTGTTATTAGGCTAAACTATGTTCTGGGTCCTTGTAGGTATGTTTCAAGTCTCTCCCAAATTGGTGACGTATCAATTTGGATGGGAAGGACTAAATTGCTCAAAATTAGAATGTTTAGGGATGTAAATGAAACATTTTTAAATTTAGAGGCCAAAATTTCAGTAGCAGTCTCTATTTAAATCTATGGATGCTTGTGAGTTGTTTAATGATCTTTAATGAATTGCTTGGTTATATCTTTGAAAAATGCTCCTTTCTCACTTTAAGTTGATTAATAAATCCTACACTTTTGTTTCCCCAGTTTTTGATGTAAAACAGTGTTCGATTAAGCTTTATTGAGAGGTGTAGGGCAGATTAGATGTATATAACTTGGAGTAAAATGCTTACTGTTTTGCTGTTGTTTGTTTCTATTTTCAACTGATGCAGGTGAAGAAATATGAGGGCAGTCCCCCAAGAAGTCGTAGTAGAAGCCGAAGCCGAAGTCGCAGCCGCAGTCGCAGTCGCAGTCGCAGTCGCAGTCGCAGTCGCAGCCGTAGCCATAGCCGCAGCCGCAGCCGTAGCCGTAGCCGTAGCAGAAGTGTAAGAAGGGACCAGAGGTACTGACTTTTGTCCTCTTTCTTTCCTTTTTAATTTTTTTTGTGCGACTTGAATATTCTTATTATCTGGGAATCTGTCTTTTTTTTCCCTGCAGTAAATCATTGGAGCGGTCTATTTCTAGGTCCGTATCAAGATCCAGATCTGCATCTCCTGTCAAACCTTCCAGGTATCTGGCATTTGGTTACATTCTCTTATATTATGGCCTTTTCTGCTCCTCTTATCTTACCTCTAATGATGATATTGATTGTTAAAATATGCAGGCCAAGATCAAGATCAAGATCTAGGTCAGGATCTCCCCGCCAGGTAATTAAACTTCAGGATTAAGTGATGAAATTATAGCTTTTGTGTGCCTCACATACCTTTTCGTAGATCACCGTTTTGAGATACATCTATGCATATGTAGATAAGATATTGCAGTGTGATCTCTGGATGTGCTTATAAAAGTCAATGAAATTGGTATTATATTTGAACTTACTTAAACTGGATAGCATACAAATCATGTCATCTAGGATATAACTCTGCACTGAGAATTTTCCAGTATGTTTTAGTTATGTACACTATGGTAGGAGGTTGAGAGATGGGAAGGGAGAAGGGGAAGTACCTTGAACCCATCCAACTTTCGACAGATTGAAAGTCTTGTGGGGATTAACTCCTTCCATTTTTCCCTGCAAGTGGGGGAGTTGTCTCCCACCTCTCCATTCTCTCCCTCCAGACAAAGCAATACCCCATGTATAGGAGCCTCATTTTATGAAAAACCTATCTTTTCCATGTTTCTCATGTTTCATAAGTTCCTTTTTAAGTAATTTTTGGTGCTGTTCCCTTAAAAAGAATTGTCATGTAGCAGAATTCAGAAACCGTTTTTCTTGTTCTCTTTTGTTTGAAGTTGTTCCTATTTTAATGAGTAATGTTATGGATTTAAATTTTTTTACCACCATGTTTGGATAGAAGAAGATGTAACAGACAATTTCTCAGTTCCCATTTCAGCCTTTTTTGGGTTCAAAGTTGTTCCTATTTTAATGAGTAATTGCAATGGTTTTTATGTTTGTTTTTCGCTATGTTTTTGTTGAACAAAATAAATAGACAGTTTCTCTGTGCATCACGTGTCTTTCTTTACCCCCAAGACCAGTCTTCATGCTTAAAATTTGAAATAATTAAGCTTCCTAGTGATTGGAAAGAGGAGGAAGGATGGACTCTACATTTTTGAAACTTTTTAAGTATAAAATTACTTGTTAAAATATTCTGGAAATCTTATTTAAGCTTAATCTCTTTTCAGGCACGGTCTGGTAGTGGCTGATTTCTATGCAAGTAACGTCCAAACTACTCCAGAAACTGGTATAGTTTGAGGGGAAAGCTTTAAATCGATTTTTGAGTGCACTTATTTGATGGCTTGTCTTGATCTAAATTAGCTATGGTTTGCATGGCTTGATACTTTTCGAAGTATGTAGTATTGTAGTATTGCAAACCAGTTATTTTGCAGTTTTCTTTTTATTTGAGCTACAATCTGCAAGGTATGTGTACGTTTTGTTTTTTAAGTAATAATTGAGGCTACTATCATGGAGATCTGTGACTTGTTATTTATGGCACTTGCTATGGTTTGTAAGTCTAAATTTCTCGGTATTTTAAGTATATTCTGGATTTGGTATTAATAATATGTGATTAAGACCATCCTGTTCTAACTAGATGGAACTCTATCCCAATTTTTGGGCTTGAACTGCAATCGAGTCCCCTCACCTCCATCGTGGGAGAATTTTTTTTAAAAAAAGAAAAGGATCTTGAATGGCTTTTCTGTCTTCAGTACCTATGCATTTTTGAACCTCAACTGCACTTATTAGTTATTACTGTAGCTTGTACCATTGAGGATTAAGATCTTGTATTTTTAAAAGAACAATTCTATCAGAGTAATGAATGCTTTAGATTTTAGCATATCTTTAACATTTAAGAAAATGAACACGCTCAAATATTAATGATGTTTCAAAAATCTGAAGCATCTGTTTTTTATTTGCTTGTGAATGGCTCTGGTTTTCAAAATTAGGCCTGAAAAGGCACAACATGATCTAGTTTCTTATCCTTGTTTAAGGGATTCTTCTGATTTTGAAGTCCATTCTATCTTGTGATGTTGGTTGGTTGTTAAATGGTATCAGGTCAGGGTGTTTGCAGGGACAATTTTTGTGGACAGACAAACATCGAGTAAAATGTGTTATAATTAAGTGGATAGTAGTAGGCATGGGAAACTTTTTAAAGTAGTCTTCAAATTATTTATTTATTTATTATTTATTAAAGATAAAATTACTTACTAGGTCCTCCAAATTATTGATAAAATTCATTTTGGTCATTGTGTTAATTTTGTCTCTTACATTGATTAATTGTTTGTGCCAATTTCGGTTCTGAACTTGTTGAATTTTTAGAACCAAGTCGATTTCATCTTTGGGCCTCTTCGCCATTAAAATTTGTAATATAATTGATCTAGTAAAGGGGGTGCATGTTAGATGTACAATTTATTTTTTAATAATTTGATAGTTACGGCAATAGGGGAAAGAGGGATTTGAGCTCTCTTCAATAAGGACATTGTGTTAAGATTTGAATATGGATTATAGAGAAAGTTTAAGAAAGAAATTGACTTATATTTTTTTAATGTTGAGGGAGATCAGCAACAAAATTAGTAGTTTAGGTTTAGGGCAAAATTTTTTCTAGTCATAGCAATTAGGGCAACAATTTTAGATTAATAGTGATTATAAAATATGGTCTCTTTCTTCTTCATTATATGTTTGTATGATTAAAATCAAGTCAATCTAACTTTTGCTTAAATTCTAAGGGCAATATTAAGGGATATGTAGGCAATTTTCGAAAACAATTCAAGTGAGATTAAATTAAATTAAATTACTTATTACTACACGAATTAATTATTCATTCAGTCAAGCATGAGACACACTACTAACCATAAAATTATAGAAAGTCTTATAAAAGCGGTTTTGGTGATTGTTTCGAACTTATTAACTATAAAAAAATGTGTTGGTATAATGAATTTTGGAGTATTAAATGATTGCTCTAAACACTCAAAATAATTTCATCTAATCTCATTTTTAAAGTAAGGCAATCATGGAAGCAACATTGTAAGTGTGAAAAATTCTCAAAAATAGTATAAGAATTGACACCATGGGAAGGAGTGCTTATTAGTAATATTTGAAGACGAGACATTGCTTTATTTTGAAGTTTAGGAAAAATGTGACTTGCAACCACTACATAATTAGAGGGAAATTGTAACTAACGCCCCTCACAAAGGAAAATTATAATTTACTTCCACGTTGTTTGGTATTATCACAATTTAGTTCATAAACTTCCAATTCCTTACATTTAACGCCCTTATGATTTGAACTAAAATAAAATTGTAAAGATTTTGTCTAATAAAACACTAAAAATATTTTAGGTTTAATTGCATATTTAGTCCTCAAACTTTGCTCCATGTTTAAAATGGTCCTCATCTTTTGAAATATTTCATTTTAGTCCTTATACTTTAAAATTTGTATAAAAAAGATATTTGTCTTTATTTCTTACTTTGATTCTCTCTATCTCCAAACAAATATAAAAGAAGTAAACAAAGTATTTGAATAATTAATCTCTTTCCTCCTTTGATGCTATTATAATCCATAAGATTTCACTAAAAGTAAACAAAGTATTTGAATAATTAATCTCTTTCCTCCTTTGATGCTATTATAATCCATAAGATTTCACTAAACAATCTCAACTTAAAATGGTACATGTCCTTTGAATTGTTTTATTTTAATCCTTATACTTTTTAAATTATGTTCAAAATGTATGTAGAAAAGTGTTATGTTCACAATAGTTTCACTACAAATTATAGTGGTAAGTTGTTAAAAACATATCACTTAGAATTTGTTGTGAAAATATTGTAGATATAGCATTTCTAAAAAAATGTAATTAAATCAATATTTTTTCCTTCTTTTAATCAAAATTTGAAAGTATCAAACATCGCAATTAAATTTGAAAGTTGTAAATAAACAAGCTTCAAAAAAAAAAAAAAAAAAAACTGAGAGGTAAAAGTAAAGTTAGCATTAACGAAGATGGTTCAGTTGATAGGATTTGGGCAATTTGTCTAAAGCATCTAGATTCGAGTTTCGCTGCCAACAGTTCTTTCATAAATAGGCATCCATAAAGATTGGTCCATGGGTTTTAACCTGAGCGCCCTTGTTGGGAGTTATTGTGGCTTAGGCTGCGTTTGAATCGGGCGAAAATCATTTCCGGAAATGATTTTCGCCATTTCCGCGTGTTTGGGTGTTCCGGAAAATTCTATTTTCCGGAAAATCACTTCCAAATTTTCCGTTACCCAATGAAAATCAATTTCAGTACCTATTTTCCCTTCAAACAATTTCCGGAAAAAATTGAGAGAGAGAGAGAGAGAGAGAGAGAGAGGAAGGAAGAAACAGAGGAAGGAAGAACGAAGAACAGAGAGCCACGAACCACTCGGCGTACGAAGACCCAGACCCGGTGACCCACCGCCACTCGGCGTCGACCCACGAAGACCGACGACCCAACGCCACTCGTCGTCGACCCACAACCCACCGATCTTCAACCCAGACCCAGACCCAGACCGAGATCGTCGACCCAGACCGAGATCGACGACCATCGCCTTCGACCTCGACTTCGAACCATCGCCCTCGATCTCCTCATGCTTCGGCGCTCTTCGCACCGGCGAGTCGCACCGCTGCGCGCCGCGCCGTCGTCGGCGTCTTCCTCGATCTCTCCGTTTTTTTTTTTTTTTTTTTTAAGTTTGATTGTTGTTTTTGTTTTTTTTTTGATGAACTGAATGTTTATTGTTGTGGTTGCTGTGTTGTTAATGCCGGAATTTAGTGTTGTTGTTGTTGTGTTGTTGCCGGAATTTGTCGTTGGAATTTATTGTTGTTGTGTTGTTATGTTTTTATTGCCGGAATTTGTTGTTCAATTGGTTGTAGTGTTGAAATTTTTTGTAATAAAATTTGTTTGGATGCTGAGAAAATGTGAAAAAATTTTCGGAAAATAATACATCCAAACACATGAAAATATTTTCCACAACAATTTTCATAAATCAACCAAACACTTAAAAATAGTTTCCTTTTCCGGAAAATAACATTTCCGGAAAATACATATTTTCCGGAAAATGTTTTACACGAAACAAACACAGCCTTAGCTAACACTTTTTTTTTTTTTACCCAAAAAAAAAAGAAAAAAGAAAGAGTAAAGTTAGTAAACGGTAAAATAGTATTTGGGGGAAAGCCCGGAGAAGAATCGGATCGGGTTGAGTCGAAATAGTTTCCTCTCCTTTCCTTCCTAAAACCCTAGAATAGACACTGTTAGACCACAACGGAAAAAGAAAGTGAGAGAAATGCATTGTTTCAATCTTCTTCGCCGAGCCACTGCTCCTTCTTCTTCGTCTCTCTTTGCATCCAAACCCATTTCACTTCTTCCATTCTATGTTGCTAGATTTTCCCACCTCACTGCTCCCGCATCACTCTCTACAGGTATTTTTTTTTCTGGGTTTATAGGAAATTGTCGATTCCGTCTGGGTTTATTCTCTGTTTGGTTACTAAGATTTTTTTTTTGGAATCAAATGAGACCCTTTTGCTTTGAATTTAATTTAACTTTCTGGGTCATCTCAAGATTGGGTTTTTTTTTTTTTTTCAAAAAGCTTCACAGCATTCATATAGATTGGAGATTTTAATTTGATGATGATTTAGTTTAATTTCATATACTGTAAGAGTTATAGAATTCTTTGCTATTTTCTTTATGGCCTAGTTAAAGAATAAGAGATTTATTAAGATCAAGCAGAATACATCAGTATATACCTGCTCATTTACTCTAGGAACAAATTTGAACATTAATAAGAGAAGCAACCTGGTCCAAAACACAGCAAACTAAACTAAACAGTTATACAATCTTTGACAAACATAGTATGAGCTTGATGATGTATTTTCCTCTGTTTTGAGCACTTGACTGTGAATAATGGCATTCCTTTGTTTTGAGCACAGCCCTTTAAGACTTTCCAGTGATTTGCATTTCACCCCATTCAATTATGTGATCCAAGTCAAATACTGGAGTTGTGATTTGTGAAGAAACACCAGAACATCAATTCCTCCAGATTCTTACAGTAAAGGAACACTAAAAAAATTGATGGCCTCTGCATTCACAAAACACAATTTGAGCCTACCTTATATCCCCCTATAGAAGCATTCTATCTCTGGTACGTAAGCAATTCTTGATTAGCAGCCAGCATATGAATGCATGTTGTGGAACAGCTTGAGCAAATGTGGGTAGGGATTGACATTTGGACATACGTGAGGCTTTTTGTCCTCTTGTTGAGTATTACATGGACTAGTTTTTGTGCTCCAGAAAATGTTAGCTTAGTTGAGATGTATAGTTATGTATATGTTAATTATCATTTACGTGAAAAAAAAACTCCCTGATCTGGGTTTGTTTGAATCTGCCCTTCTGCTCTGTTAAAAAAATTGCACACAGAAGTAGTAATTATGATGCAGTTGCTGTGGCTGATCTCAATAAGAAAGGATGGATTTGTTGGGTTTTATTTTATTTTATTTTTTTAAATTTTAATCAAAATGGGTTGTCTGACTAGATAATGGAAGAAAACCAACCTGTAACCGGTGTGGAAATTGAAAATTGCCGACTTTGTCATTTGCAGTTTGAATAACTATGTTAAATACCTTTGTTAGTGATGGATGCATTGTGGATTTTGTAGGTTGTGTTGAGAGTATTCATGGTGGTTCCCATTCTTCTGAAAATATTGCGAGAGGGGGATTGTTAGGAACTTCAGGGCTGAATTTTGGTTTGAGGAACGTAAAAGAAAATGTCTCTGTCTCTCCTCCATATGCTTTAAGCTTTCGGAGTTATATACATTCTTCCAGTCAGAAAGATTTTGAGACTGAGAGGAATTCTAGGTCTATGAACTTTGTTAGGGGAATTATAGAGGAAGATGGTAGGGACATCATGGGGACTTCTCAATTTCCTCGATATAATGTTGAGCAAAATGCTGATATTGTTCACATAAAGATGCTGCGTAACAATACATTTGTTACAGTGACAGATTCTAAAGGGAACACAAAATGTAGGGCCTCAGTAGGATGTGTGCCAGAAATGAAAGGTGGTGCAAAAATGTCTCGATATGCTGCTGAGGCAACTGCTGAACATGTGGGACGCATGTCACGAAATTTGGGGTTGAAGTCAGTTGTGATGAAGGTGAGGGGGTTTACTTATTTTAAAAAGAAGAGGCAGGCAATCATGAGCTGGAGAGAGGGCTTCACTAACTCTCGAGGGGATCGGAATCCAGTTGTATACATTGAAGATACAACACGTCGTCCCCATAATGGCTGCCGGCTCCCGAAAAAACGTCGTATTTAAATAGTAGCAATTTGGGTGGCGGATGATAACAGAGCGTAGGATGAGGAATTGTCCAGTTGCAGCTCAACTTCATGGTGCTAATAAAATTATGCAAGAAGTGTACTTTTGTTTGAAGATTGGTCCCATTATGATGTTAGGTGCAAAATTGATGAAGGGTATCTTTCACTATTTAGTCATTTATCTTGCTTATTAAGATCATGTGAATGAGAATTTTCTGACCATATTAGTGCTGGAGGATTGTTGTTCTTTATTGATAATGTTTGGAGCTTCATTTGGAGCATCTCTGGCTGATTCCTGTGTATCAAAATGTTGAACAAGAACTCGTAGCACATTTTATTATTGGTCCTATTTAATAATTCAGGCATAAACATAAGGGAAAAAAAAAAAAAAAAAAAATCTAAGCTGGGCCCTCTATGGTCTATATGATGATCTTACTGTGGCCTCCATCACTAGTAACTCCAGATTTATAATGTTCTGCTTCAGGTGCCACAGCATTCTAATTTCCAGTTTACATCGGGTTCAACAATCTTTTTAAAAATGAACCAATCCCATATACGGAGGGTTAGATTGTTTCAATTGTTAAGAATTCATGTTCTCATGACCTATTCAAATAAATAAGAATGCTACAAGGTTATCGTGCCATTATGTTTCCTTATGTTCCCTTGTCATGCTGTAGTTATTTCCTTATATAAAAAGTTAGTGCTGCAAAGCTTGTACCATTGTGAATATGATGTTCACCAGACACATGTGCTTATGGTCTTTTGGTATTTTCGTTTAGGGAAATAGAAACGTCTTTTTCGTAGTGTGTGTTATTGTTCTTATAGTCTTTTGGTACTTTGGGTATGCTTACTGCACAGTAATTTGTGGCTTCATTAAACAAAATTGATTCTAGAATATTCAGGAGCCAGAATATTCAAGTTGATTTTATGAAGAGCTGGCAAGTTTATTTTGTTTCTTCTGTAGTGATGGAGCTCCTAAATTGTCTGCAATTAAATTGTTGAGTTAGGTTGATCCAAGGATGGATGATACATGGGTGGTGGTGTTCATCACGGATATGGAATGTCTTAACAGGTTTCTTCAAAAAGAAAGAAAGGGATAGAGAGAGAGAGAGAGACAAATTCTATATGGAGTATTTTAGCATGGAAGTTGTTAATTTATTTTGGCTTATTGGCAGTGCTGCCTGTTATATATACACTAAGCTGCTTTCACTATTCGAAGTTTCCTAGCAACAGAGGCTAAAAATTTCCAGATTCAGATTGACCTTTTGAGTTAGTTTGATCATCCATCAGTAGTGACCCCAGATTTATGCTGTTCTGCTTCAGGTGCCATAGCAGTCTAATTTCCAGTTAAGATTGGGTTCAACAATCTTTCTTAAAAATAAACTAATCATCTAGAGGGCCAAGCTTTGATTGTTTCAATAGTCAAGAGTTATATGTTCTCATGATCTAATCTCTTTTTGAGAATCATGTTCTCATGATCTAATCTGAATAAATTTGAATGCTGCAAAGTTAATGTACCATTGTGTTTCCTTATGTTCCCTTGTCATTCTTTAGTTACGTCCCTGTATAAAAAAGTTAATGCTGCAAAACTTTTACCAGTTGTTCACAATGCTCTTCACTGGATAGATCATAGATCATGTAAGATGCAACGCTTTAACTAATATACAATTTGAAAAATAAATTATGGGCAAAATGCAGTTCACAAAGCCCGAAATACCAACCAAACATGCTTTTTTTTTTTTGGGGGGGGGTGGGGGGGGGGGGGGGGGGGGTGGGGGTGTGGGGGCCAAAATACATTCAGTGCCTGGAAAGTTTGTGAGATATTTTCAATTACAATGCTTATTGTTCTTCAACTTCGTTGACCTTTTAAAAAAAAAAAAATTTGCATGGAATTTGATCATTATACAATGAATAGCTCCTTCACAGGTTTGTGTTTGCGGGTTTCAATATAAGGTTTTATTTTGACTCCATTTAAAATTTAATCTCATTTAGTAAATTGCATAAATGGTCTAAAAATTAACATTATTTCCCTGGTCTTTTCCCTATGATGACAATGAATGGAATTAATTTGCTGCTGCTTTAGCAAAAGCAAACTTTGCAAAAGAATGTTTTGATTGTGTTGTTTGGCTTGAAGATTTGTCTTCTCATTGACAAATGATATATGTTATTTACAACTCTAAGAAGTTGGTTTAGTGGTTTCTAAAATTTTATGATATCTATGAGATCTTAAATTCAAAACCTTTAACCAGTTTCTTAGAGTCATCACAAGAGATTCCTCCCGATCATAACTCAACATGCATGGAACAAAAAGATTACACATACTAAAGGGAATATTTAGGTGCTTAAAGAGTTTTAAATACCTCTATTTTTCAAAAAAAAAAAAAAAATCTATAAAACTTTCTATTAAAAAAAACATAATGATTATGTAATAGCCTTTCATATATATATATATATATATATTTCGTAAGATAGAAAAACCAACTAAAAATTATATTTATAACTAAAATTTGCATAATTAATTAATCAAAGAAAGAACAAATTAGAAACCTATTAAACTATTCATACTTAACCCTAATATGTAGAATATCCAAATAATATCACACATATCATGAAACGTGATCAAAAGTAGACACATATCATAAGCCTTACCAACCCAATCTTTGCCCCTAGTCCCACACTTCCAAACATTAAAAAAAAAAAAAAAAAAGCCAAAGAAAAAAAGAGGGAAACGTGGGCCTATCCATAATAGTCAAAGTCTGATAATAGGTTCAATACCATGGCCCATTAAAAACAAAAAAACACACACACGCACAGAGGTAACGCTAAAATAAAAACCCTAGCACTCTTAAATCTCAACCTATATATATACACACAGTGCACAAAACCCTAACTCCTCCCAAAGCTTCATTTCAGCGCTGCCTCTTCTTCAAGGTTTTTCCTCCTCTCTCTCTCTCTCTCTCTCTCTGACTGACTTTATTTTCTTAATAATTTTTATTTTTTGAAATAGTAGTATTGAAATAGTTTTTTTTTTTTTTTTTTTTTTTGTTTGAAAAATTTGAAGGTTTTAGAGTGAATCAAAGCGCTGTAACAATGTCTACCGGTGAGCTCGCTTGCACCTACGCCTCTTTGCTTCTCCATGACGATGGAATCGCTATCACTGTAAGTCCCACTTTTTTTTTTTTGGGTTTATTTATTTTGTACAATTTTATGTTAAATATTTTGGTTCTATGTTCTTTTTACCATAATGCAGATTATTGTTAGATTATATTAGATCATTGATTATTCGATATTTGTGTATATATTAATATATGTTATATGGGTTTTTTTTTTTTTTGAGACCCATTTGAGTTTATTGTATTTCCTCTAATTTGATTTAATTTTTGTTGGACTTACTATTCATTTTTATTTGAAATACAATATTTTGATTTGAAAACCCAGAACAGTGGTAGACAACTCTAACGTCATTTGAAGTTTATTGGGTTTATATTTATGTGTATAATTATATTTGAGGTTGCTGTATTGTGGGTCATTCTTCAAATTGATGTGAATTTTGTTATTATATTTTATGATTTTTTTTAATGGTTCTTTTGGGTGTTGGGTGGGTGGGTTGGAATTTGTTTTAATTTGAGGTTGAAAATGAAACGTTTTGTTAGAATTCTATGTGTGTCCTTGTATTTGATGTAGAGTTAATTGTTTTTTTTTTTTTTTTTTTTTGGTTGAAATTATTTTAATTGTGATATAATTCTTCAACAGTCCGAGAAGATTGCTACATTGGTGAAAGCGGCCGGAGTTTCAGTGGAGTCGTACTGGCCTAGCCTGTTTGCGAAGCTTGCAGAGAAGAGGAGCATTGATGACCTTATTCTTAATGCTGGTTCTGGTGCTGCTGCTGCTCCAGTCGCTGTTTCTGCCCCTGCTGGCGGTGCTGGTGGTGCTGTTGCTGCAGCTGCCCCTGCTGTTGAGGAAAAGAAGGTATAAATTACTCTAAACCTAGTTGATATGATACTTGGATTGTATAAGTTTTGGTTGAACCACTGGACCTAGTGATTGACTTGAGCCACTGTCCCAAATAAGAATAGAAAGTGACCTTGGAATAGCAGAAAAGATTGATACTTTAGGTGCTTTTTGCCTTTTCTTATTTTGAGTAGAAATCTTAGCTTCTGATGCTTCTCTTTTTTGGTTATGTAAACAGGAAGAGGTACAGGAAGAGAGCGATGATGGTGACTTGGGATTCAGTTTATTTGATTAGGTTTTCCTACCAGTTTGTCTTCTTTTATTGCTAGGCAGGTTAGGACTGAGAGTGGTCACAGAGTTTAATTTTTGCCTGGTTTTTGATAAATTATATGAAATTGCTATATGTTGAACTGGCTATTTAATACGTTAAAGTTATAATTCACAGCTAGCTGGAATATATCTATTTTGTTATGTGTTGGGTCTGTTCCTTTGAATGTTATTAGCAGTGCAATCATCTCATTTACTTAGAATTTCTGATTTTCTTATGATGAACATCCGAGAAAGAAAAAATGGAGGGTATTGGGTTGGAATCCACTTTACAATGGCCGACCATTTTGTTCTGTATATCCTGTAAAAGCACTATAATGGGCTTTGCAATATTGGGTTGCTCCTTTGCTTTTCTTGAATTATGATCTTTTAAATGAGCACTACTGCCAGTTGGTGTTTATTATGACATGAATCATTGTTTGTGAGACAAGGCTTTTAGGGCCTAGAGGCCAAAACTCCACAATTAGTTTGTTCTGAAACCTTTGCTCAACTTTTGCCTCATTTGTGTATAAAAATTAAAACTTCCCGTTTTCTCTTAATGAAAACAATTAATTTGGTGTTTTACCATTAATTGTATGAGAGGTGCTGCTAGTGAGGTTGAATAATATTCCCCCCTTTATGGGCTACATCTTTTATGGCTTGTTTGGAAGTTTAGAGAGGGAGGAGAGTAGAGGAGAATGATTCACCTCTACCTTATTTGGATGTTTTTAAAATTAGTAAGGGGGAAGGGAGTAATTAGCCCTTTCTCTTGTGTAATTTTGTTAATATAATAAGGGTAAATTAGGTAATTTACTTGGTTAATAGTTTATGTACTCTACTCGCCCTCCAAATTTCTCCAATTTGGGGGAATTAAAATTGGGAGGCTAGAAGGAGTCCAAACCCCTCCAAACTCCTCAAAATTCCTCCCCCTCATTCTTTAAAAAACTTCCAAACAAGGTAACTGCATTACTCTCCCTCCTTTTACTCTACTTCTCCTCTTTTTTTAAACATCCAAACATGCCATTAGCGCCTAACATATCTACAATCCTTGGGATCTAATGTTAATTTCATCTCTCTTTTACATTTCACCGAACTCCTTCCATTTCTCTTCTGTTCTTTTCTGTTTGAACAATGGGTCAGTTGCTAGCCTATTAGTTGAACGAGGCAACTGAGCTCAAATATGCTTGTTGAATTTAAAATCTCAAATTTCTTAAAATAAGCATGGGCTATCATCATATTATCACTGGCAGATTATTTACCTAAATTTTCTGTGTTTTGATGGTCCTACTTAGCAGCTTGAGGCTTGAGCGATTCAAGAGCGCATAGCACAATAATCTGTGAAAAATAATTGAGACTCTAGATTTATCATAAAAAAGTTCTGCTCAAAGCTTTTTTCTACTTGATTGTTGTGGGCCTGACATTGAGGTTGGTTTCACATTTTTTTAGTAGAAATGGTTAGTTTTTGGAATTTAAAGATGATTACTACTTACAGAAAGGAGTGAAAATTGTAGGGACTTTTTATTTCACTAAATAAAACTGAATCCTGTTAACTGACAGCTTCACTTTTTAGTTTTTCTAAATAAAGATATTTAGAGTTGAAATCTTTATCTCCTATTGTAATTATTAAAAAAAACAAAAATAAAAAAGGAATCCACGAAATATCTTAACAAAAATCAAGCCTACTAAAAATTTTGCTGGGAGGGAGACAATTTGTTTTGAGACAAAGATTAAAAACTCAAAGTTCTTAAAGGGGTGGAGAGAATCCCCCCCTCTATTCTCTCCAATGCTATTGTTTTGAGGAGAAAAAAAAAACTTCAATCTAATTGCCTCAACCAAACAATTTAGATATCTAGATATATCTCTCTTTTCTCACCCTCCCTTGTCTCTATTCTGATATCTCCATCCCTACCAAAACATTTGTTTTTTATGGGTTTATTTTGGCCAATTAAGATCTGGGATTCCCCCATGAAAATGAAAACGTGTCACCAAAATCAGTTATCTCGTGTGAGAAAAATGAGAATTGGTTTTCCACTTTCCTTCTTTCCACCCTGGTCCCCAACACTTGCCGACAGGTACACACCCAAAAACTACCTTCTCTTACGCGTCATTACTCTTCTTCATCCAATAAACAAAAATTCTATATAACACAAGCTATATAGATGTAAAAGTTCTAGATAACACAAGCTAGATAGATGTAAAAGTGATCGAAAATCAATTACAATCTACCATATAAGATAATTGTAGCTAAATTTATGATTTAGTATGTGATACTATAATTACTTTCCAATAAAATTAGTCATAGCGTGTGAAACAAACACTCTCAATTTCTTAACTTTTCCAGCTTTCTTTTTGAAAAATGCTAAGACCACAACAATTTACACATTAGAATTTTTTTTCACCACTTTTTTTTTACCGTGTGACTAATTATAACAAAAATTGTGTCAATTTTTGTGATCTTAAAATTTTTCCTTATAATAATCCAATAGGTCATCCAACTAATTGTGACAAAAGTTGGGTAAGTTTTTGGGTGTCATACATTTTTTTTTCCTTTCTAATCCGTTGGGCCGGCCAACCAATCCAATCTAAGCCGTCCACGTTTCCATCACCGAGGGTCAAGATTCAAACGACCAATCTACATTATCCTAGTAGTTAATGGTTAGTTTCCTTCCAGCTCTTTCTAGTTTCCACAGAATCCAAATCCTATCTCAAATTCTCGAAGTCTCAATCTTTAAATACCTCCTCCTACTACAACCTTTTTCCACACAAAAATTACAACAAACAAAACAAACACACTCTTCGTTTTGCACATCATAAAAGGTGAAAACCTTCAAAAACATCTTTGAATTGCAATTGCATTCCTTGTTTCTTTTCATCAAAATCATCAATGATGTCGATGTTCAGTTCCTTCGATGCTCTCTGCCAGAAGTTGAGTTTCTCTATGGGTCAGAGCTCAAAGCCTTTGGTGTCAATGAAGAATAATGGTGAAGAAGGGAATTCTAATTCTACACCACCAGGTCAAGTTAGCAAAGCCCCCCTCCAACAACCTCGGAGTCAGCAGAGGAATCCGAGGTTCGCACCTGAGCTTGATGGTGTCTACTGTTTTGAAACCATTGTACCTTATTAGAGATTTTTTGAGTTAGTCACCATAATGTCTTGTAAAAGTTAGTCAAAATTAATTCAATACAATCTCATATTCTTTTCCTTAATTTTCTATTTTTTTTTTCATGTTCATGCACAAGAAATTCTGATATATTATTATTGGAATGATTGAGATTTGGGGTTAAGAGAACATTTGCAGAGACAACAAGATACTAAAATAATTAGGCAAAATTTAGGAACAGTGCTTAATGATTCTTATATTCCTCCCTTAAAATTTTGATACGAGATTTTATTTTTTTATGAATGAAAATGTATTTTATTAGTTAAGTAGTTATATATGATAGAATCTTAAGCGGATAATTTAAGGGAAAATATCTAAGATGGTTTAGTTTATATATTTTTTTCTAAAATAATTAATCGAATGGTTCTTAATACTTCTCATTTAATATAAGTTGTTGGGGTTTTGAGATTATTGTAGCTAAGAATGAATATTTTGAGCGGGTTAATTCAAAAATTTTAATTCAGTATTTTTACTCAAAACAATGTTTATACCATTCATTTATTTCGAAATTTAATTATTTAACTAATTATTCACTTGTAAATGTAACAAGAAATTCGAAAATCAATCCTATAAACAGTTCAATTGCCAATTGGAGGGTATTGTCAAATGTTTTTTTTAGCTCATAACAACTTAATAGGTGGGAATGAGAGGGATTAGATGAGATAATATCACTTAGTCATAAAGTTCTTGTCAGATTGGTAATAAACTTGTGCATTATATGTTTGCTAGTCTAGAACCCAATTTTTACTATTTTTGAGTAGATAAAGTTTCTGCCCCTACCCACCCCCCCACCCCCCCCCCCCCCCCCCCAAAAAAAAAAAAAACGCTTCTCTATGTTTCTTTCTTATAATCCTCATCTCTCTCTCTCTCTCTCTCTCTCTCTCTCTCTCTCTTAAAGCAATTTTATAAGACTTCATTTTTTTTTTATTAGCAAATTAGCCAACAAACTAAGGGAGCTTGAGTTTCTAACACATGCGGAGAATCTTCAAAATAAAATAGTGTTATATGAGTTTTCTAACACATATAAGTATATAACTAAATTGCCTAGCATTTTGGTATAAAATGAATTATATCATGATGCAGGGACAAACAAGAATGAAAAATGTTTTGGCAATACTTTTACCCACATGTTTTTTGTTTATCTATTTCCCTAGTCGTTATCCATTGATTCTAAAAATGTTTTGCACAAGCTTATAAAAGGATAAGGGATTAGTATGTCCATTAATTATTGTTTAGTTAATGAATTTGTTTAATGAAAATTTTTAATACCTCTTTTATAGAAAATATAAAATGCTGTAAAAAAAAATCATTGTAAAAATAGTTTACCTTTTCTTTTTTATAAGGAGTATGAATGGATGACAGAGATCCCCAACTCATCAATTCTTTGGCCTCTAGCTTATGCTCTATCCACCAAGTTACAAGAAGTCATTTGAACCATTAGTGCAAGTGGTGCATCATATCAAAAATATGATAAATGAAAGTAAGATAACATAAAAAAAATCAAGAATATGAATGCTTACTCTATCACTTCATATGACGTGGCTTACTTTAAATCTATAAAGTTTCTCCAGTAGTCTGGATAAGGTTATCTTTGTGTTTTCTTGCCGTCCTCCAACAGTCCAACTATTATTTTGAGATATTGTATTAAATCATAAAAGATACTGTACTTACTAAAGGGTACCAAGGGAGTTATCTTTGAGTAAATCTCTGATTAAGAAACTAATAACATATTGTTTAGACATTGCGTCTAAAAAATTCCATCATTTGTAGTTTGATTTAAATTATTTTGTTAAATCTTCCTTTTCTCATTCTTAAGTAAGTGCACTAAAATGAAGCAAAATGACCAAAATAGATTGAAGTGAACCAAATTAGACCAAAATGGACCAAATTAGATCGAATTTGACCGAACTGGAATAAAATGGACCAAAGCTAGCTGAATGGTTTCAATTCTTACTCTCTTTTTAAATTTTTATTATCTTTATTAATTTCATTCATTAAACTAAGGTAGAGATGCAGGAAAGAATTATAAATCCACCAAGAGAGAGAGAGAGTAATCACCTTCTTGTGTAGGAAAAATATGAATTAAATGAGATAAAATAATATATTGTAAAGAAGATGGGGATAAGTAGAGCCAAAATAAAAAGAAGAAGAATGGATGGAGGAAGAGTAACAGTAGGGTAGAGAATGGTGGGGAGATAAAAAAGGTAAAATGGAGGGGGAAATGTTGGAGGAAGTGAGAAATTAAGAAAAAGAAGAAGAGTTTAAAATGAGATAATAAGAGTTGGAAATCCTAGGATGATGTGGCACAATGAGAGAGTAGCAACATTAGATACTATTCTTCAACTTTTATATATTATTGGTCGCAAACCCGCGCGTTGCGCGTGATAATTTTTTAAATAAAATACTATTTTAGTCTCTAGATTTCATAAAGAGTTTTTTTTTTTTACATAGTTTTATCATATTTTTCATAATCTTATCTATAACATTTTTTACCATTATCATATATTTATTGGTTGATGATTTGCATAACATAGACATTAAATAAGAGGTAGAACCATTCAATAATTTTTTTTTAGTCATGGTGTATGAAGATTATGATTATATATATATATATATAATCCCTAGTTAGAATTTGATTAGTTTTAAGTTTAAATTTTTATTATTATATTTAATTGTTGATTTTATTGCACTATAAAGTTTTCAATATCCTCTGTATAGTCATCTCTATTTTATTTTTTACTCCTCTTTACCACTTTTTATTTTCCAAATAACAATTATTAATTAACGTTCGATTTCATTTCTTTTTTTTCTTCCTTCATTTATTTTTTATTTTTATTTTATGTTCCTTTGCTAATTGTAAATTTTATGATTATCAATAAGAAATAGATATCATGGATGGCTTAAATAGTTATAAATGTAGTTACGTTGGTGGTATGTTAAAAAGTCTTTTTTTTTTTTTTTTTTTTTCCTGATGAATTTTCAAGGAAATATGAAAGACATTTCTCTAGTTTGGTCTCAATCAATTAAGATATCCACAATATATTAACGGAAGTAATAATGAGCCTAAATTTTTTTAATGTATGAAGTGGTTAGGTTAGTGGTATGTCAAAGGTTTAAAAAAAAATTAAAAATAATTCCAAGGAAATGTAAAAGGCCTTTTTTTGAAAAAAGAAATTGTGACTTTTTGAATTGTAAAAATATGATTGTTTTAATTACCTTGCTTATAGATTTCTGTGGGGCCAGAAAGTCAGGCAGCCTCGGCCCACTTTGAACCGGGCCCAAAAGCCCACGCTGAGGATGTATGTAGGGTCCGAGGATGAAAGTAAGAAGCCTAGTGTCCAAGAAGCTGGTTCGAGGACAACCCTGTCCTTGGACATCCGAGACCATAAGAGTGAACAGGCAACACACCATCAAGGGGGGTCTTCTTGAATATCCAAAGAGGAAAGAGCAAGTACCTCGCGTCAGCAATGGAAGCACAGTGGAGGAGCAAGTCTAGGACGAACTGTCACCTCCACATTAAATGCCCACAACTAATGTCCTAGCCGCATTAATGAGGAGGAGATTCCAGAACAGTGCTGCCTTAGTTGCTGCAACCCACAGGAAGAATGGGAAGGCTGCTGATGGGATAGGTACTTAAGTAGTGGCTTGTTTGTTCAACAAATGTAAGGTTAGGATCAATTGAGAAAGGAGTATATAATGTATGGAATCCCTCTTGGAAAGGGGGGATGGAAAAAAGAAGAGGAAGACGGTAGCAACCTGTATTCTTTCAGAAGCAATTGTAACCAATCACTAAAGAAGGAATAAGAACTGCAAGCGCCCAAGAGAAAGGCCGAGGAGCATCATTATTCATTTTTATCTACGTTCGTACTATTTAAATCCACGAGCAACCATGCATGGTCATTGCATTCCTTACTAGGGCCTAGTTCTTGACCCCGCTCTCTACAAATTAATTGTAGGGCTAGCTAGGCTTGGGTCCACTCTCTCAACACGTAGGAAGGCCCGAACTTGATCCCTACAATTTTGTTATTAAGTTATAAACATCTAAATTAAAGTAGATGAATATATAAATACAAAATTATATGTAAAGTTACAACTGCATAATATAAATATGTATAGATATATATATATATATATATATATATTTTATTATTATTCATAAATCATGTAGGGACTCAGTTTAGGAAGGTTCTCCAACAATACATTTTTAGAGAGTGGGTCGAAGGGTTAGGCGCTCAAAGGCCAACAACGGAGCCCAAGCCACTTTCTTTTATTGAAGGATAATAAGCCCAATTTACAATTGAGGGTAACTCCTCGGCCCCTGGCCGGGGAGGGTTTCCCTCTTTGAACTAACATCGCCTAGGAGCCATTTTATGACCTTCTCTCTAAATCACCTTCACCCCCAAAAAATCCCCCCCTTTAAACTCTTTGCTCGCCTTTCTTATATAGTTCTCTCCCTCCTATCCCCTTCTTCCTTCTGTTGATCATTTATTGACTTTTCCTCTGACCGTCCGTCCCATCAAAGGCCTTATCCGTGCTCGAGTGGCTTACCATGATCGATGTTGCCTTGCCAAGGGGTTACATTCCCATTAATGCGGCCAAGGGGGTTAGGTGAGCGCATTCAATGCAGAGGTGACAGCTCGCTGAGGCTTGCCCCTTCACCGTGTTCCTGTCGCTGACGCGTGGCACTGGGTCATCTCCTCCTCGGATATTCAAGGAGTCCCCTTCGGTGGGGAGGTACTCATGTTCTTCTAAGGTCTCGGACGCTCGAGGGTGGGCTCCCCTCGGATATGTTCCTTGGGGGTCGGTCCTCGCGCTTTCATCCTCGGACCCCCCTGTATCCTCAGCGTGGGCCCTTGGGCCTGGCTTGGAGTGGGCCGAGGCTACCTGATTTTCTGGCCCCCACAATAACCCCTCAAAATCATGCTGCACGCATTCTCGGGCTGGGAGGAGGATTTTGACATCCTCAGGCCTGCTCCGTATCCAGTCGAGCCTTACGCCCTCTGTCAGCACTGGGGTCTTTTCATCTGCTCAAGGCACGTTGCTGACGTTTCGGAACGCACAACGTGCCCATCATTAAATTCAGGCGGCTCTGTGCTCCCCATATTTAACGAGGCGTTACCAATCCAACGGTGGAGGTTTGTTTTGCATTTATGGGCGAGAAAACCCGTACAGCTCTTCGATTTGGGGTATAAATACCCATACGAACCGCTTCTTCCTGTTCCTTATTTGCAATCAAGAATTCTCGCGCGTCCTTCCTGAGTTCAGACACACTCTCACTTACATCTCCAGCACAAAAAAGCCTGTCCGAGGAGCTCCTCTTCTTTCCAGTAAGTCGCTCTACCCCTCTCTGAGCTTTCTTCCCCTTTACTCCTTCTCCTTCTTCACTTGTTCTTTCTTAGTTCCTTTAGGCGTCAACTGGGATGGGTAGGTTTAAGAAATACGTCCACATTGAGGAAGCGATGGAGAAATTCATCGCCGACTACAGAATTCCCGGTAATGTAGGTTTGAGATATTGTGAGGATGGGGATTGGCGCTTACACAGACGGGAGGGCGAGGTGGTAATCCTCATTGTCGCCTTCCTTGAAGGGGGCATGATGATCCCCATGGGGTCGGTGATGAGGGACTACCTCACGCATTTTCGGTTGGCCCCTACCTAGTGTGGGATAAATGTCTTTAGAATTTTGGGTTGTGTGGACGCCCTGAACGAGAAGATGGAGCTAAGGTTGACCCATCATGAAGTGAACTGGTGCTACAACCTTCAGCTCCTTAAGGGTAAGTCTTATTACCTGAAGATGAGGGACGACAGGGTGCGGCTCATCCAATGCCTCCCTGAGTCCAGCAAGGGGCTAAACGAGGATTTCCTTATTGTGTCAGGGGAGTGGCACGATGGCCTTCATTGCCCAACAACGGAGGGAATACCAGGTGGGGCAGTGGGAGTAGGAGGGGTTTCAAGTTCTCTAGTCTTTTTCCTTTCCCTTTTTCTTTTTACTAATGTGGTGGTGTTTTCCCTTGCAGACCCGCACGCTTTTGAGCGCCATTTCCACCTGGTCAACCGGAAAGATTTGCAGAAGGTGCTGAGGGCGTCAGTTTATATAAACTAGGACGACAACCAAGTTAGGGCCGCCCACAAGATCTTGGGGTATACTCCTGTCCAGAAGTCATTCCCGGTTTTGAAGCACGTGATAAGAGCCAACGACCCTCGGCTTTAGAGAATTATTGTGACTGAGGACGGATTTTCATTCCCCGAGGAGCCCTCCAATCAAGAAGTTGTTACCCTAGCCGTCCCCTCTTCTTCCCAAGTATTCGTCGAGGCTGTCGAGGAGGATCCAAAGAGGGAAGGGGACGCGTTTGACGCTTTCGCTTAGCTTGATCAGTCCGAGGACCCTCACGGGGACTTGGGTGATCCTCGTTTGACCAAAGCAGACCTCCTCGCTTCAAAAGCCCCTCCTCCGCCAATGATGGGTTATAAGAGGAAGCCCACCACCAACTTGTTAGACCTGATTGAAGGCCAGCCGGGAAAGCCCCAACAGAAGCTTCCCCCTCCTCCTCCGAAGACTAGGTCGACTTCCGCTTAGCAGAAGCTTCCTCCTCCTCCTTCTTCCCAGACGAGCCTGCCCCTTGGGTCCGTGCCTGCCGACCCCAAGAAGAAGAAGAATAAGGGCAAAAGGCCTATGGAGGATAAGACGGTGTCCTCGCAGGAGGAGGACAGTACTCTGCGGCTGTCCAAGCAGTTTAAGATAGGCGACAAGAGCCAGGACAGACAGGTCGTCGATACCACGTCCGAGGCTCAGGCCTAGCTTCCAACCCCGATGCTCCATGGGGAGCCCTTGAGGGATAACGCCTCCCTCAGAGACTTCAACGAGGGTGAAGGCGCGCACGTGGCCGATGCGTTGGAGAGGTGTCTGTTGCTCCCGGCAGATATGGCCGAGCTGAACTCCTTGAGGAGCAAGCAGGTTTTCCTCAGCCTTAAGCGATATATGGGGATAGTAAGGGCTATAATTTTACTCCTCTCCCTTTCTTTTCCTTTTCCCCCTTTTTCTTTCGTTGGGCTTATAGCGCATCGATTACTCTGGCAGGCTATCCAGGCCATCTATAGATTGGAGGGGGCGGCGAACGACTAGGGGAAGGCCCTCGGCTAAGAGCGTGATTGGCACTTTCAGGCTACCTGGGCTCTGAAGAACTCCGAGGCTGACCTTGCCAAGGCCCGAGAGGACTTGAGGGCAATAACCAGGGCTCGGGACAGTGCAGAGTCTGGTCTTGAGGGTGCCTAGAACCAGGCCAATGAGAAGACAAAGTGCTTGGGCGAGGCGGTGGAGCAGTTGTAGATCGCGAGGGATCTGATCGCAGATCTACAGGCTAAGGTGACAGCGGTCGAGGGGGCCCATAGAGAGGCAAAATGGGCCAGAGACCAGGCTAGGCGGGCTAAGGACGAGGCGAATTTTGGCAGGGAGATGGCCCTGACTACCAAGGAGGAGGCTGAGACTGCAGCCTACATTGATGGGGTGGCTGCGGTAGAGGCCCACTATAAAGCTCAAGTTTCGGGGGTATGTAGGCGATACTGCTCCCAAGTCTAGGCTGAGGCCCTCAAACAAGCTGGGGTGGAGGCCACATCCGACCTGTGGAAGGCGGAGAGCGTGTACTACCCCCTGCTATCCGCGAGGCCGCCCCTGATGGCGCTAAGGCTGGGGAGATTGTTGAGAAGGTGGGGGCTGCCGAACAAAGGGAAAATCCGAGCGAGGAGGTGCCCTAAGAGGTAGCGGAGGTCCCATCCAACGCTCAGATCCCCACCACTGAGGAAGCAACCCTTCTCGCTGTACCCCTAAAGGCCGCCCCCTCAGGCCAGGGCTCGGAGGAGTCAGAGGTTGCCCCTGTCCAGCCTGAGCAAAAGGAGTAGATTCCCTGGCGTCTCAGTTCATCCTGCTTTCGTGTCATTTTATTTTATTTTGTTGGCTTTTTTTTTTTGGTTTAATTTCCCTTCTTATCTATTTTGGGTTGTTTGTTTGTTTGCACGCTATTTGCCTCCTTTCTTTTCTTTTCATTTGCATGAATTGTATCTCGGCCAGTTATGCCAGTAACCATGATAATGGGGAAAGAATGTATGCGTGGGCAGTCCCCTTATGTCCCAAGGGTCAGGTAGGACTTTGGTCATTTCCTAACTTAGGGTATTTTGAAGTAGTTAGTTTCCCCAGAGGATTGAGTCTGAGGACCATGCAATGCCTTGGTTCTGTCTAACATTTAGGATATTTTAAACTGGTTAGTTTCCCCATAGGCTTGAGTCCGAGGACCATGCAATGCCTTGGTTCTGTTTAACACTTCCGTTCTTCTGTAAATATCTAGTGTTTCCCCATAGGTTTGAGTCCGAGGACCATACAATACCTTGGTTCTGTCTAGTACTCAGGTATAGTCGAGTGGTTAGTTTCCCCATAGGCTTGAGTCCGAGGACCATGCAATGCCTTGGTTCTGTCTAACACTTCCATTTTTCTATAAGTATCTAGTTTCCCCATAGGTTTGAGTCCGAAGACCATGCAATACCTTGGTTCTGTCTAGTACCCAGGTATAGTCGAGTGGTTAGTTTCCCCATAGGTTTGAGTCCGAGGACCATGCAATGCCTTGGTTCTGTCTAACACTTCCATTTTTCTGTAAGTATTTAGTTTCCCCATAGGTTTGAGCCTGAGGACCATGCAATACCTTGGTTCTGTCTAGTACCCAAGTATAATCGAGTGGTTAGTTTCCCCAAAAGCTTGAGTCCGAGGACTATGCAATGCCTTGGTTCTGTCTAACACTTCCATTTTTCTGTAAGAAGGGGTTTGTCCTCGAACCGCTACACTGGAGACAGCTCCTCCTCGGGTCGGATGGTTAACCCTACGGTGCTTTGGGGCAGGGATTGTTCGGACTTTGATCTTACAAGTAGCATTGACCTCGCCTTCAACTCCAGTTCCTGCCTTCCTCATTTACGAGGCACCCTCTGGCCGTTTGCGCTCTGCGCTTGACGCTTCGATGTGCAAGACGCACCTCCACTAATATCCTCGTGAATTCATACGAATCCAGCGGTTTACGGTCTCCTTGGGATTTGGCATCCTTGTGATTAGTACTGCTGATAATTCTCTTTTCGAACTTAGTGTGGGTTAACTCCCACCAGTCTTCATCCTCTATATAAGGCTTTCTGGGGAAAATGTTTCTCCACACTCCATGACTTTCCCACCACGACTAGAAACACGTCATTTTAGCTCCCCGAGCCCCTTCAATAACCCTGTCAGGATTGTGACCAGAGTTGGAAGATATGGGGCGGCCCTCGGCGGGTGTAAGGGCATACGGGCCTAGGGCCCTACCGCCTCGGCCAAGAGCCGTTGTGACCGCAGCCCCCATTGGGCTTCCGGCACGGCAGAGTCTAGGCATAACCCTAGTTGTGCCCTGCGCGGTGGCCAGGAGGGATATCTTTGAAGTACCTAACGTTCCTCCCCGGGGCGCACCCCTGCCGAAGGAGATGCCCAAGATCACGTCATGGTTGGTGCCCGAGTATCGCCGTCTCCACCGGCCAACGCAAGCGAGGGTTGGGGAGAATCAAGGGAACATCATGAGGGAGGGCGTCCCGGTGCCCATACGTCGGCTCCTCTTTTTGTTCCAGCTCCGTCGCACCGGACAAGGAGTTGTTGGTGGCCTTTGAGCATACTAGCCTCAGCCCCGTTCCCTTTAGCTAGTTTTAGAACAGGTCTGCCTGGACCTCTGTTTGCAGAATTAGCTTGTAAAATTAGTTGTAAAACACGCCTGCCTGAGCCTCGGTTTGTATCCTATACTTTTCTATTTTATAAAATAATACGAAGTTCCTTTTCTTTTCTGCTGAATCTTCTATTTCGGACCTTTTACTTTTCTGCAATGTTTGTTTTTCTTTTTTTTTTTTTGTTTTTTTTTTGTTTTTTGTTTTTTTTTTTTTGATGCGTCGCTACCAACCTTCCGTAAAATGACTACTTAGGAATGATCGCCCGTTGTGCCCGTCAGTGCACTAATCCTTCCCACAGACGGCGCCAATTGTAGGGACTTGGTTTAGGAAGGTTTCCCAACAATACATTTTTAGAGAGTGGGTCGAAGGGTTAGGCCTTCACAGGTCAACAACGGAGCCCAAGCCACTTTCTTTTATTGAAGGATAATAAGCCCAATTTACAACTGAGGGTAACTCCTCGGCCCTTGGCCGAGGAGGTTTTCCCTCTTCGAACTAACATCGCCTAGGAGCCATTCTATGATCTTCTCTCTGAATCACCTTCACCCCCAAAAAATCCCCCCCTTTAAACTCTTTGCTCGCTTTTCTTATATAGTTCTCTTCCTCCTATCCCCTTCTTCCTTCTGTTGATCATCTATTGGCCTTTCCTCTGACCGTCTGTCCCATCAGAGGCCTTATCCGTACTCGAGTGGCTCACCATGATCGATGTTGCCCTGCCAAAGTGTTACATCCCATTAATGCGGCCAGGGGGGTTAGGTGAGCGCATTCAATGCAGAGGTGACAGCTTGCCTGAGGCTTGTCCCTTCGCCGTGCTCTTGTCGCAGACGCGTGGCACTGGGCCCTCTCCTCCTCGGATATTCAAGGAGTCCCCTTCGGTGGGGAGGTACTCGTGTTCTTTCGAGGTCTCGGACGCCCGAGGGTGGGCCCCCCTCAGATATGTTCCTCGGGGGTTGGTTCTCGTGCTTTCATCCTCGGACCCCCCTGTATCCTCAGCGTGGGCCCTTGGGCCTGGCTTGGAGTGGGCCGAGGCTACCTAATTTTCTAGCCCCCACAAATCATTATTTCATTGTTTACTTATAAATATCTAAATTAAAGTTTTTTTTTTAAAAAAAAACTCTAAATTAAAATATATGAATGTGTACAGGTAAAATTATATGAAAAATTAAAACTACCTAAGATGAACATTTAACCACTTGTAGATGTGTGTTTTTGAAGACTAAAAGTATACACAATTGCCTTGCAAATTATCAAATTTGTTAGCTTTACAAAACATATATTTCATCTTGCAAAAAACTTTACATGAACTCCTCTTTTATGACAAACTTTTTTTTTTTTTTCTTCTTGTCGAAACAACTTAAGAATATTAAGACTTAAGTTAACACATGTGGTAGTTGTAAAACACGTCAGTGATATGAAATATAGAAAAAAAAAATTTTTTAGTAGATTGTAATATAAACATTTTTTTTTCTCAATATTTTATGTAACTTTTCCCATAAGATCAATATTGTTGGCATCCTTTAAAGATGATACATAATATATGGGCCTAGACACATTCAAAGGGTGCTATCTAAATTATATGACCCTTTATCACACAAATATATTGATTCCCCTAATGTATGGTAATGGAAGGCAGGTTTGTGTCTAGCCATTTTCTTGATTTGTGCCGCATAATTTATTAGTAAGGAGGATGTGACTGAATTCAAATGTTGAATAAAATAAGATAAGAGAAAAAAAGAGTAAAAATAAACTATATAGCAGTAAACATCAAATTATCCAAGTTATTCTATGTAATATAATAACATTATATTATTATATAGTACTATATGTATAATGAGTAGGATAATATTTAATCAAATAGAATATAAAAGATAACATCTTAAAATACAAAACTAAATTGCATGAACCCAAAATAGAATTCTAATTAACACAAAAATTCATCAACTTAAAGGATTGATGCAATGAAAATAAAATATAAAAAAAATCAAACAAAAAATGAAAAAAAAAATTGAGAGAGAGAGAGAGAGAGGTAACCTTTTTTTGTGTAGAAAACTATGCATAGAATGAAAAGAGAAATGTCAAATTTATGGTAAGATGTTGAGAATAAAAAGAGTCAAAATAA
Source organism: Quercus variabilis (assembly GCA_030445155.1). Lineage (NCBI taxonomy): Eukaryota > Viridiplantae > Streptophyta > Magnoliopsida > Fagales > Fagaceae > Quercus > Quercus variabilis. The sequence goes on along the minus strand of CP129453.1, from coordinate 8,009,808 downwards.
AGGAAAACAAAAAGGTAGAGGAAGAATGATATTAAGGAAGAAAGTAGTGGGGAGATGAAGAGATAAAAGGGAGGGAGAGTTTTGGAAAATTAATAATAAAAATAATGGTTAAAAGATATTTAAAATTTTCAATAATGGAGTTTTTAAGTCATCTTAAATGAGAAAATATTTAAGAAATATATATAACAAAAATTGGAAATAAAAAATGATGACATGGCTGATGATGTGGCTCAATGTGAGTGTAGCAACATTAAACACTACACTTCAACTTTTAGTAATATATAGACTAGCCGCGAACCCGTGCGTTGCGTGTGATAATTATTTTTATGGTAGTTTTATTATGAAAAAAAATTTGCAATTTAATCTAATCTAATAATGAGTAATGCATTTTGTAATTATATTTTTATTTATTATAGGAACAATCATAAATGTAATATAGAAACAATCCAAAACACCAAAAAAACATAAACTAAAAAAAATTAATAAAACTTAACAATGATTAATTGAACCAATATTAGGATAAAATTTTGTTTTTGATAATCTATTAAGGTTAGTTTCTTTGTAGAAATTATAATTTCAGCCACCTAAAACATATTATCAAATAAAAAATTATTAACAAATTCTAAGAATTAAATTTCTATACAGGCATTGTTATAAAATAATAATAATTAAAATAAAATTGTAAAAGTTAAAATTTGTCACCTATCCGATTATTTTCGTTTGGCTAACCTTTGCTTTTCTTTAAATGAATGGCATTATAGAGTATTTCTAATACAATTATTAAGAATACTTTGTCCACCACAAAGGATTAGAAAATAAACAAAAATTAGTAAAGTCTTATAGTTTAACATTTAAATTGAGCACTATAAAAAATCATGCTATGTAACAAAATAAATACCGAATTATCCAAATCATGCTATATAATAGAATAATATTATATTTTTATATGCTATATTTAATTCTTTAGAACACAATAGGATAACATTTAACAATCAAAGAGAATAAAAAATAAAAACAACAACAACAATTTAAAAAACAAAACTAAATTGCATTAACCCAAAATAGAGTTTTAAAGAATATAAAAAATTATCAACCTAAAGTAGAGATGGAAGAAAAATGAAAATATCCACCAAAAAATTTAGAGAGAGAGAGAGAGAGAGAGAGAGAGAGAGAGAGAGAGAGAGAATTTTTTTTTGTGAGGGAAAACTATGCATAAAATAGAAGAGATAGTGACAAATTTATAGTAAGAGAGTGTGAATAAGAAGAGTCAAAAATAAAGGAAGATGAAGGGAAAGAGGAAGAATGATATTAATGTAGATGGTATTGGGGAGATGAAAATGTAAGGGAGGGAGAAAGATTGAAGAAGTAGTGGGGAGATGAAATGGTAAGAGAGAGAGAGAAAGGTTGGAGAAGGGTAAATATTAAAAAAAAAATGTTAAAAACTGTAGGGTCATTTTTCGTAGCCCAAGCCCAAAAGATACGGGTTAAAGGCCCAACGAACCCGGGACAATGAATTTGTAGAGAGTGGGCAAAAGAGCTGGGCAGGTTATGAAGTAAACAATGGTTGGCTAGGTTGCTTGCGGTGATGATAACATGAAATAATGCTTGAACAACTCCATGAATGAATGTCTGAAGAGGTCTTTTATTAAGTGAACAGAAGTTACAACATTCAGAGCTACAGTAAAACCTTTTCTCTCTCTTTTTCTTCCTCTTTTTTTATCAAGGACCCTTCTTCTTTATATAGCACCCTTTACCACCATCTCCACCGTCCACATATTCTTCATCTGCATATCCACTCAAGTGCACGTCACGTCAGGTGTTTGCTTTAGTTCTTGGTGAGTGGCGGTAGCTGATGTTGCACTGTTCAGGGGTCTTCTTCACATAAATGCGGCCAGAAAAGTTGTTGCAATGCATTAAATGCAGAGGTAGCAGCTTTTCCTTTAGATATTTTTTGTTCTGATCATCTCTAGACCTACCCAGGACTTATCATTATCCTTGGGATTGCTAGGAAGATTATTCGGACCTTCCACACGTATGTTTGATCAGGGCTGTTTGTGGCCGAGGAGTAAAACGTCTTCGGACTAGTAGGGACCTCTTCGGATGGTACTTCCCCTCTACTTCTGGGCTTCCCGCCTTCAGATGGGCCATCCCTACCCAACTATTGCTCATCGGAAATACAATGCTTCCTAACATGGTGCCCCAGGCCCGTTAAGTAGCTCTGAATTTTCAACCCCCACAATAGCCCCTCAAAATCTCTATTTCTTCCTCGCTTCCAAAGAGGAAAAATGGGATTTTGACTTGTCACGGAGTAAAAGCTTGAAAAATAGACAAAAATGCGGCCTGGCACGTGAGTAGGTATAGATGTGCGCGCTCCATCATGGCTGCCGTTGTCTTCCATATTCCCAAAGCGCTACATTAATTACTCCAGGGGGCGCCTTGTCCCTTGCATCCAACGGTGGGCTATTAATCCAACGGATGGGGTTCTTCCTCGGGATTTGGGCGAAATAACTTCCGCCCCTTCGTTTGACCTCGTATAAAATCTCAGAGGTAGACATTTCCCCTTTACTTGGCAGCTCTCAGATCATCCCACAAGAACAAACACACAAACGCTCCGAGCTCTTCTAATCGCTGATTTCGCTCCTTCCCAGAGTCCTCAGGAATCCTTCTGCGAGTTCAGAGATCAGCCTCTAGTTCAGTTCCTGTAAGTTCTCATCATCTCAATTCTTCAGTTTTCTCTTCGGCTGTCCTTTTTTCCTTTTGAGCGACCATTTTCGCGCTGCTACATTGTACCTTCATTTTTCCGTTGAGTGATGGGTAAACTCGAGTATTTGGTAGACAGCCCTGCCCAGTTGGAGAAGTTTAGAGCTGCATACCGCATACCTCCAAACGTGGGTGTGAGGTATTGCCCTCCAGAGAAAATATTAACTGATCGGAAAATGGGGGAAGTCGTGATCCCTGTCATCGCTTTCCTAGAAGGGGGGATGACGATTCCTATAGGCCCTATCACCACTGGTTACCTTCGAAACCATAGGATCACCCCTTGGCAGTGCACGCCTAACATGTTTAGGATCTTAGGAGCCATTGAGGACTTTAACCGCCACCTAAGGTTGGGGCTCACTTGGCTCGACGTGGTGCACATGTATGAGTTCCACAGCCAGCAAAGAGCGGGATATTATTTAAAATCCCGTTCCGACATTGTTAGGCTCATTTCCTGCCTCCCCAAATCCAATAAGGGGATGAAGGATGACTATGTGATCATCTCGGGCGCGTGGCATGACAGCCTTCACTGTCCGACCAAGCCAGGAGAGCCAGGTGGGACACATTAGACTTAGGCACACTAACCATAGGCTCAGGATCTTCATCTTTTAACAGCTTTTGATTCTTCTTGTGTTACTGTTTTTCAGTTTCTAATGATGCTCTGCTGTGACTTGTAATAGATAAAAGAAACATCTCTCCTCGGCTCAACCTCACCAACTTCGTCGTGCTTAACTTTTTGCTACGGTCCGAGATCTTTGTAAGCGAGGACGGACAACTCCGATCGGCTCCCCTCATCTTAGGGTACAAAGCGAAGCCGAAAGACTTCTAACCGGTCGGCAACGCTATTACTCAAGGAGATTATCGCCTCAACCGCATTGACGTCGCGTGGAAGGGTTTCTTGGCACCACACGATCTTCTACCAGTACCACACCCAAACCCCCAGGGTATACCTCCTCTCGTCCAGCCACCTCAGCAAGTCCCCTTCGGATCGGAGGTTGAGGGTGAAAAAGTTGGTTCTTCTACCTCCTCACTAGAAGAGCAGATCGACAAGTTCCACTTCGGGGGGGAAGCTTCGGGGGCAAAACAAGTGGTAGATGTCTCGGACGCTGAGGAAGAAGGTGACAGGCAGTCCAGCGTCCACCCACTTTTGATAACTGCCTTCCCCGACGACTCTTCGGACGAAGATATGGCGGATTTGAAACGCCTAATGAGGAACAGGGGCCAAAAGATCGAGCAGAAGGGCGCTGGGACCTCTCAACCAACAGTGACCCTACCTCTAGTGCCTCCTCAAGTTCCTGACGTCAGCTTGAAGCCCATGCCAAACCTGCAGAAGAAGAGGCCCCTCGAACCTGAGGAGAGGGAGCAAGGGGTGCCACCAAAAACAAACAAACAACAGAAGACGACGAGGGAGCCTTGAGGAAAAAGGGCCACTTCCACTGAAAGCCGAGACGAGGTCCTCGAGGCTGAGGTCTGCCGAGGAGGGGGACCTCGCATTTGGTCCCCAAGGCTGGAGCTGGATGGCGCCTTCATTCCTTGGGATACATCCCTCAGGAATTATGATGGGGGGAGGGCAGGATATGTTGCTAAGGCCCTGCAGCAGCCACTCTTCCTCCCTCACGATATGGAGTCCTACAGGCGTTTTAACCAGCAGGAGCTTTTATTATCCCTTGAGAGGGATATGGCCATGGTAAATGAACTCACTCTCTTAATTCGGGTTCTGTTTTCAATTTGCTTTGCTTCCTTTCTTCACCTTATGCTGAAAATGTTGTCATGTAGATTACTCAGCAAATCTATGTGGCCGAGGAATGGAACAAAAAGTCCCACCTTGAGGCCCAAATAGCAGCCCAGTCTCAATCCGAGGTGGAGAAAGCTCTTGGCCAGCTGAAGGAGGAGTATGCTCGCATGTCCGAGCAGATTAAAGTCGTGACCAGGCAGAGGGACAAGTTCAAGGCTGGCCTCCAAAATGCTGAGACCCAGGCCGAGGAGCAGCGCAAACAATTGCGTATGACAGAGATCAACTTGGCGACCAAAAGGGAGCTAGTGCAGGGTTTCAAGGTTGAACTCCAGAAAGCTAGAAAGGGCGCCCGAGCAGCCGAGCAGGAGGTTCAACTAGCCAAGGAGTCAGTTGAAGTTGAGAGAAAGGCGACATATCAGTTGGGAGTGGATGAGACTGGGAAACAGCTTACGGAGCAATTTGCTTTGGTTGCTCGCGAATACTGCGACGTAACCTGGCAAAAGGCACTGGACGCTGCTCCCAGAGCCTGACCCTCCTCCTGCTCCATAGCTTTTTGAGGTTACGGAGCAAAGCTTGGTCAGTCAAGCTTCCCCATCCGCCCTTGATGCGCCTAGAGAGGCTAGTTAGCCAGGTGATAAGGGCAAGCCAGCTGAACTAGCCAAAGACAAAGGTTAAGGGTTGGACGAGGAGAAGACTCCTGCTGAGCTCCTGAGCCAAGCCCCAGAAGCTGCTGCTCGGGCAGGCCAAGCTGCTGATCTTGTTGTCCCTCCAGCCAAAGAGTAGATGTATAGGGCTTTTTTTTTTTTTTTTGTTTGTTTGTTTGTAAAAGGTTGTAAGCTACTCTTTTAATCGATGAAGCAATTTCTCCTTTGCATTTATTTCCTTTATCGTGTGTGGTACAACCTATTACTATTATTAAGTCCTGTACTTTATCTTTATGGGGATGTGGGTGATCGTGGTCCTAATGTCATGTTAACAATGCGCATGACTAAGATTGGTATTAGAAACGGGCAGAATGTATGAAAACTATTACTAAACAACAAAAACTACAGGGGTTATAGTAAAAAGCTCCACAAGCCTTTCCAAATGTGCACAGAAGAATAAGAGGCAACATAGGTTAGGGTTAATTTAAACATATTCAGGAATTTCAATCATGGCTCATCAGAGAGTGATACTTCAATAAAAACCGTTACATTGGATTTAGATTCAAACACTCAGAGAGCTGTGATAGAGTGTTAACTTACTCAAGTCGCCTTGTCTGAGGACTACGGGCATGACTAGAATTAAATCAGAGTGCTAATTAACCCATATCATCTGGTCCGAGGACTACAGACATGAATGGATTTAAGTTTAAACACTTAAAGAAATCGTAACAGAGTGCTAACTAACCCATATCATCTGGTCCGAGGACTACAGGCATGAATGGATTTAAGTTTAAACACTTAAATAAATCGTAACAGAGTGCTAACTAACCCATATCATTTGGTTCGAGAACTACAGGCATGAATGGATCTAAGTTTAAATACTTAAAGAAATCGTAACAGAGTGCTAACTAACCCATATCATCTGGTCCGAGGACTACAGGCATGAATGGATTTAAGTTTAAACACTTAAAGAAATCATAACAGAGTGCTAACTAACCCATATCATCTGGTCTGAGGATTACAGACATGAATGGATTTAAGTTTAAACACTTAAATAAATCGTAACAGAGTGCTAACTAACCCATATCATCTGGTCCGAGGACTACAGGCATGAATGGATTTAAGTTTAAACACTTAAATAAATCGTAACAGAGTGCTAACTAACCCATATCATCTGGTCCGAGGACTACAGGCATGAATGGATTTAAGTTTAAACACTTAAATAAATCGTAACAGAGTGCTAATTAACCCATATCATTTGGTCCGAGGACTACATGCATGAATGAATGCTAACTAACCCATATCATCTGGTCCGAGGACTACATGCATGAATGGATTTAAGTTTAAACACTTAAATAAATCGTAACAGAGTGCTAACTAACCCATATCATCTGGTCCGAGGACTACAGACATGAATGGATTTAAGTTTAAACACTTAAATAAATCGTAACAGAGTGCTAACTAACCCATATCATCTGGTCCGAGGACTACAGGCATGAATGGATTTAAGTTTAAACACTTAAAGAAATCGTAACAAAGTGCTAACTAACCCATATCATCTGGTTCGAGGACTACAGACATGAATGGATTTAAGTTTAAACATTTAAATAAATTGTAACAATTCGATACGCTGATTAAAAGAAACGTTTGATTAATAATAATACCTTTTGAGGTTGTTTACATTCCATGGGCGTGGTATCACATGATTGTCCAGGTCTTCAAGGAAATATGCCCCAATGCCAACTCCTGAAGTAATATGATATAGCCCTTCCTAGTTAGGCCCTAATTTTCCCCAAGTTGGGTTCTTGGCAGTGCCAACCACCTTTCTTAGTACCAGATCACCAGATTCTAGAGGTCTGAGCTTCACATTGGCGTCGTAGCACTGTCTAAGCTTTTGTTGGTAATGCTCTAATCGGACCCTCCTTTCATCAATTAGGTCCAAACTTTTCTCTAGCTGTTCATTGTTACCTGTCGGACTAAACGAGCTAGTTCTCAGTGTCGGGAATCCAGTTTCCAAAGGTATGATAGCTTCAGCCCTGTAGGTCATTGAGAAAGGGGTTTCTCCAGTAGACCTGCGTGGAGTAGTTCTATATGCCCAAAGTACATGTGGCAATTCTTCTACCCATTTACCCTTCGCGTCATCTAATCTCTTTTTCAAGCCATTTACAATGACCTTATTGACAGCTTCAGCCTGGCCATTACCCTGGGGATAAGCTGGGGTGGAATACCTATTCATGATCCCCAGCTCGCTACAATAACTCCTAAATGCTTTGCTATCAAACTGCAGGCCATTGTCCGAGATGAGAATACATGGGACTCCAAATCGAGTAACTATACTCTTCCACACGAACCTTTGCACGTCTACGTCTCGGATGTTAGCAAGAGGTTCTACTTCAACCCAATTGGTGAAGTAGTCAGTGCCGACCAGCAGATATTTCTTGTTTTTTGCAGCCTTAGGGAATGGTCCCACGATATCCAAGCCCCATTGGGCGAAAGGCCATGGGCTGGATAGCGGGTTGAAAGTCCCCCTAGCTGATGAATGTGTGGGGCAAATCGCTAACACTGATCACATTTTTTAACATAATCCAGGGCTTGTTTTTGCATGTTTGGCCACCAATAACCTTGAGTGATGGCTCGGTGAGCCAAGGATCTACCTCCAGTGTGGCTTCCATAGATTCCTTCATACAGTTACTCTAATAACAGCTCAGCCTTTTCAGGATGCACGCACAACAAATACGGTCCTGAATAGGAACGTTTGTACAGTTTCTGATCTTCAGACAACCAGAACCTGGCTGCTTTCCTGTGAATTTTATCGGCTTCTCCCTTCTCTTCAGGCAAGATATCTTCTTTTAAAAACTTAACCAAAGGGTCCATCCAACTGGGTCCAGCCCTGACTTGATGTACTTGAACTACTTCTTTTCCTGTTTCAGTAGGTTTATGCAAGTCCTCGACGAGGATAACTCTCGGCAAATCTTGTGCCAAAGAGGTGGCTAGAGTGGCCAAGGAGTCAGCATGTGAGTTACCATTCCTAGGAACATGCAGCAAGCTGAAAGATTCGAACCCTGACTGCAGATGTTTAACTCGGCTCAAGTATCCCTGCATTCTTTTATCCTTTGCCTCAAACTCCCCCTGTACTTGACCCACAATCAGCCTTGAATCCGAGAATAACTTTACTGTCTTTCCCCCCATCTTTTAGACCATACTCATCCCCATCAATAGGGCTTCGTATTCTGCCTCATTATTTGTTGCCAAGAAGCCCAGCCTTAATGCTTTTTCAATAATGATTCCCTCGGGGAATATCAGCACTAGCCCCACTCTAGAGCCCCTCTGGTTTGCAGCACCATCCACGTACTCCTCCCAATGGGAAGGGCCTTGTTGAGAAATCATGCCAATCGATTTTTCGTCCATGTCCGATGTCAGCTTTACCTCTTCTAACTGGGGCTCCGTGAACTCGGCTACCAAATCAGCAAGCACCTGGCCCTTGATCGAGGTGCATGGCATATACTTGATATCAAAAGCCCTTAGGATCGTCCCCCATTTTGCACTTCGGAGTATAGCCCTGAGCAGAAGCTGGGTGAGAACGACGACTGTATGGGCTTGGAAATAATGTGGGAGCTTTCGTGTACCGTGCACTACTGCTAAAATAGCCTTTTCCAATGGTAAATAACGGACCTCGGCTTCATGCAGCGACTTGCTTACACAATAAACGGGTTTCTGCACACCGCCATCTGCTTGGATCAGTACCTAGCTTACAGCATGGGTAGCTACAACGATATACGCAAACAAGACCTTGTTGGGCTCAGGGCTGGACATGATTGGGGATCGAGCTAGATAATCTTTCAACTGTTGGAAGGCCACAGCACACTCTTTTGTCCACTTGAACCCTTTCCACTTGTTAATCAAGGAAAAGAAGGGCCGGCACCTATCCGCTGATCGAGAGATAAATCGATTTAGGGCTGCTGTCATCCCTGTCAGTTTCTGAACCTCCTTGGGATTCTGAGGAGCTTGTAACTCATTGATGGCCCTTATCTGATCAGGGTTGACCTCAATTCCCTTGTGAGTCACCATATATCCCAGAAACTTGCCTGACCCCACACCAAACGAGCACTTAGCAGCGTTCAAGCGTAGCTTATACTTCCTGAGAACTTCAAAGGTGCTTTCTAGGTCCTTCATGTGCTCGGCCACCACTTTGCTCTTCACTACCATGTCATCTATGTAAATCTCAATATTCCTTCCCAGCTGTGGTTCAAACATTCTCGTCATCATCTTCTGGTAAGTAGAACCCGCATTTTTTAAGCCGAAGGGCATCACCTTATAGTGATAGTTACCCATGGGAGTCACAAAAGTAGTCTTCTCCTGATCTTCCAAGAAGCTCATTCGAGGGTGTCCGACGGTGGCATTTACTAGTCGATCGATTTTAGGCATGGGGAATGGATCTTTAGGGCATGCCTTATTTAAGTCAGTGAAGTCCACGCATACTCGCCATTTCCCGCTCTTCTTCTTCACCACCACAGTATTTGCCAACCATTCTGGGTAGAAAACCTCTTTAATAGCCCTAGCTTGCTTGAGCTTTGTTACTTCTTCTCTGACTGCTTCAGCGTGTTCCTTAGATGGATGCCGAGGAGGCTGCTTCTTAGGGATGATCATGGGGTTTACTTTTAAATGGTGGCATATAAATTCCAGATCCACCCTAGGGGCTTCGTAAGCGTTCCAGGCGAATACGTTGAGGTTTTCCTTAAGAAGTTGCACTAACTCCTCTTATTCCTGCAAAGGTAATTGGGATCCGACTTGAAAGAATTTTTCAGGATTATCCCCAATGAGGACTTTTGTCAAATCTTCGCACCCCGCACCCTTGTCCGGATCTTCAGTGGGCGACAACCGGTGCTTTGGTTACTATAAGCCCCTTTCGGCTCTGGTCAATGACTCGGCTCCTAGTTCATGCTGAATGGTAACCACTAAGCATTGTCTAGCTACAGATTGATCCCCCTGGATTTCGCAAACTTGGGCTTCGGAAGGGTATTTGATTTTCTGATGTAAGGTGGAAGAAACTGCCCCCAGCGCATGAAGCTAAGGTCTGGCTACAATTGCCGTATAGGGCGAAAAAACGTCCACAACTATGAAATCCACCTCCACCACCTCTGAGCCAGTCTACACAGGTAGTCGTATTTGGCCCTTTGGGGGTAACAACTTTTCCTTCGAAACTAATCAGCGAAGAACTATATGGTGTTAAGTCACTAAGTTTGAGGCTCAGCCCCCTGTAGAGATCAGGGTACATTATTTCCGCGGTGCTACCTTGGTCAACCATCACCCGTTTCACATCATATCCCCCAATTCTGAGGGTGACAACCAACGCATTATCATGAGGCTAGACAGTGCCCACCTTGTCCGCGTCCGAGAAACCTAAAACTAGTTGATCATCAAGTTTGCACCTCTTCGGACCCTGGCTAGATTCCCCCGCAGATAATCGATCCACCGACATGACCTTGGATGGCCAGGATCCTGTTCTCCCTGGGGCTGCAAAGATAACATTGATAGTTCCCAGAAGGGGTTTCAGAGGATCATCCCTCCGGGAGTTCGCACTCATCGGACCTCCTCGGCCACTGGTGTGATGTAGGAGATGTCGCAGTTTCCCCTCGCTGACTAGTTGTTCCAAATGAACCCACAAGTTCCTACAGTCCTCAGTCGCGTGTCCATGATCCTGGTGGTATTGGCAGTAGAGATTGCGATTACGTCTGTCAGGATTCCCTGCCATCTTGTTTGGCCACTTGAAGAACGGCTCGTTCTTGATTTTTTCTAAAACTTGGTGGACTGGGTCTCTGAATACGGTGTTGACAGTCTGGGGATTGGCTGTTCCTGACTGTGCAGGAAAATCTCTCCTTGGTTTGCTGTTGGTGTATCGATCCGACCTGAAATCCCTTCTCTCTTGGGGGATAACCTTCTCCTTACCTATTCCTTGTTGTTGGTCTTCTTCAACTCTCTTATACTTCTCAATGCGGTCCATTAGCTGACGCATGCTAGTAACGGGTTCACCAGACAAGGATGTCCTTAAACCATGATCAGTAGGGAGGTCGAGCTTAAACGTTTCTAGGGCCATTGCATCAAAATTGCCCTCCATGTCATTAAAAATCTCCCAATATCTATCCGAATACACCTTCAGGGACTCTCCTTCCTACATGCTCAAAGACAGCAGAGAAGACAAAGGTCGGGCCACTCTTCAGTAGGTGACAAATCGTGAACCAAAAGCTTGGGTGAGCTCTTTGAAAGAGCTGATGGAATTTGGGTTCAGCCCATCGAACCACCTCATGGCAACTAGCTCTAAACTGGAAGGGAAAACCTTACACATCAGCGCTTCGTCCCTGGAGTAGACAGCCATCCTTTGGTTAAAATGACTCACGTGTTCCACGGGGTCTGTTTTGCCGTTGTAGATGGTGAACGTTGGTTGGTTAAAGCGCCAAGGAAGTCTAGCCTCTTCGATCCTGCGCGTGAAGGGTGACCTAGAAATCTGGTTTAAAGCCCTGCTCATGGCGTCGTTTCCCACGTCTCCACGTGATGGACTTCTGCGTTGCCCCTTGTGATGAGATTCCTCTTCATAGGTATAAGACTCGCTGGCTGGTGTCCTGGATTTGTGTTGATAAGTGACGTTCGGCTCGTCATCAGGGTCCTCATCAGAATACGAGGAAGCCTGTTTCCTCTTTGCATGGCGTAATTCCCTTTTTAGCTTTTCAATCTCCCGCTGCAAATCTCGTTTCTTCTCAGCATGGGACATGCAGCTCCCGCCATGTGGTTGGTTCTGACCAGGGGGCACGGTGTGCACGCTACCCTCACGGTCTTGTCTTCGCTCTAGGTTAAGAAAAGGGTCCACTTGCTGAGATGCCCTAGACTCCACTTCTTGTTGACCGTGTCCAGCCATCACCTACCGTTGTCTTCACCCCTGCACAAGCTCTTCCCACAGACGACGCCAATTGTAGGGTCAGTTTTCGTAGCCCAAGCCCAAAAGATACGAGTTAAACGTCCAACGAACCCGGGACAATGAATTTATAGAGAGTGGGTAAAAGAGCTGGGCTGGTTATGAAGTAAACAATGGTTGGCTAGGTTGCTTGCGGTGATGATAACATGAAATAATGCTTGAACAACTCCATGAATGAATGTCCGAAGAGGTCTTTTATTAAGTGAATAGAGGTTACAACATTCAGAGCTACAGTAAAACGTTTTCTCTCTCTTTTTCTTCCTCTTTTTTTATCAGGGACCCTTCTTCTTTATATAGCACCCTTTACCACCATCTCCACCGTCCACATGTTCTTCATCTGCATATCCACTCAAGTGCACGTCACGTCAGGTGTTTGCTTTAGTTCTTGGTGAGTGGCAGTAGTTGAGGTTGCACTGTTCGGGGGTCTTCTCCACATAAATATGGCCAGAAAAGCTGTTGCAGTGCATTAAATACGGAGGTAGCAGCTTTTCCTTTAGATATTTTTTGTTCTAATAATCTCCAGACCTACCTAGGACTTATCATTATCCTTGGGATTGCTAGGAAGATTATTCGGACCTTCCACACGTTTGTTTGATCAGGGCTGTTTGTGGCCAAGGAGTAAAACGTCTTCGGACCAGTAGGGACCTCTTCGGACGGTACTTCCCCTCTACTTCTGGGCTTCCCGCCTTCAGATGTGCCATCTCCACCCAACTATTGCTCCTCGGAAATACAATACTTTCTAACATGGTGCCCCAAGCCCGTTAAGTAGCTCTAGGTTTTCACCCCCCGCAAAAACAATTATAGGAAAATTGGAAAGAAAAAAAAAAAAAAAAACCCTAAAGCTTGAAAGGCTTCGACGTTGTTGTTGTTGTTGCTTCGACGTTGTTGTTGTTGTTGTTGTTGTTGTTGTTGTTGTTGTTGTTGTTGTTGTTGTTTTTTTTTTTTTTTTTTTTTTTTTTTTTTTTTTTTTTTTTTTTTTTTTTTTTTTTTTTTTTTTTTTTTTTTTATGCTGAAAAGACTCACACAAAACCCTAAAACTGAACTGAAAAGGTTTTGAGTTAAGCTTGATAGTGGAACTAAATAAATAAGAGGTAAGCTGAATTAATTATACAGATTTATTATAGGGTGATAGTGGAAGTAAATAAATAAGTAGTGGGATGCATTTATAGGGCTGAAAATTGTAAAAAAACCATTTTAAAATTGTAGGACAAATTATATTTATATATAAAAAAATGATGTGGCAGTTAATATGGCGCAACGTGAGAGCGGTAGTATTAAACGTTACGTTTCAGCTTTTAATAATATATAGATATAGATATAGATATAGATATAGATTAATTGATTTTCGACGAGGCATCTCTATATATGAATTATATACATGTAAAAAGCAACGTGAATTTCGTTTTAGAATTCCTATCAATTTGGCCTAACAAACTAAATGAAGGGACTAAAATAATTAACAAGCCTTTGTACTTATCTGTTCAGAAATGCACAAGATGGGGAGTGAGATTCGAATCCAAATTCTCAGCATAAAAAGAATTAGATAATGTAAACTCAAAGATGTTAAGTAATTGGTTGCATGCACGATACTCTAGTCCCACAAAATGTCCAAAATAATTTAGACGTTAAATCCATCACTTTCCCTTTCAATAAATTTGAATAAATACACACTCAAATCAGGTGCTCTTTTAAAAATTTGTTTTGTTCTGCTGCTTTTTCTTTTCCCATTTCCTTCCTCTCACAACATTCGTTGCTTTTCTTCACCACCAAGGCATCTCACATTCCTTTGCTTTACTTTCTTCATTCCTCTAAAGTCTCTGAAGACATATATCATCTAAAGGTCATATTGTCTCTTCTCTAAGAATCAAACAAAGCTCTCCAGGTTGAAATGGCTTCCGGAACTATTTATGTGACAGTGCCTGCGGTTGTTGTTGCTGCTGGGATTTATTTCTTTGATATAAACCACCATAGACCTAAGGTAACAGAGCCACTTTATGCTTTTTCCTTCATCTTGTAACTTCAACTCTTATTTTTGTTGGTATATATTTTTAAGCTAATCTATTTTAGTTTTACATTCAGGAACATGAAGGTGGGGTTCAGGCATCTATGAAAAATATGGTAGCAAAAGCAAAGCAAGAAGTGAAGAAGATCGAGATGCCAAAGTTAGCACCACAGTTTGATGGGTTACACTGCTTTGAAACCTTGGTGGGTCATCATCGTTAATAGCTCTGCTTAGCTTGCCTAGTTAGCATGAATTATGAATATTATATCTTTCTGCCAAGGAATTGTGGCATGATATTGAAACATCCGTCCTTCAAGATAATTATCCAAAGGTATATATATATATATATATATATCAGTTCTTGATAGCAGATTAGCAGCTATGTGAATATTAGTGATTCCGATGGCAACATCAGTATTTCTGTCACAATAGTTCATCAAAGATAATTTGTTTAATCATCCAAAATTCTTTTGCCATATTGTTAACTAGTGGATGTTTTAAAAGGAGAAATTAGTTAAAAAAGAAAGTGCAGAATCTTATCCAACCAAAAGCAAGAAGTACAAAATATTCAATGTATGAATTTTCAAGCAAGGTTATAATGATTCGTGCATGGAATATATTTCTAGTTTTCTACACAGTATTGGGTGACCCATTATCTTTGTTTAACAGAGAAGTAATAAATAGGAAGCAAAGGAAAAGAATATTCAAATAGAGGTTTTTTTTTTTTTTTAAAAAAATAAATAATATCATTTTAATAATTATTTGGCAAGATAACACTGTTTTGAGAGTGTTTTGCAACATAGTTGTGTAAAGTTCTCGTATCAAGCAAGGTGTAGGGGGAAGATTTGAGGAAGATATTGATGCCTATAGAGAGCTTCTTAGAGAAGCAAGGCTTTCATAATCAGAACATGGTGTACTCACAAGGCTTAAATTGGATGTTTAAACACTCACTTTTGAGACATCAATACGAAAGCTTCTGAACCATATATGCATATACAGTGAAGCATGGCCTCAGGAGGTATATACAGTCATAGAGAAGCATGGCCTCAGGTTGCCTCCGCAATCATGACTGCATCAAATCAAATAATTTTTAAAAAGTCCTGTAGTTTGTACTTTGTAGCTCAATTGGCTCCTCTTGGTGTTTCTAATAGAGATGTTTAAAATTCAAATCCCCCCACCCCCATTTTAACAATCGAATTATCAAAATAAATAAACAAATAAGTCTATGTTTAAATGAGGGATAAATCCAACTAAAAAAAGTACAAGCATTTTATGCAATACAGTATAATGTTTATTTAATCACTCTATGATGTTCATGGAGAAAGTTCACACCAAGATGAAATTAGATGAACATAAGAAATGAAAAAACTGGAAGTAGCAAAGCTATAAACCCTGAACTAGTTGCACTTTGGCAGCCTCTAATACAAAATTTCTGCTTTAAGTATTTACAGCGATACAAAGTGTTTGTATTCTAGATGAGACTATAGCAGGCACAATGTACCAAATAAATATAAGGAAAAGAAACAACCTTTCATCCTTCCTAATGGCTGTTTAGATTGAGGGGGAGTAGAGTAGAGTAGAGTTTGTTGGAAGTTAGTTTAATATCCAGCCAACTCTACTCTATCCCCCCTTGTTCCCCCTCCCTCCCTCCTCAATCCAAACAAACCATAAAAGAGTTTGCCTGACATAAAATATTGATAGAGTATCTCTCTCGAATGGGATGAAATAAAGCTAACTCATACAAGATATAAGTTACCATTTCACATTCTCGGATAGATTCTAGCACTTTACTTACAATCTGTTTCCTATATTTCCAAACCTTCTGGCCACTCCGAATATCACTGCCTTAGTCAAGAGTCCCCGATCAAGACTACAAGCAAGTATGATAGCCCCACCAAGAATAAGTAGCTTTGGTATGTTCCTCCCTGATGGTTTGTCAGATGTTGATGCTATTTGTGTCTCTGACAAATTTTCAGTGTCTCCCAAGAATCTCAGGTACTCTGGACCTATTTTAGAGTTGATCTGAGCCATAAAGGCTGGCCGAGAGAGTGGTGCACCTGATGCTCTTGCTTTTTGGTAGGCACGAAAACCAGGCTCAATCTTCTTGACAGCTCCCCACATTCCTTTCCGTATTCCAAGCTTCGCAAGTTCCCATGGGATGCCCATATCTTCATAATGGAAGAGAAGCACCTCACAAGCAGTCAGCTGGCCATTACCTCTTTTTGATTCCACTGGTTAACTCAAATGGAAATGAAACTTAGTTAAAACAATCCATTAGTGGGTCTAGGACTACATAGAATGCAAATATACTTTTGGCAAACAAATTATCTATATGTTCGATAATAACTTTGGGATCAATTTCAATTTGGTTTTAATCCCACTGGATGAGTGAGTTAAATTACCAAGAAAAAGATACTAATTAATTTATTAAAATAATGAAAAGTGACATGATTTACCTGCTCGAATGCACCAACTTGAGTAATAAAGGTCAACACGCCTCGGTGTGTCACGCCTTGGGACAGAAGGACAAGGTACTCCCTAGAGGGGAAAAAACAGATGGCTGTTCACATTAGAGCTTCAAAAACTGAGCTGCAATAAAAATGTAAACACAAAGAGAAAATGACACAGGAGATCCCTCTTTTCCTTCAAGTGCTTTCTAATATCTGATCGTTCGTCTCTTTTCACTAGCATCATATCAGTTATTTCCAACCCCTATTTTGTACCAAAACCATTTGACTGCTAATTTGAGTGTATTTATAGGTTGTTCCGAAGTGCCCTTCCATCCATCCTTAGCTTCCTTCCAGGCCACAATTATCCCACGATCATGTGAGACTTGGTTGCTCAACATTATCCCCAAAAATACATCTCATATGAATTATTTTTACTTATGACAAAAAGGTTTCCCTGTATAAAACAATAAAAGCACATTCCAACCACCCTAGAATCCTATGGCAATGACTTCTTTAGTATATCAATTGGTGGTTGAACTCAAATACCAAAATTAATACCCTAATACAAAACACTTTAATTCACACAAGCAGTTCCTAAAAAAGCTAATCAATTCCTACATAAGCACAAACATGTTCCTGTTGTCACCATTATTACTTAATTCAATTAATGTTCAAAAAAAAAAAAAAAAGAAGACTTCTCCTCATACCTTTGTGACACAGTAATATGATCTTCCGGATTCCCATATTCGACGACCAATTATGTAATCTCTATCTTTGCAGAAAAAGGGAAACTGTGCCACAAAGCATCGACAAAGATAAGCACATGTGACTAAGGTAATCTATCAGTAAAAAAATAAAGAAAATTGATGGGTCAAAATGATTAGGGAAGTCTAACCTTCCGTATCCATCGCACTATCATGGTTCCCGTTGTGGGACACTCTTCTATAGTTGTAGAAGATGCAAGCATGTCATCCCAATTTGATCGGAACTCATCATCCCAGAAAAAGTCCCTAACTAACTCTGGTGTGGCATCCTCAAAGATAGTGCTGCTACGATATTGTGGAGGACCGTGCTAACAACCCAAACAAGACAAAAACTATCACACATACAGTTTTATTGACATAATTAAAGATTTCTATGGAAGAAAAGAGTTAATTTGAATGCAATCTGATGTAGCTCTAGCACAAGACCTAATATTATAGTTCAATTGATCGTTCAAATTACCACTTTATAGGTTTGAAGAAATTCTTCAACCAAAACAAAAGGTAACTTACCTTGGGATCTCTTTGCCATGCTTTGTAGCTCATATTTGGTGCAGAACGATCCATCATTTGTATCCAAGGAGGACCTCCATCTTTCATCTCTACAAGCTGGCATAAATGTTCTAAATCCTCCTTGTTCACTAAATTAGGCTTTTGTTCATTGGGCTGCAACATACTAAACAAGAAGAATCAACCAGTAAGATATCTGATTCAAATAATGTTTGGGTAGGAAGGTAATGGAGGCATTTAATCTCCAAGGATGCCAAAATGCTCCTTAAGTTCAAATTGTAATCTCTCTCTCTCTCTCTCTCTCACACAAACACACACCCAAACATGATTGTATAAATAGAATTATACGATTGAGAATTTGGGCATCCCTTGGAGAGTAAATGCCCCAATAATCATCTGCACAGAAAAATGCAGGTACAAATGTGTTATCTTCAGTTAGGCCATTTGAATTATAGGAGTCCTCCCAATAATTCTTGGTAGAAAAATAGTCTTAGGATTTCATGATAAAAGAACAAATTGAATTACTCACTATCATTAATCAATGATTCAATATAACATTAGAGATCCTATGTTCATGATAAATTACATATAATGACAAATATTAAATATGCTCAAATAAGAACCTGAACAAAAAGTAGCAAACTCACAAATCAAATAGTAATAGAATAATACCAAAAAAAGAAAAAAAGAAAAAAAGAGAATAGAGAGAAACCAATAATCTCAAGTACCTGCAATCTTCATATTCATTAGGCGGTGCAGAAGATTGTGTCCTATCCTCCCCAGTATTCAAGGTCCAAGCTTCACTGCCTTTTGACCTCAACCCCTTTAATGGAGACATAACCGATGCTAAGGGTGATGAGGGAAGAGATAAGTCAAAGGCTTTTGACACAAAACAGCTCAATTTGTCACTCCCCATGGCCATGATTGCCCATTTGGGTTTCCAAGCCCATCCAGCGAGAATTCCAAAAACAAAGGCCACACATATTGGAACCAGAAATACCAAAACCTCAATTAAAGCCATAAAACATTTAGAACAAAGAGAAGAAGAAGTAAACAAAACCCAGATAATAATGGGAAATAATTAGAATTTACAAAAGTTCAGATTTTGATAGTATTAAGTGTGAAAAAAATTGAAGGAGAGCAAGGTTATGGAAGATTTTTTATTAGAAAAAGCAGAAAAGAAGTCACACCCAGGAAAAAAAAATCACAAATACTTGATGAAAAACCAGAAGATAGTAGAAAGTTTGTGCATGTCGATTTGGGTATTGATTGAGACATGAACGGTGGGAAGATTGTTTGAAAGGAAAGGGTCAGGTTAGTTTATGATTCTTCAAACTATTTATGTCGTTTAATGGCTTGGAGAAAGTTGCAAGTTACAACACTCATAATATTGACGTTGAAATCAGTGGAGGAGAAGTTTTTGAGGTTTTGGGGTTACCAAATAAATGTGAAGAGGAATCAAAGGCCAAATAATTGTTGGATTGTGCAGAACAAAGGAGAGAAAGATACGAGAGAGATTTAGCAAACAGAAACATGGGGACAAATTAAAGTCAATAAATAATTTCTTAGTTTGCTTCTTGTGTGAATAGCAAGCAAAGGTGCATGGGTTTTGTGGGAGTCTGGTCTCTTGCTTTTAACGGTGGGGAAATCCGTGGGCTTTTGGTCTCTTTGTATTTACCTCAGTAAATACAAGAGGGAGACCTTTTTGAATATGAGCCACTAATTTTTTTTTTAAAATCTTCTCCACTTTTTTTTTTTTGTGTGTTAATACTTATTTAAAAAAAATAAAAAAGTATTTACATCAGTACAACAACCGTACAAGAGAGTAAAAGAAGGTTGAAGGTTGTTATTTCGGATAAGGATATGTTGATATTGAAAGTTGTTTGAGCAATTCTAGGAACGGATAAAGTTACACAATATTTGTCACAATTTGCTAACATTAAGCAATATAAGCAATGTTAGGATTAGATAAAGTTACACAATTTTTGTTACAATTGGCTAAGAACAGATAAGATTACGATTTTTTGTCACAATTTGCGGACTTTCAGTAATGTTAGGACTAGATAAAGCCACACAAATGTTAGAACTAGATAAAGTTACATAATTTTTATCACAACTTGTTACGTGGCGAGTTTTTAATTCAAATGGACCCACTACTACATCCCTATTACTCATAACTCGCCACATAGTGAGTTGTGGCAAAAATTTTGTAACTTTATCTGGTCCTAACATTTTTCAAATGGTTTTTATAAACTCTCAACCATTGAGAGCAATTACATGTGGTGCAACCTTAGATGCATAGATTTGGATTTAGATGCCTTGCAATTATTGGTTTATGAGATGTGTAAAAAAAAAAAAAAAAATTGAAAGGTTAAATTTTTTTCTAACTTAAAGGCTGAGATTAAATGTAAATTTTTAACTTTCAATCTTAGCCATTAGTTCACTATTAAATGGTGCATGGTCATTTTTCACTTATATATATAGATTATTAATTTTCATAAAATATAATAATTAATGATAATAGGATCCAAATCATCCAATAACTGTCATCCAAATCTTTTAGCCAAAAAAAGAAAAAGAAAAAGTGTCATCCAATATAGAAATCAGGATGGACAAGAAAAGCATAACCCATTTAGAAAAGTGAGTTTATCAGCGTGTGAAATTCATCTTGCCCCATTAATGGTGGATGATGCTCAAGTCGAAATATCCACCATTAACCTTCATCAGTACATGCTCTATGACCTAAATTGTGGAGTATGGTAAAGGTCATGAGTAACGGCCAAAGTATTATGTAAACACCATATACTGGCCATGCCATTATTTGTCAAAATATAGAGTTTTTGGTAGTTTTTATGTTAAATTTGTTGCAAAAATCTAATAGCTACTTTATTCCAAAAAAGCTTAAATCTATATTATTTGGAAAAAAGAGAGAGACAAAAGGCAAAAGGACAACTTTTTTCAACAATTCCCAAATGCATACCAAATAATAAGTTATTTGCATACTTTTCCAAATCAATCCTCATAAATTTCGAGGGTTGTTGCAAAAGTAAAAAATAAATTTAATCTTAAACTTAAATAAAAAAAAAGTTTGATGTCTAGATAAGTGAATTTTGATTGTGGGCGAACCAATATCACATGTTTTTATATACATTTTGCCACAACTGTTTTATGTGACAGATTGTAATTAACTGTCTGTCATTATAACATTAATTTACCACATTTTCACTGCTCAGTATATAACATAAGACAATTGTGGTGAAGTGTGTGATACTAGTTATAATTATGCGTTTCTCAAAAAAAAAAAAAAGTTATAATTATGGGAAAAAAGAGAAGATCATAACTAGTTATAATTGTTGTGTGTGTGTGTTATTATAAATATTTTTTTTTAAAAAGAAGAAAAAAAGGTTGTTATGTGTCTTATTTTATCCATTAGGTTAAAAAGAAGTGAGAAGTGTGGGTTTCAGTTAAATTAATTGGTTAAAGTCGTTTGTTATCATGAAATAAAAGATATGAGATTCAAACCCTATCTAAGCAAAAAATCACTTGGCATCTTGACTTGATAATAAATATAACAAAAAACATGGAGCAAATCTAGAAATTCTATCATATCTTAAAAAAAAAAATGAGAGACTTGTTTATTTTAGCCTTTTAGGAGTTATTTTAGACTTTTAGCACCACAAACTAAGTTATAACTTTTGCCACAGTGTGGTAGACTGTAACTAGTTGTCTATCATTTTCATATGAATCTATCGCTTTTTATCCCACAACTTACAATCAAACATGTGGATAGTTGCAACAAATATTGTGGTGTAGAGTATTCACATCAACCTCCTTAAATATTTAGCCGAATTAATTCAAAAAACTCCACTTTTTTTTTTTTTTTTTTAGTTCGACTATCATTTTTTAAAATTTTTATGCACATACATTGGTTATTAATAAATCTTGCCCCATCCGACACAACCTAGCCTAGCCAAAATCCAACAAAATTCATTAGCGATCTTCATCGCCACCATCATTGGAATCATCACTCGGCCTTTGCCTCTCGGTGTCATTGCTTAGCTCGATTTGGGACTGTGAATTAGATTTTTGCCTAACAATTGGGTCTTCTTTAACTCAGTAAATCACATATGGGTTGTTGATAAAGGTTTTCGAAGTGGGTTTTTGATGGGTTTCTTCAACTCAGAGAATCTTTTCAAATCTGACAGGTTTAACAGTTTTTTATTTTTTATTTTTTATAGGTTTGATGTTGGTTCGAATAGTGGTGCTTAGGTCTTTGGGGGGTTTGATGAAGGTAACATACAATGCAGAGAGAAAGGGGAATAAAAAAAATCATTTTCTTTATTATTCGCCAGGAGTAACATCTCACCACAAGTAACGTGTGACTATTCCTTGTTAAGTTAGTTTGAGGAGTCTAATGCGAAACGCATTTTAGGGTTTTCAGCCAAATTTTTAGCACCAAACTAGTTTGAAGAGTCTAATGAGAATGCACTTAGTTTAGTTGGTGGTAAGTGGAAACCTTTTTTTTTTTTGCCCCCAAAAAAAAAAAAAAAAACAAACTTTGTCCTTCCTTCCGACAGACCAACAGTTGTTTTCCTCTAAATGAAATCAAACTATGCCACGTGGAGGTAAAGCAGGTGTGCCCACTCTCTCGAGTCTCCTCAAGCTTCTTTCTTTCCATCTGCAATCGGAGTTTCAACTTCAAACTTCGAGCTTCAAACACCAAAACCCTATCTCAGCTCTCTCTCTCTCTCTCTCTCTCTCTCTCTCAACACTCTCTTCTGGTTTACACACAACCCCTCCAATTCCCACCACTCACCTCCCTCCACGTGTCACTCTTACAATAATAAACAACAACAACAACAATAATAATGCTCTGCTCGGTCCCACCCGGCAAGTCCGGTTCCAACTGGCTCGACCGTCTCCGATCCAACAAAGGTTTCCCGACAACCTCCGACGATGATCAAAACAACCTCGACCACTTCCTCCTCAACCATAACCCAAACCCGAACCCGAATCCGAACCCTACCGAGTCCACTCGCTCCGACTCTGGCTCCACTCAGTCCGACCACGACCGACTCCACCGAAACAGTACTCATCATCATCAACAACAACAACAACAACACAAACAAATGTACAGTTTAATGAGCAATGTATTGTCGGAGCTCTTCTTCATGGACGGTGCTGATGATGATGATGATCACATCCAAAGCTCCAAACTTTCCAGGAAAAAGTTTCCCAGGAAACAAACAAACCCCAAATTCCTAACCTCAACCACCACCACCACCACCCCCGACAACAACAACAACACTAGTCCCCAATACGTCACTACCCCAGCAACGGCTTCGTTTGATTCGAATAACAGTTTGAAGGAAGTGAAGGAAAATAATGTGGAGGAAGAAGAAGAGGAGGAGGAAAAGAAGATGAAGTTGAAGAATAATAAGAAGAAGGAGAAGAGAGAGTTGGTGGGGTATTCGAGAAGTGAAGTGACGGTGATTGATACTAGTTTTGGGGTGTGGAAGAGTGAGAAGGTTGTGTATAGGAGAAAGAATGTATGGAAAGTTAGGAACTTTGGAAGGAAGAGGAAGAGAATGAATGGTGGGTGTGATGATGACGATGATAATGATGATGATAATGATGATCCTGATGATGATGAATATGAAAATGCTGGTGGGGTTTCGAAGAAAATGAAAGTTTTGGGTTCGGATTCTATAGTGGCTTCCAATGAAGTAAGATGTTTGATTTGATTCTATGCATATGTATTTGCTTACAGTTGGGAAGTTATGTTTGATTGAATTTTGTGGTTTTTGTAGTTTAGGATGTTGGTGTGTTTGTATGTATGAGTTGATTGCTTGCTTGTGCCTTGGATGTCATAGTATTCATGTCTGCAAAAATCATATTGCAATGGCATTCTGTTTTGGTGAATACGTTGTTGTGGTTTCTGTAGTCATCTGATAATTTGGGTTTCGGTTTTTGTTATTGTATGTTTAGTATGTTAGTTTTGATGGCGTCGTGTCTTACAATTTATGTGAGGATGATTCTCATGATGATTGGGTGAAATGTATTGTTTTGAAACTAAACGATCCAGAGTTGGGGAGGGATGGGTTTGATAATGGTTAATGCACATTTCATCATCTTCTCGTTTGGATTTGTGAGACGAATGCATTCTGGAATTGAGTATTTCATTTGCAGCTGTAATGCTTTAAATTTCAATGTGATTGGTCTGAGTCATTTACAGCTAGAGGTTGAACTCTTATTTACCTTCTTTTTAGCTTGTATTGGCACGTGTTGTGAGTTTGGTGTCTGTTTTGAAATTAAACAAAGACTTAAGCTTGAATGATTCCGTTTCTCATATTTTACATGCCATAGGAATTTCTAGATTTCATGTGAACATTTTAATGATTTTAGTGTGGTTGGACTTGAAAATTATATTGAACTATAAGTTTCCTCCCCAATCTTAGATTAGTGACTATTGGTGTATTTTGATTTGAGCATTTTTCTATCTAATTGAAAAACTGTCATCTTATATTTTTTCTTCTTTAATTGTTTGTATTTTATGGATAGTTTTTCATTCAACATTGATGGAGACAAGGTTTGTGAAGTGCTTGACAAATGTGAATTGGAGTTTTGACAAGTTCATCATGCATATGCTTGTTGGAATGCCACCAGCAAGCATCAGAATAAAGATGATTGGTTTGCTATCTAACATGATGTCACTCTTATATGATGAAGTTATTGGGCCATTTTTAGAATATGAGAGGGAGCATATGGCATAGGCATTGTTGAGAGTATGGCCAAGCATCTATGCCTACTGCCCAGATCCTCTGCCTTGAAATGCTTAAATTACGTTATTTATGGCTTTTGATAGTGTCATAAAATTTAAGCTGCAAATTGCTTTGCACTTTTCTGAGTGATGATGTGAATGTTGCTAATCATTTGATTAGTGTTTGACCGTAATAAGCAATTTCTTAGCAGATCATTTGTGCCATTTTTTCTATATGTAATAAACAATGTTGCTAACAATTTTTTTATTGGTCGATGTGTTTGTGAATTTTAAAAGGCTGCAACAGCATTCTGGTTAATAAAATACTTTTAATTGAATTGTTTGCCAAGATAAACCTTATCCAGAAATTTACTTTTTTCTTCCCTTGTGTTGTTCTCAATGTAATTAAGACACATCTAGCAAATTCATGTTCTTTTTATTGTTGTGGTACCTCATCATTTTTTCTTACTTTGGGACTTTTCAAGTGTTTATAGTTTCATATTAAATTATTAAAACAAATTGAACTTAGAAGAGGTATTTGATTGCAGCAATGTGTAGGATTGATTTGGATTTTCCCCGTGTTCCTGTTGGTGATATATAAGTTTTAATGTTGGATCTTATTGAGGTTGTTTATTCCAGGAGGCCTAGAAACTAAAAGTTAGACATTCTCCTATTTGTTAATAAATATTTTCTGATCTTTCATGTAATTACATATGTTGGATGAATTAATAGGTACAAATGAATTTAAATAGTTGCTGAAACTTCAATTATTTAACTCAAAGACTGGATTAAATGCTGCTGACATTCATCCTTCTGCCTTTAGACAGCCTTGATATATCATATTGAGCATGAGGTCTTTACTGATTCCTGAGTCCTCATTTTAATGTCGCATAAAATTTTCTGGTTTTTGACGGACTATTTGACTTTTTGTGTTTCAAAATGCTTACCTGACATTGTCTATAACTAGGTTTCATTGGTAAATGCATTATCTATTGACAAAATTACAATGGTGAAATAAATTTTGAGTGGTATTTTTTTTCTCTATTTAGTAATGATTATCCTGTGTTTTGTAAGGATGCATTCCATTTGTTTCTATTCATCCACTATTAAAAAGCCATAATTTTCATGAAGGATTTTGTTTTGTTGTCAGTTGAAGCTATTATCCTTTCCCCACCCCCTCTCCTTGTAACTGTTGAGGAATAAGCTCTCTGTCTGACCTCTTTATATTTCTGAATTTGTTTGACTGAATTAACTAGTAATAAGCAATCAAGTGAATGTGCTAATTTTTGTTCTCCCTCAGTTGCATAGAGTTAGTTTTCATCCCAATTTAGTTAGTGCCTATCTGGTTATAAAGCTACCAATGGCAGCATCATGCATGACTATATGTAGGGGTTTACTCCCATGACTTTACCTTATGCAGTGAATAACTTAAGAGTTTGAATTCTCTGATTTTTTTTCCTTGAAAACTCTATTCCCTTCCTTTAGAGGATGTAAAATACTATGAGCTGTTAATGGTTCTAACTGGAGAGAAATCCTGATTGTATGGACTTAAGAATTGTATATTTGCCTCTACTGTGTTTTGCAGGGACAGAATCCTCAGAATGGTGTGCGAGAAGAAGTTTATAAAGAAAGAACTGATGATCTTATTCAAGTCCCTAAAAAGAGGCAAGTACACTTGCTAGCTGCATAAGGTTTCTGATGTTATTTTATCTCAATTTGCATTGCTGCCTGTATGCCAACTGAAAATACATGGTATTATGATTGTCTTGCAGGTTGCCTTTTCCCAGATCATGCGGAAAATCAAGAAAAGGAGGCTCATCTGTTATCCTTATCAAAGGTCTCCCTACAGGCAAGAAAAATGGAGAAAAAGTTAACAGCAAATGCCACAAGGACACTCAAAGATAAGTCAAGCGACTCAAGCCTGATGGAACTGCTACTTAAAAGTTCTGAATTTAATAGGGCTAATGGTCTGTGATAGAACCTCCTGCTTGATGTTTCTCCCTGTGATAGCACTAGTGCTCTTCTATTGGCGTTTGGTTCTATTTACAACCATGTTTTTTGTATGGAAGAAATTGGGGTCAACTCACAGTTGGACTTCAAGCTTCTGCGATTCTTACAATTGTCAGAACCAATCAACATTGTGTGAATATTTATTGTTTCATTCAAAGTGGAGTGATGATTTCATTTTTAGTTTCTGTGAGGATATTTGATGTGTAACTCTTGATCTGGAATTTGATTTTAGACTTAAGGGTAAAATGTATGGACAATCCAACTTTTATCCTATTCTAATCACACCCCCTCACTTTCCACTTTCCATGTATTAAGTAAACTCATTTTGCTTCCTGATTGAATTAACCACACCTTTTCCCTCCACTATGCTGTTTACAATAGTTTATTAAAGTTACGATGCATGGCAGTATGCTACACACTTGACAGCCAACTAGTTATTTTTGCACATTTATATAATTATCTTTTATATATAACTAAATTATTTTGAATCATCCTAAATAGGGAAGACAAAATACCTTCATTCTGACCATATTAGTCTCGTTTTGCATTGGTTTTTTTGTCATGAAGAGGGGATGGAACAAGGATAGATTTTGCCTATCCTGCCCGTATTATCCTGGATGTATATAATTTAATCTCTCTCTCTCTCTCTCTCTCTCTCTCTCTCATAAGTGCTGATATCACCCCATTAGAGATGGCAATATGCCTTTGCTCCTCCTTGTCCTGACTTGGTTCACTCTAGTTGTTCCTACATCAGAGAAAGGATAAGAGACCCATGATCCAGTCATGTTTTATTCCATTGTGACTTGCATTTGGGGTTTCCACCTTCAAATGCCATTTTCGAGTCTAACTAGGTCACTTTAAGCATGTAACATTAGGCCTCTTACTTAACAATCATTTAAACCTAGGGAAATATATCAAAGTTTCTCAATTTATACCGAATGATGAATTAGTGATTACACGACTAATTTGGTGATGATGAACTCAAAAGAATCCCTTTGGACACTTGAAAAGAACAAAAGTTACTTAGATGACACTAGTGTGGTACCGGTCTAATACTTTGATACTTAAGTTAGTAATCTCTTTTAAGGAGTGTTTAGTGTTAGAAATTATCTCATATGTCATTCTAGTAAAGGGACTTTGAATTATAAGAGTTAGGTTGGCATAAGTCATGGTCAAAAATGGGTGTTGGTGTTGCGATAACGGGTAAAAATTTAGAGAATCACTTTGATTATGGTGAGAATCTCGACTTGAAGTGCTTCTTTCCCACAAATATAGTTCCTATGTCCTAAATTTCAGTCTCCCTTTTAGGGGGAATAACTTGTTGACTATGGTCATGCTTGTACAAGAAGCTCACTCGATTAATGCTAATAAAAAGAAAAACTTGCAACTTGGGTAAATGATTTAAGAAAAACTTGGGTAAAAAAATCATTTATGAAGTTTCCTTAATGGGCCTAGTTTCCAAATTGCAAGGCCTTGAAGGTATACATTGGTTGGACCAAAAATCTAAAAAGACGTAACATTGGCCTATACAAGAACATTCGCTAGAGGAAATCCCATTTCTCTCCTCGTAGTCCACAAATTTCACATATTTTAACTTCGCAGTTGAAAGTTGAAACACCCGCGTCTTGCTGCAACACTCTACTAGGCGCTAAACTCACCTGCTGGTTGTTGAGTACAAATGGTTGCACTACTCACTTTGTTCACAAACCCAATCCTTTCTTCTCCATCTTCTTCTTCTTCTATTACTCTTCTTCACCACCCTCCAATCCCTCTCACAACTGTTCACTTTTCACTCTCTTCAGCTTCAGCTTTCCATACCCACGAATGGTTCTCTATCTCAAAGTTAAGTAAAGCCTCAAGAAACGAGCTCAAACCGCTATTTCCCCAACTGGGTCTTCGACCCACTAAACATATCTCAATCCAATGCAGTTGCATCAACTCCCCCACCAATCTTCACACTGATATAGGTGAGTGACTCTCAGAGTCAATTTCTCAAACACAATGTAGTCTTTCCAAATATTCTCATTGTCATGTTCCCTTATAGGGATATGTTTTATTTGTCATGTTTTTTGTTTCAGGGATTCTCTTTCCATTCTTCAGAGAACTTGGACTTGAAGATAAAGAAACTGAATTAGTCTTGGACAAAAACCCAACTCTTGCATTGACATCTTTGGATTCAATACGTGCTCGGGTTCGTTCTTTGCTATCACTTAGAATCGATAGTCTTACACTTAGTTACTTGATTATCAAATGTCCTAGTGTGTTAACAGCTGAGGAAATTGATCCATTTATATGTTTTGTGCGTGATGAATTGGAAAATAAGATTGAGCCTATGCAGCTCAAGCACCTTTTGACTACTGCGGATCCTAGATTCTTGGTGGGTTTTGATAAAAAGGTTAAATTGCTTCTTGATCGTGGAGTTCCGAGTGAAAAGATTGGTTATGTGCTCAACCATGTCAAGTTAGCTAAAGCAGTGTGTCTTAGGCCAATTGAAGAGATCGATAGGACCATTACTTTTTTTAGCCCATATGGTGGTATTGATTTGATTGTAAGGCGTCCGGAAATTCTTAATTATAATTTGGAAAGTCAGTTGATACCTAGAATCGGGTTCCTTTTAGATCTTAGTGGGGGAGATAAGGATGCCACAGGGAATGTGGTGCGTAGGCTCCCAATGATTTTGAGTTACAGTGTGGAGCATTTGGAGGGTCATGTAGAGTTCTTGAGGTCGTTTGCTGGCCTAAATAATCAGGAAATTTTCAAGATTTTTCTTGTGTTCCCAAGCGTGGTTAGTGCTAGCAAAGAGCGGAAATTGCGTCCCAGGATAGAGTTTCTCAAGCAATGTGGGTTGGATTCCAACGATATTTTCAAGTTCTTGATCAAAGCTCCCTTGTTTCTAGGCCTTTCATTTGATAACCTCAAGTATAAACTAGTGTTTTTGGTGAAGATTGGGTATAAATATAGGACAAGGGACATGGCAATGGCAATGGGATCTGTGACCAGAACAAGCTGTGAGAATTTGCGAAAGGTAATTTGGCTATTCTTGAGTTATGGGTTGTCTTACAGTGACATTGTTTCTATGAGCACAAAGCACCCACAGATACTGCAATACAATCATAGTTCTTTGGAGGAGAAGATGGAGTACTTGATAGAGGATATGGGTCGTGAAGTTGGAGAATTGTTGGCTTTTCCGGCATTCCTTGGTTACAAGCTTGATGAGAGAATTAAGGTTAGGTATGAGGCAAAGAAAAAGATTACTGGAGAAGGAATGTCAATCAATAAGCTGTTAACTGTTTCGACTAAGAGATTCTCGACAAAGAAGAAAGAGAAAAAATTACTACATGTGGTTGAGAATCTAACTTGCGGTGAAGGTTAGATAAGTTGGACAGTAATATGTTCCTTTCCTTAATTGAGGCACTTATGACGGCTTTATTGAATAACTTCTTGAAACTCTCTCGTCAGCTCCTTGTGACGTATGCAAATTCCCTTTTTACTATTTTAGCTGGTGCAGACAATTGCAACTTGGGGAGTACAGAAAATTGAGATGATTCTTCAAATAATGGAAGACCCGAAAGGTATGAAGCTTGAGCAGTAGGAAATCTCCTCTGGGATAAGCTTTATTATGGTCACATCAATATTTGAAACTGACTGTATATTTATCTTTGCTATGTTAAGAAAGAAGCTGGTTTCTTCTTTCTTCTGTCTCTCAATTATTTGTTTCCTTTCTTTCTAGCAACCATTAGTGGGAGGGATAAAAAATTCTTTGAAAATATGTCTTATTTTCATCCACTAACTTGAATTATTACAATGGAATTGACTTGTGGAATAGAGCATAATGCTCTTATTTCTGAAAGTTTGGCTCTTTTGAATTTTTTTCCCCCACAACAGGACCATCAACCTGACCATCGGCAAATGTTCATTGTAAAGAGCCCACTCATGTGCACCTTTATTGAATAGATACATTTATGATGTTTCTCTAACATCCCGTGCTGTCATGGAAGTTGGATGCCTTGTATTAGTTGTATGTAAACCAATGGGCTGGTTGGTTTAGATTGTTAATGATATGAGATTGCATCTCATGATATCTGGTATTAACTATTTTTGTCCATTTAGCACCAAAAGTAGATGGTGAATAGTGGGAGTCAATGCTTAAATCTTGTCAGCCATTTAGCCTTAATATCACTTATTTTGTTAGAATGTCACTTCCGATAATGGGATGAAAGTGCGAAAGGTGATTTGGACATGATGTTATGACAACATTCAAATCAAGTGTATTATTGACTTGTTGGTTGATCTGGAAATCAATTAATGAAGCTTATTTTCATAAAACAAGGCCATACCTGTTTATCAGCATTTATATTAATTGCGTTGGCAGCAGCTGTGCTTGTATTGATTTTTTTGCCTACTGAAGATCAAATTACAAGTAGCTTTGTTGACACAAAGAACCCTATGGCTCTTAACTAAATATCAAAATTTCTTAAAAACTATAACTGTGATGTAGCCATTCCTGCTGTGATCATTATAGCAATTAGCAAAAGCAAGAGGTGGTGCCGTGGTGGTTGGTTGAAGCCTGAAAGGTTTTCTATGTGTCTCCCATGTGCTGAAGCTCTAGCAGCAAAAGAAACAGTGAATGACAGCCGATATTCATTGTACTTGCATACAGTTGCTCTATCCAGCTTATTTCTTTCTTGTCTGATTCTAGGACACATCTAACTTGGGGAAGAGCCATAAAAGTTGCCCAGACCAGTCAGTCATTTTGAGTTTAAAAGGTCTTGGTTTGTCAAAATTTTTATAGTGCTGTCAGTGGAGGATGTGCCTTGCCAAATTGGGTGTCTTCATCTCCATCCTCAACAGTTTATATCGTCTGTATAGATGCATCGTTTTCCCCTGGGTGCCTCTAATTGGCTTGGTTATTTTCACTTTCTTTTTGTAAAAATCAACTCAATATATTTCAATAAGAATATTTGTCTATGGGTTTGGAAGAAGAATGAGGCTAAGTAATGGAAAATGAGGTTCTGTATGCAATAAAGTTTGGAACATATTGATCCGATACAGATGGTTCTAGACAATACAAGGTGAAGGATGTAGTTTATTTGGTCCCCAGGTTTATATTATTAATAAATATTTTGAAGAATCAATTTGGCCAAAGGTGTATTCGAGTAGTCTTTGATATAATTAAAGAATATTATCAAGTTTAAAAAAGTACACTTGGAAGTTATGAATAATTTTTCATTTTCTTCTAGAGATTAGATCACTGGAGCTAATTTAAAGAGTTGGTCTAAGGCCTAAAACAGTTCCTTTGTTGTAGTTGGTTCTGAGTATGCCTCCACTATATTTTTCTATACCTTGTTACAAATTTTTAATTTTCTACATTAGAGTGCTTTTTCTTTTTCCTTTATGTTGCTTCCAAAGGGACTAACAACTCATATTCAACCATTCTGAAGTAGTCCAAGTCGTCCAAGGTATCACTTCACTTGCTTTATGTCTATCAAAAATATCCACTTAAAGTGGGAGCAGAACAATTCCCCCTTTGAAAAGAGAGAAGAAGTGGCAAATCGTTTTGAGTAATTGTACTGATTATCTAGGAAGCACAGACACAAGTACAACACGGGGACACGAGCAATTTTTGAAAAATTATAACATAAAATGGCTAGTACGACACCAGTGTGACACAGATACGACATAGTTTAACACTCTAAATAAAGTATCCGTGCTTCTTAGCTGATTATGCAGCACTGGCATGGAAGAAATTTCAAGAATACTCCTATAATGTCAGCAATAATATGATAAATAGTAGCCTTACAATCCTGAGAGGACCACAAAGAAGATTACAAAGGATTTTTTTTTTTTTGGTAAACGATTACAAAAGATTTAAAAAATATAAAATTTGGACTAGTAGTACAAAAAGCTGTTCAATAATTAACGGTGCTTTGAAAGAAGTCTTCTGAGAAAAAAAAAATGACTACAAGGAATGATCTTGACCCTTGGTGAAGTTGTTAGCACTTAGAATCAAGTACTCACTTTCCTATATAAAAAAAAAAAAAATACTCACTTTCTTATCATTAGAGGTAGTCATAGCTCATATCAGATATATACAATTAATTACTAGAGTAGGGATCTAAGCAGTAATAAGCGGGTTTCCTCGTGTGAAATGTATTTGTTTAGTCTTTTGGTTTATTTTAGATAAAGTAGCTTTTGCTTAATCAACG
Organism: Quercus variabilis; assembly: GCA_030445155.1. Lineage (NCBI taxonomy): Eukaryota > Viridiplantae > Streptophyta > Magnoliopsida > Fagales > Fagaceae > Quercus > Quercus variabilis. Next base: position 7,977,006 of record CP129453.1, on the reverse strand, counting down.
CAACATGAGAATTATCAGTATCTTTTTTTCCTCCATTGTCAATATAAAAGATAACCTGCTCCCCATTATCTCTCTCTCTCACACTCACACTTGCGCACGCATGCATACACGCACTATGAACTCAGTTCGATGTAGCAAGGGCAGCAACAAAACTCTCTCACTTGTTTTCTTGTGTCTTCTCTCATTTCTAAATGAGCAACATACTGTGCTTACTCTTGCTGAAGCCAAAAGCAATGTAATAAGTTTTACTATTGTTTACCTATACTATAGCTGTTGCTTTCCTTCTCATGCCTTGAACCATTCTTGGCAACTAACTATATAGTGAGAATTAACAGGTTTACATCGTTTATATGGGAGCACGGCAGCATGATGATCCCGAGCTCCTTGCAGAAACCCATCACACTATGCTTACTAGAGTCCTTGGAAGGTATAACATGAGAAACATAATTCCTTGAGGTTTCAGGTTGATGGTGGCTTTAGTTCAGAAATAGCTTGAGCCAGAACTGATTGTTCAATATGTACTTATGCAGCATAGAAGCATCTGCAGAAGCCATGGTCTATAGCTACAAACATGGCTTCTCTGGTTTTGCAGCCAAGCTGACCAAGGCTCAAGCGCAAGCGATATCAGGTACTTCTTCAATTAGAACTACGGAACATTTCTACATTCATGCAAGTCTTCTTTATTGGTGCTAGTGCTACAGTCATCACATTGTGAAGAAATGAACTTGAAAGCAGATGGAACCATGAAACATAAAGTAAAAAATAACAAGGCCATCAACATGAGTTACATGCTAAGCACACTGCAGCCAGAGCAAATGCCATAAAATGATTGTACAATAACAAATAAATCATAAAAGTCGTGAAATTTGAAGGTTTTAGAATTATATATTATAGTCCTGCAATCTTTAATACAGTAAATTTCAAGCCTAAAGCGGTGGACTCCATTTTTCTGTCTTTGAGTCTTGAGGGTTGTAGTTAGCTGTTGGTTCTGTTTGTGTATTCTGTTAGCTTGTTTTCAGCTCCTTGTTTTGTTTGTGTAGATGTGGCTTTGTTGGTCTGCAGCTCAGCTGCCAGCTTTTGTAATTTCTTTTATTGTGTTTAATGAATTTTCTCATTTTAAAAAAGAAACTTGCTGAACAACTCCTCGCCAAACAAAGTTCATGTAAGAAAAAAGTTCTACATTCAGTAAAAAAGACTTTTTCCCTGCTTGATCCATTGCAATTAATCCTTGAATCAGTCAGGGTTGCAACCTCTGGATCCCACACCTGTGCTAGGGCAAAAAGAAGTTAAGAGATAAAAGCTATGATTTCAAGACAATATTTGACACAAACATTTTTCAAATTTCAACTTTTGTAAATATGCTCCTTACCACAGATTTAAAGCATTGTCCTACATTTCTTGTTTGGTTGCAGAGTTACCTACTGTGTTACAAGTCATACCCAATCGCTTTCATAAGTTACAAACCACAAGAAGTTGGGACTACCTTCAACTGTCTTCGTGTTCTACAACTAACGTCCTGCACAAATCTAAGATGGGCAATGGCGTTATCATTGGTCTCATTGATACAGGTACTGTTCCTCTCCTCTCTGTGAACATGTGCGTGCTTGTTGTGTGCAAGCGCGTGCATTCATATCTCTCACCAAACTAATCCCAATAAATGGTCAGCAGGGATATGGCCAGAATCCCAAGTTTTCCGAGATGAAGGTCTAGGGCCAATTCCTTCTAGATGGAGGGGCATTTGTGAGTCAGGAGAGTTGTTCAATACAAGGATGACCTGTAATAGAAAACTTATTGGAGCTCGTTACTTCATCAAGGGACTCCAAGCTGAGTATGGACAGCCATACAACAGTACTGAATATCAAGAATGCTTGTCCCCAAGAGATCGATTGGGACATGGAACATCCACATCTTCAATTGCATGTGGATCCTTCGTGGCCAATGTGAGCTACAATGGACTAGGTGTTGGCACTGTAAGGGGTGGCGCACCCCTGGCCAGGCTGGCTATGTATAAGGTATGCTGGAATCTGTATGGAGGAGTATGTACAGGTGCTGACATTTTGAAAGCCTTTGATGAAGCTATACATGATGGGGTAGATGTGCTATCACTGTCCATTGCCCCTGATCTTCCCTTTCCTGATGTGGAGATACACAATGGGATCTCCATTGGTGCCTACCATGCTGTGGCCAAGGGAATCACTGTTGTGTGTGCAGCCGGAAATGCTGGCCCAAGTGCTCAAACGATACAGAACACATCACCTTGGATCATAACTGTTGCAGCAAGCACTATAGACCGGTCTTTCCCTACACCCATCACCCTGGGAAACAACTGGACTACAATGGTAATACTCCACACCGGATCATGCACTTAATAAAAAAGGAAGAAAAATAAAAATCCATGTCTCATCAGTTTCTTTACATTGTTGCAATGAACGGTTATTAATTGTAGGGCCAAGCGATGTTTACAGGAAAGGATACAGGGTTCATCAATCTGGTCTACCCTGAGGTGCCAGAACTCCTATCCCCCCGGTACATATATCCTACAGAGAACATAGTGCTGCTTTAAAGTCTTTACATTTCATTATATGTATTGTGTTCACCAGGCCCTCTAAATTCCCTTCACATGGGCCGTCTACTAAGGACTAGTATAGCTTAAATATCTAATTGGGTATATGATGCACTTCTCATGTCTGCATCATATTATTCCCTATAGTTTTAGCAAGTAATTGCGCCTACTCTTTTCATGAGAGTATGTGGCATATAACCATTAAAGAAAACCTTAGTTCAACTATGACTTTGTCAATAACAATTTTCAGCTTTTATTTTCGTGTTACCTGGAGTTGTTATACAGTCACTGCGAATCTCTCACACCAAATGATACTTGGTTGGCTGGAAATGTGGCGCTCTGCTTCACTTCAAATTCTAATCAGAACGCAGTAGAGGATGCTGCATGGTCTGTCAAAGATATTGGTTGTTTGGGACTAATTATTGCTATAAATCCCAGTAGGTCCCTGCTTTCATGTGATGATAACTTCCCTTGTGTTCAAGTAAGCTATGAAATTGGTACCCAGATACTCTACTACATTCGCTCTACCAGGTATCACCATTGTCCATGCTATCAAAGATGTAATCATCACCATGGTTGCTCTTGTTGATATCAAATTCATAAACGACATAATTGTTGCAGGAATCCACTTGTCAGGATTAGGCCATCCAAAACACATCTCGGTAGACCTGTGTCTACCAACGTGGCATACTTCTCATCTAGAGGGCCTAGTTCCATCAGCCCAGCAATACTGAAGGTATTTCCTTATTATTCAAAGCTAATAAAGAAAAGTTGTATGGGATGTCAGAAATTACTGGTATCTGGCTCATTGGTGTTCCAATGTGGTTTAATGACACAGCCAGATGTAGCTGCCCCGGGTGTCCATATAATAGCAGCAGTTTCTCCTCATAACCCAGAAATTGCATATAAGTTTCTATCAGGAACATCCATGGCAACTCCTCATGTCTCAGGCATTGTTGCATTGCTCAAATCATTGCACCCAGATTGGTCCCCTGCTGCTATCAAATCAGCACTTGTAACCACAGGTACTTATATTGCGCTTTCTTTCAGGTACTGCAATGTTCTTTGCTACTTACACTTTAGATGCATGCATGGTTTAAAACGCATCAAATTAATATGGTATAATCATAATCTGCAGCATGGACTACTGATCCATCCGGTGAACCAGTATTTGCAGAGGGAGAGCCAATGAAACTTGCTGATCCATTTGATTATGGTGGTGGAATTGTTAACTCAAATAGGGCAGCAGATCCTGGTCTTGTGTATGACATGGGGACAGCAGATTATATTCAGTACCTCTGTGCCATGGGCAACAACAACTCTGCCATTTCCCAGCTTACTGAGCATCCCACATTCTGCCCCATAAAACAACCCTCTATTTTGGACGTAAACCTCCCTTCTATAACTATCCCAACCCTTGGAAATTCAACAACTCTTACCAGAACCGTCACAAATGTTGGAGCGGTTAATTCCAGATATGTGGCCATTATTGAGCCTCCGCGTGGCATAACTATAGCAGTAAAACCTAATATATTGATCTTCAATTCTATGATTAAGACAATCTCTTTCACTGTTAGGGTTTCCTCCACTCAGAAAGTGAGCACAGGATACTCTTTTGGAAGCTTGACTTGGACTGATGGGGTGCATACTGTAAGAAGTCCAATATCTGTGAGAACTGAGATAGTAGAATCTTATGATTGATAAGAAAGTAATGATCTGGATGGGCAAGCATGTCCAATTAAAATTGTAAAGTTATCATAGTGACTTTGAATAAAATAAAAAATGGTTGCAGTCTCTAAACATTAAGATTATGAAAGCAAACAAAACTGCTTCTGATACTCTTGTTATGCGTAATCCATCTAGATTATTTTGATATCAGTTCAATGGCTCCTTAAAAGCCTAAATTTAGCAACCCATCAAGGCACTGAAAATATACTTTTCAAGCATAACAAAAAAAAAAAAAAGATAAAGAACTGGCATTTTAACAGAAACATGAGTTTGAAGTTGTGGAAGTATAGAGAAGAGAGCACAGCAGTAACTTAAATTGTATTAGCCTCTTAAGTTTACACAAAAAGAAGGGTATAAAACAGAGACAATAGAACGAAAGAGAGTCATCTGAGCTAATTATCATTTACAGATTGCATAGTAATTACATGTTATATCTGCTCCATTTGTGTTGGAAATCACCTGGTGCATCTCAACTTACAATAACTAATTACCCTTGTAAACATGTTCATACATCTCAAAATTTCCTCATTTGATCTTAAACGTTTCAGGTTTGTATAAGCATGCCTAGTCCTCCAAATACATCATTGCCGTTTGATTTGAAGACATAGCTAGTTAAACTATCTCTGAAAAAGGATCTTCCTTTGCTATGTACATCTAGTCTGCCAAGGAGGGTTCTCTAGCTGGTTCCACCACCCTGGGCTCAAATTTCTCAGCTTTACCGTCTTCTTTAGGTATGATAACACCATATCCTCCAGCTTTTCTTTTGTACACGATATTAATCTCACCTGGCACAAAGGCAATGGAAAAATTGGACCCAGGATGATTGTGATAATTAATGTTTAAAAAAAAAAGTGACACAATAAGTATTTACCAGTTTCTTCATTCCGGAAAGCATAGAAATCATGATCAACATTTTCCAGTTGCTCAATTGCTTCAGAGACAGTCAAAGGTGGCATATCAAAGTATTTTGTACGAACAATCTGAAAGACAGGTACATGGGGTGAGTGCAAGTGTGTGCTGGAGAAGAACAGCTCATCTAGGTTAGCAGTTGAATGACCTGACTACCAGTAGAACAACATTAAAATATTTTGCAATTATTGGCACAATTCCTTTGATGCACAGATTTTAAAGACAAACATGCAGTGCCTAATTGTTGTTTGAAGAAGAGAAAGATAAATTTTCCAAACACTTTATGATGGTAATTCAATTTTATGCTACAATTTGATTGTAAAATTTTTTAAGTAAGAAGATTAACAATATGCATATACAATTGAAAAAGCAGTCCTTATATATATATATATATATACACACATTATTGGTATAGAGTAAAAATGCAGTCTAATGTTTGAGAAAGAGAGAAGCAAAGGTTCAAATCTAAAGTTCTGGAATAAAATTTTTTACTAGGAAATGCATGATCCTAATCTAAGAGTGCTGGGATACTAATATTGAATGTTAACATAAGAGTGTTGCCCAAGAAGATCAAGATCTGGATTTGGGAAATTGAAATATAATGACAAATTTAGAATGAAAAGGGAACAAAATTGATCTTTTAAGAGGGCAAGAGTTAAAATAAACAGAAAATATATAAATTTGTAGATAAACAGAAAAGGCCAAGTAGCAACCTCATCAATAATTTCTCCATCATCTTCTTGAGAAATGGCATCTTCCTCTTCATCATTTGTCTTTTCCTTCATTGGTTGTATTGTAGGCTCCCTAACTTTCAATCTGTCGAACCCCTTCATGTGCCGGCCATGATCGGACTCCTTCTCTTTAATCTTCCTCAGCTTCCTTTGTATTATCGATGAGACCAAATCTATACTCCCAAAGACGGTCTCACCATCTTCCTCTGCTCGAACCACTCCATGCTTCTTTGTATACAATGTAACCTACAAAAACACAATCTCAGAATACAATGACCCATTTAACACAACCTTACAAATCACAAAAAAATACATAACCAAGTAGCATTAACAATACCTCACACCGCCGAATTCTTGGGCCTTTCCCAAACTCTCCACCCCGAACCGAAAACCTAACATCCACCTCCCTAACCAAATGACTGTGCTTAGCAATTGCCTTCCCCACCTTCTCTTCCACATGCTTCTTGACAGTCTCAGTTAACTATATTCACCCATAAACATTCTCTCATATCAATTTGACAAAGTCCTATTTATATAATAACCAAATGAACATCAAGCAAACCAGACAAAATTAAACCCCATTCTGATTGTTCAATTTGGATTCACAGAACTTCATTCATAAATCTATAAGTTTCACAAGTACCTAACTTCATTAGATAAATAGATTAATAAAAGAGAAATAGAAAACATGAAACTGAAATATGTATATTCTATTAGTATTATTTTTCTTAGCAACCAAGACATGGGTCTTTGACTTTGTATATTCTATTATAATTTTTCTTAGCAACAAAGAAAAGGGTCCCCAATTCTACTTTTTTTCTAAGGTACCAAGAGAAGGGTTAAGTGCAAAACTGCAAATACCTCCAAATTCTTGCCCTGCATAATCAACTTCACTGAAGAGAGTGGACCATCCCAGGACATTCGGACAGAGTGTGAAACACTATTGCCAAGATGGTTTTTTCTGGGTGAGAGGGAAATGGGTTTAAGGTTGTTCAAGAAACTGGATTTGTAGTTGGATAATGTGAAAGTTAGTGAGTTTGTAGGCTTGGTGGAGAAGGTGGTAAGGCTGAGGAGAGAGACTGAAGAAGAAGAAGAAGATGATGATGGTGAAGATGGGATATGGGGGAGCTGAAGTGTGGGTTGTGAGGAGGATAATAGAGTAGCCATTTCAGAGCAGGACTGTTTGGATGGAGAGAAAGTGTGGGAAAATGGAGGGATTTTGAGAGGTTCAAGGAATATAGACAATGGAAACAGCAAGTTCTGGAATCTGGATACGGATTGTGTCGCTGTCAGTGTCACCACCTTATCCAATTCAATAAATTTGGAATCTTGATATCTTGTGCGCTTTGAAATTGAAAAAAAAAAAAAAAAAAATCTGGTTCTTGACTTCAAAAAAAAGAAAAAAAAAAAATAAGAGTGTTAGGACAAATTTCATAATTATTGAGGTGATGGATTGTGATAAGTGTAACATTATGTTCACAAATCATATGGAATTATTCTTGACATTGTTTTTATTGTACACTAATTATAATATACTACTGACTCAACGATTACAAGATTTATTCTATGCTACGTAGGGAGAGAAAAGAAAATGGAAAAAAGAAATTGAATTTGTGATATGAAGAAATATCCGAACAACAAAATTTTAACAACAAAATTTTTAATTATTTTTACTCTAAATGTGACAAATTGTGATTGATATATAATAAAAGTGATGATAGTGGTGATTTATTGTAAACCTTTTTGTGTGAGCCAAGATGAGCCCAAGAAATTATGGGCCAAGCTTGGGTTTGGAGGGGGCCTACATGAGTGCCAACCAGGGAGGCCTAGGCCCAAACTAAGCAATCCTAGGAAAATTCAAATTTGAGGTCTGAGTTAAGGAGAGCGAGAAACTTAAGAACCTAAACAGACAATTGGAGTCTATCAAGTCACCCTAAGGGAATAATGATCTACCTAAGTAGAAGTTTAAGGAAGCTTTTTGACGAAGCCACATCTCTTTTGTATTAAATGCATTGCACCAACCAGCCATGTCTTATTTACGACTAAATGAACATTCTGAACCATGTCACAACAGCTTATTACTTATTTAGCTTAAGCCTCAAAATGAGGGGAAGAGGAAGATGTGACAAGTATCTCACCAAGAGGATCATCTACCCTACAAATGGACGGCCCAAATAAGAGCAATGAAATTATAAATAGGAAAAGATCCCACTTGCTATAGGGATCAAGAAAATATTGAACTTAAAAAGAGAGAAATTATTGTGAACTACTGAATTGATGTAGTTCTTTTCTACCAGTGTAATAGTGTTCCTTGGCCAATTTAAGGAAATTTAATAAATAAAGAGGTATTTTTTGTTTACCTTTTGTCTTTATGTTTAAAGTCTTCCCAGCTTGAGTATCTTGTCATTACAAAATAGTTAGTTTTAAAGCCTACCTCTTCAAGTTAATTGTCTCGGATAGAGGTTCAACTTCAAGTGAGTTATTTGGTTTTTACCCCATACATATTTTTAGTATTATCTAAATGTGATTGACGTCACGTCAACAACATAGTAAATAAAATTTTTAATTATTTATATTTACTATTGACACATCACTTTATAGAATTTAAGTAATAAAATTTATAGCAACTACAACAATGTTCTACTAAGAAATACTAAGAAATATTTTGGTACGGCTTGGTGGTGATGTGATTGGGATCATAGCTACAACATGGGTCGAACCATATGGTTGCCTGGTTGGGTAAATGCTATTAATGAAGATAATAATTTATAAAATTAATTATTTGGTTAAAGTTCATATAATTTGTTAAGGGCTTCTAAAAATGTAAGTTTTAAAGTCTATTTCAAATTGTGTCTCAAGTTTTTAATTTTGACTTCCAAAACTTATGAATAGTTCCAATTTGAATAACCTGTCCATCTTTGTGATTAATTTTTATTAATCTAGGCAGTAACAAAGTGGATAAAATGGGAAATTCGTTGATAAAACTGTGTTGCACCTGAGTAGCCAACTTCAATTTTCTAGTAATCACTTTCTCACTCTAAGCAAAACTTTCTCCCTCTCTACCTTCTCTAGCTATTCAATAGCTTCTAAATTGATTTTTGAACAAGCTGAAACTGAAACATAAACATAGAGTTTAATAAATGATTTTCATCTTTTTGCTCTATTACTGCCTTGAGGAATGGAGGTGAATAATGAAGATGAACATAGTCTCAAATTGAAACAATTTCATAAATTTGAGATTTTAATTGATAAAATCAAAATTCTTTGCATTAATTTGAAACATATATAAATTATGAATTTTTATGTAATTTTCCTCCTTAAAAAAATCAATTAAGTCATGTGGGGCAGAAAGTAGGTGATGAAAGCATGAACAATTAGGAAAATAATGTGGGTGACGAAACCAAAGAGTTAGTGGGAATCTTCTCTCAAAAAAAAAAAAAGTTAGTGGGAAAGAAAATGAGAAGGTGCACGTGGAAGTGACTCTACCCACACCCAAATTTTTTATTTTATTTTATGTATATTTATTTAAAACTTTAAAAATTTAGCTACAAATATAGGAATATTCTGATTCTCCAAATATTGGGATTAGTCCAATAATTCTCTTAAAAAATATAAAAATTTTTCAATTGATCTACTAGTTATAGAGACAAAGTAGCTTTTGTTTTCTCAATTTTGTTTTTTTGTACATGGATAATATCAAACTAAACAAATTTTGTACACTCATTGGAGTTTAAAAGATAATAAATTCTCTTAAAAATTATCATTTGAATATACCTATGTCAAAGTTGATAATTTTGTATACAATATATTCATAAATTATGGCTTACTTTAGTATTAAAATATTAAGGTTTATATATGTGTGTGATAATTTTTTTTGACTCATAACTAATATATTAGTACCACAATTTGGTCCTAAACAAAAAATCTTCCTTTTGTCCGTTTGTGTATGTGTGTGTGTGAGAGAGAGAGAGAGATAACTATAATGAGATTTAGCAGGTGGTAAAAAGTCACCTGTAATTCTATAGACGGTGACATATCTAAGTTGGGAACTATATGATATGTGTTTCTTTTGGTTGAATATTGCTAAATTTGGAGTTTATTTGTGTTATAGGCACTGTTCCAAGTTATTTAGGGAATTGAGAAAAGAGAGTGAATTTCGGCAACTGTGTTGCCGAAATTCAACAAAAATATGAGAGAAAAAGAGAAAAAGTGGGAGAGAGAAAATTTTGAATTTCGGTAATCACATTACCAAAATTCCTGCTGCCCAAATCAGCTGACCGATAACCAATTGTGGCAATGCCATTGCCAAAATAGGGAAAAAAAATTTGTGGCAATTATGGCAATGCCATTGCCGAAAATGGGAGAAAAAAAAAATAATGGTTGTCGAAATCTAGGGAGGAATTAAAAAAAATGCTACGTCTATAATATTTTTATAACATTTTCATAACAAATCATAGGTGATTAGTTATTATTAGTTCAAATTTGAATTTAACACTGAGATTACTTTTTTAATCCTACAATAATAACCTGTCACTTAAAATTTGTTGTAAAAATATTGTAAAAATTGTGTGCACGTATCATTTCTTAAAATGAAAAAAAGAAAAAAAAAAAGTGGAATGGATTGTGGCAATGGCATTGCCGAAATAGGAGGGGAAATTTTTTTTCCCCTCCTATTTCGGCAATGTCATTGCCACAATCAATTCCACTTTTTTTTCCCTTCATTTTAAGAAATGATACGTGCACACAATTTTTACAATATTTTTACAAGAAATTTTAAGTGGCAGGTTGTTATTGTTGGATTAAAAAAGTAATCTCAGTGTTAAATTCAAATTTGAACTAATAATAACTAATCATCTATGATTTGTTGTAAGAATGTTATAAAAATATTGCAGACATAACATTTTTTTTTTAATTCCTTCCCAGATTTCAGGAATTCTTAGTGGAATTTCTTCCTTTCAAACTAGAAAAATAGTGATACACTTGGCATGCCCAGCGAGAGACCATAAACTACTTTACTCGAATAATATCTAAGATTTATGGTCGAACTTGTTCCATCTATACTAGAAAAGTAGTGATACATTTGGCATGCTTGGCGAGAATATAAGCTACTTTATTTCCTTGAGAACGAACATGGGAGAATTGTAACCACAAAGACTGCCGACAAAGGTTTAGAGATTATTCGCACCTTTCGGAGAGCCCACGAAAGGTCTCTCTTGAAAATATCTATTGAGAAGTAAATAGGTGTATGGTTGGGTTGGCTGAAGTGGGTAGCCACCAACACTAACGTTTTTTTTTCTTTTAAGGAAAAAGCCACCAACGCTACTGTGAAAGTACTTTTTGATACATGTCCTCCCTTTTTCTAGATTGATGAATTTTGGCCGACTACATGTAATTTATCTAGTTCTAAGTTCTCCACAGTACAAATTAATTTGTGCTTAATTATTTTCCCCCTATAAATAGTTTCAAAATAAATAGACTCTAGGTTTCATTAACACAAAAGTGAAAATAATTAAATAACTAACACAACACGAATAGGAAGAGACAAGAGACTGGGATGTTAGAGATGGGGTATCAATCCCACCCTTTGGGTAACAAAATTTGCTTCTTTAAATGTATAGTTTACAAACCAAACTGAGAAGGAATTAAGAGAGCTTTTAGCCTCCGTTGGAGAAGTGCATTTTGCGCGTTTTCAGTAGAAGTGTTTTTTTAGTTTTCAGATTTCAACAGTAAGAGGTATCCAAAAACAGACGCAGTCTCCGTTTAGATAAATATTTTTGTTAATATTTATGGGCTCTACCGCACTTTTTGACACTATTTATATGTCACACTGTACAGTTTCAATTAACTTTTACTTTTATCTACAATACTTTCATCAATAATTTTTTAATTTTAGCAAAATAAACGGCATACAAATACACTATAAGTACATACAGCTCCAGCTAGTGAAATTCCTTGCTTTCTTGTTTGGTAGTTTTGGACAAATAGTAAAGTACATTACAAATAGTTAGATAAGGACTGGACATCATAAGATTGGGAGAAATTTTGACTCACGGTACAAACAACCCAGCCCAGAAAAAAAATAAAAATAAAAAAATCCAAAAGAAGCATGGTACAAGTAGGAAGGATTGGGTCCCAGTGGCCAGTGCTACAGCCGAAACAAATTCAAGTGAGTGACCCAAGGAGAGGCTATATATTATTCACTTGTCAAAACTAATACATGTGGAATTTCTCAATGCCTTTGTGTCACAACTAAAAATTGAGGAATTTCTATATATATAAAAAGAGATATATAAACGAGTATCCATAGGTACAAGGAGGAGATTTTTTTTTTTTTTTTGGGTTGAAATAGTTAGAAAGATTTGTATAATATATATGCTACATCCTTGGCCCCATTCTCCCCTCTCCATCAAGCACTTGTGGGTACCAACTCACCCAATTGAGCTGTGGCAAGGAGGACACACTTGATCAATTGGATAAGTGAGAAAATAAGGAGGATATTTTTCTATCTTTGCAAGAAGAGAAAGAGATTAATTAAGGGGGAAATGAGAGTGAAAAAATTCTTCATTTAGGCCTAACATATTTGATTTTCTTGTATTTAGAGATAAAGAGGAAAGAAAATGCTATTAATAAATGATTTGATCATTTTATATCTTTTACAATAAATTTATCCTAACTAAAAAAAAACAATTGGAAATGCTAAACAAAAATAAAAATTTATTATTGTGGGGGAGAAGAATCCAGGCCCAACCTTATTAAGCCCAACATTATGAACTAAGGGCCCACGAAACGGCGATCTTACCCCCGAAGATAGAAAGAGAGAAAAGGGCAAGGCCTAGCTAGGAATGAGATCTTCATGAAGGATCAGCGCTGTCCGAGGAAGGTATTTTCTGTCCGAGGAGAGCATCACCTATCCGAGGAGGATATATCACTTCAGCAGGAAGTCTCAGATTATTTGAGTACGAGAAAAGCCAGTGGCTGTCCAAGGACTTCACCAGATCAGGATAAGCTCAGAGCAAAGGCTGGAGATGATAAGAATGAAGAAATATCTAATGGAAAAGCTGCTACCACCGTATTTAATGCAATACAACAGCTTTTCTGGCCGCATTTATGTGGAGAAGACCTCTGAACAGTGCACCCTCAGTTACCGTCACTCCAAAATAACTAAAGCATACCCATGATGTGACATGCACTCAAGTAGATACACAGATGAAGAACAAGTGGACGATGAAGATGATGGGGAAGGGTACTATATAAAGAAGAAGAGATCCTGATAGAGGGGACCGAAAGAAGAAAAGAAAAAAGAAAAAAGGATAGTTTTACTGTAGTTCTGAACCTTGTAACCATTGGTTGTTCAATGAAACGCTTCCTCGGACATTGACAGGAGAGTTTTCTTGGTGTTGTTTTATGTTTCTTTCCTGCTTAACGTAATCCTGTCCATCATTGTTAATATCAGACCCAACCCAGCTCTTTCACCCACTCTCTACAAATTCATTGTCCAGGGTACGTTGGGCCTTTAATCCATACTTGTGGGCTAAGGTCACGAATTCGTTCCTTACAATTATAAAATACTTACATTATATAATACATAAATATTTTAATTAACTTATTATTATTCTTATTTTAAAATTAACACATCAATTATAAAATTTATAATATTGTTAACATCACTCAAAACAAATTTCACAAAAACACTCAATTGACTAAGGAGGATCCCTCCTTTATTTTTCAATTGTTTCTTTCCTTTTCACAAAATTTTAAAATAATTTTGTTTTGGACTAAACCTTATAATAACAAACAAAGTTGAAGCCGTCCATAGTGTTGTAGATAACATTGGACAAAATGAAAGCCACAAGATGACCCCACCTATGACACACCTCCACGTGTCAATATTCCGTCCTTGAGATCAACTGTCTCCTCTAGGGCAACTCACCAAAAAAAAAAACAAAGTTTATCTCCAAACTAATTTGGAGATAAACTTTTCAAACTTTTCATATATCTTTTTTTTTGTGTGAATTTTAAAAATCTAACTATTGAATTTCATTTTTCTTGTGTTCTTAACATGCATATCAAATTTCATTCAAATTGGATATTATTTACTATTACATCAATAAACTTATTTTTTATACACAATTTTAGATCATAAAAATTTGAAATTTTAATATTTGTTTGATGAGATAGCAATTGATTTTTGATCTTCTTGAAATTTTACATGTATGAAGAATATAATAACAACATGCAATCTTATGGTCAAATTTTTAAAATTCACACTAAATATAGACATATATGAGAAGTTTGTAAAGTTTTTCTCCAAATTAGTTTGAAGAAAAATTCTGTTCCCAAAATATATCTAATTCATGTGAGCCATCTCTACAATTTTCACAATGGGACTCAAACAACGCTATTACCACACCTTTACCCTAACTTACTCATAGGGGCGAGTTACATATGGTCCACAATTTTACTATTTATAACTTATTACGTGGATAAATGGTGAGAAAATTGTCAATTTTGTTGTGGGACCCATATGAAAATATCTTTTGGTTTTGTATTGACCCTTCCTATGACAAACCTCCACGTGTCAATATTCCGTCCCTAAGATCAACTGTCTCCTCCACGGCAACTCACCCAAAAAAATATCTAACTCATGTGGGCCATCTCTACAACTTTCACAACGGAACCCAAACAATGCTATTATCACAACTTTACCGTAACCTTTTTTTTTTGAGAAACACTTTACCGTAACTTACTCAAGAAGCGATGGGTTGGGGGCGAGTTATATATGACTTACGATTTTATTACTTAGAACTCGTTACGCGGATAAATTTGGCAAAATTGTCAGTTTTGTTGTGGGACCCGTTATGAAATTATCCTCTGGTTTTGTATTGACCTTCAAATTTGCATTGCTGGCACCGCCCACCCACTCAGCTGATAACCACACAAACACAAACAAAGAAAAAAAAAAAAAAAACCCAATGACCGATTGGATTTTGATTAAAAGATAGAAACTTGTACAAGTTGACGTGGCAAAAAAGGAGCCCACCATTACTGAAATAAGATATTTTTTAGAGATATTATTAATCTTTGAGCAGTGGACTCAATATCTCCACCGTTTATTTCCCTTCTAGAAATATAAATATATTAGAGTTCTATGTCAGATATTTTCAGTATGATATTTTCTTAGCCGAACACTGTTGTGTTTTGTAGTTGGTTTGGTTCAGAGAGAGAAAGAGTTTGTGAGACATGGAGGAGGTGGTGGTGAGTAGTGAGGAGATGGAACTGAGAGCAGAGAGTGAGACAGAGATGGAGACGGAGGAAGAGAAGTATGAGACAGAGAGTGAGACTGCAGAGAATAAGAAGATGAGGAAGAAGACTAAGAAGCTTAGGAAGAGAAAAGGTGGGAATTCAAGTGGGGTGGTGAGGTGGGAAAATTTCTTGCGGAGGATGAGGTTGAGGGTGTTGCTGATTGAGGCTGATGATTCCACCAGACAGATCATAGGGGCGCTTCTTAGAAAGTGTAGCTACAGAGGTCTGTATCTCTTTCTCTCTTTCTCTATATATGTGTGTGCTTGCTTTGCGTGCTTGGTTTTGTTGGATTTTTAGCTTCATTGGGTTGAATAATGAACTGGGTTTTGGATTTTTTAGTAAAATTTTGTGAGTAGTGTCAATTGGATTGTAAAAGAGTTGGCTTTGAGGGGTACAAGTTGGAGGGATTAGATAAGGGCTGGAAAGTTATGGTATTTATCTTGTAAGTTTGGTTTGATTATTGTTCGGCATAGTTAGCTGGTTTTGTTTACAAATTACAAAGAGAAACTGCCTTTTCTTCTATGTTCAACTGCTTTAATTCCTATTTGCAAGTTTTTTTAAGAAAACAAAATGGATCAAGGACTCAGAATTTAGAGAAAGTATTTTAAGGAAAAGATAAAAAGATAAGAAGTTTTACAACAAATCACATCACAAGAAAAACAAAAATTTTGAAACTGGAAAACAGTTTCTGAATGGATCCTCAACCATTTAAGTCCTCCTCTCTGGTCTTCTTACATGTTATGGCTTGCTCAGATCTCTTTATTTAATTGATTAGTGTTTCATTTGAATTTACTCTACACCAATACTACCTGAAAACTTTCTGGATAGGCAATTAATTGTATAGGGTTCTAGTGAGTTGGATCGCAGAGCCCCTGGGCAAATGGTGTAACTATTAGGCTTGCAATTATCTGTTACAAGCTTGACATGCTGTTTATTGTGTTTTGGTTGAAACCTGAAATTTGTAGACATGGTACTTTTGGAACTGAAATGTCTTGTTTATTGTTTGAGCAGTTACTGCTGTTCCTGATGGCTTAAAAGCTTGGGAGATACTGAAGGGAAGACCCCATAACATAGACCTCATCTTGACAGAAGTGGATTTGCCAGCAATATCTGGATTTGCTCTTCTTACGCTAATCGCGGAGCATGAGATTTGCAAAAACATCCCAGTCATAAGTAATACTTGTTAAATAAAGGCTTCGAATATTTGAATTTGCTGATTTGATATAATGCTATATTAAAACTAAAAACTATTCATAATATGCTATTTTTTGTACTTGTCAAAATAATTTTTCTTTTAATTTGCAGTGATGTCCACACAGGATTCAGTAAGCACGGTTTATAAATGCATGTTGAGAGGTGCGGCTGACTATCTTGTTAAGCCTATTAGAAGAAATGAGTTGAGAAATTTGTGGCAGCATGTTTGGAGAAAACAATCTGTAAGCAATTTTGTCTTTATTTTTTATTTTTCTTTTGGTCTTGAAAGTATAAGCTACTTATCTCAGTCTTGATCTGTTCCTATTGATCTATCAGTCAAATTTGGGCATAAATGATCCCCAAGATGAGAGCGTTGCACAACAACAGCTAGAGGCCATTTCTGAAAACAATGCTGCCAGTAACCGTTCGAATGGTCGGATGGCTTGTATTCAGAGAAATACTGAACAAATTGAAAAAGGGAGTGATGAACAGGTTAGTGTTTCTGATAGACCATAAGTTAATTCGCATCGTTCATTGACTAATCAGTTTTATTGCAATAAATTCTTGATGCGTGTATCCAGGGGATATGAACCTATGTTAAATGAGGCCAATTATGGTTTTAAGAAATTTCCTTTCACATTAGGCTGGATACATGAAGTTTCATATAGAGGCTGCATGTTTGCTGTCTCTTGCAGAGCTCTTGCACGAAGCCAGAGTTGGAAGCTGAAAGTGTCCCTGTGGAAAACACGCAGGAATTCTCTCAGCCAAAATGGGGCAAATCGTTTCCAAGTGACATAATATTGCAAAACAAAGAAGAATACTTGAATTTTGGCCAGAAATTGCTTATGCATGGGAGTGAAGCAGAAGGTAAACATTTCTATCTAGCTTTGCATCATCTTATATGTTCTGTTTAGTAAGGAAGCGTCTAACTTTTTGAACATGTCTAGGATCAGAGGTGGATAACTGCAAGGATGATAACACAACTCCTCTTGGCAAGGACATAAGACCAGAAAGTCAAAATAGGGATGCTATTATCACTAATGAGGATTTTGACAATAATTATGTCCTTGTCAACTCTTCTAGAAAAGCCATTGATTTGATTGGATCATTCCATAACCATCCAAACTGCTGCAGTGAAGGCATAAGCAAGTGTGATTCTTTGCCACAATTGGATCTTTCATTGAGAAGATCTCATTTCAGTGGCTTTTGTAATTCATATACTGAAGAAAGGCGTACCCTTGGGACTTCTAATGCCTCAGCCTTTACGAGGTGAGTTTAAGTTTCCTTGTTTATACTTCATTACTTGTTGCTTATCCCCAGTTTCTTTCAGAATTTATTGAATTGGTATAATTCTGTTAATTTATTAGACTTGTTGCTGTTTGACTGCATACCTTGCCTTATTTCATCAATCTATCTTAAAATAAAATGGTTGGATCTAATAAGCCCAAACACAAGAAGCATGTTGGTTATGTTTAAGTGAGTTTTTCAAGTGATGAAGGTATTGTATGTGCAACTTCTGAGGACATTATATGAAAATATGACCATAAAAGCTTCAATATACACATGAACTGTATCTTGTATCCTTTTTTTGGGAGGGGGGGGGGGGGGGGGGATGGTGTTAGGGATTACAGAATTTTCTAACTAAAAATTTAAAGCTTTTCTGTGACTGGGTTTATGTACTAAAAGTTCAATCCTTGCAGGTACACTAACAGGGCATTACAACCTCCACAAACAAAAACTGCCAATGCTTGTAATCATCAGAAAGAATATGGAACAAATTCTGAACAAATGTTATCCAATACCCTTACTTCTTGTAGCTCTGATAATCGTGGTATCACACAAAGAAGTACTATCTCTGTAGCTGCCGGTCATTCTAAAGAATCTGAAGTTGCAACTTCATGCTCTCAACAGAGAGTATTTCCTGTGCCAATTCCAGTGAAAGGTATAAGAGTTAATAATCTGTACACGGGTTTTGGTTCTGTTCTACCTCCAATGTTTTGTACACAATCTGGTTCATCACCAATGCCCAGTCCAAATTCAGTCCCACAGCAGGAACCCTCGTTTCAAATGAATATACAAAATAATAATTTTGAGCAGCAGTATGACCCACATGGTCAAAATACAAATGATGCTGCAAACCAGAATGTGTACAAGCAGGAACACAAATTGGATCCTTTGGAGGACCAAGGGCATGTATCTTCAGCGACTGATCAGAGTGCAAGTAGTAGTTTCTGTAATGGTGGTGTAGGTCATCATAATAGCATCGGGTATGGAAGTGCTTGTGGAAGTAACAGCAATGTTGATCAAGTTGCTTTTGTGGGGCCTGCTCCCGAGAGCAAGAATGAAGAAGGTTTCTATCCTCAAAATGGAAGTACACACCGATCCATCCAAAGAGAGGCAGCTTTAGCCAAGTTTCGCTTGAAGCGGAAAGAAAGATGCTATGAGAAGAAGGTAACTTATCATTATCATCATCATATGATTCTATTCCTATGCATATCCTAGAGAAGTTTTCCTGTATACTACCATCTATTAATACCAAATATATAACTCAACAGGTACGGTATGAGAGCAGAAAAAAACTTGCAGAGCAGCGTCCCAGAGTAAAAGGTCAGTTTGTTCGACAAGTGCACATTGATCCATCAGCTTCCGAAATTGATGGCAATTCCTACTATGGTTAGATATTGAGTTTCAGACAATTGAAATGATTGGCATATTTCTGCCTTTCCTGTTATCGATGCTTGAGAAACAAAGAGGAAACAACTACAAGGACCAAGATGCTTTCCAACACTACTATATATGTGTGTGTATATATATATATATATATCTTCTCTTTGGGTGTTGGTTCTTATAATCCTCTATACGCTGTATTATATCATTGTAATTTCTATACATCTTGGTAGGAGAGGCGGCCTGTTTATTCTTTCTTTATTTATTGACATGTATATTTCTTCACTCAAAACCTCTCAGATTAATCAGTGTAAACTAGAAGCTATAGTTATTATTCATCTTCTACTCACTGACGTCATTAAACTAGGATCTCCTTTAAATGTTTGGATTTGCCAAGAAGGAAAGCTGACAGGGAAACCTGATATGGGCTTGAGTTCAAATGGGACCTTAATGGCTAAGCTTGGTAGCATCCTCAATGAGTGGTAACTTTCAAAGTCTTTCATGGGTTCTGTCTCAACTCATTTTGCTACTTAGGTTTTTTTTTAATCAATATCTATAGATTGATTGTAGTATAGAGGAAATGGCATATAAATTCTTGACCGCAATCACATATAGTTCTGACTTCCAACTCTTAAAAATTTTCTTTCTCAAGTCGTGCTCTGATTACTCATTAAACTCCTCACGCCATAACGTTTATGTCGCCAACAGCTCATAGAGTCCCAACATCATTCACAATAAATTTCATTATTGTCTATGTGGGCAAGTTGTGATGGGTCCATATGATATAATCAATAATAATCTGTCGACTCTGCAATTATGAAATTGAATATGAAAGCTATTGTATTTGCAGCGTCACTCAACATAATTTGTTATTCCTTTCTTGTACGGTTTTTGATGGGTTGGGTCACCTTTGTGTGTTTTTTCTTTTTTACATATGGAAAGACTTGTTGCTGCCAATTTTTTAGCACATTATCCATTGAGGCTTGAAGTCCAAAACTTATAATCTGTGACAGAACACAACCCATATCATACGGCCATCCACAAACAAGAGCATCATGCCTACTAAGTTGGTTATCCCCAAAAAAAAAAAAAAAATCATGCCTACTAAGTGAACATCTAATCTTTCTAACCCATGGCCCCAGCCCATAGACAATTTTTAGTTTGCAGCAAGGGGAGAAGTGGTAGGTAGGGGAGTAATTTTTGGTGAGTAGTAAAATGCTTAGCTATCCCTTTGGTTAATGTGCTAACCCCTGGTTAATGTGTTAACTTGGAACACATGAACTAAGAGTTTGACTTCATTTTACATTTCTTTGTTATTTCTCTTAATTGTCCTTGTCAATACAAGCTGTCACTCATTACATTAAATGTCTCCACCTACTCTTTAACTTTCCAAAAAAGCATTTTTTTTTTTCGTAGCTAAATCTAAGTGTTATTATATCACCTTATAATTTCCCAACCAAGCTAAGTCTGCTCAATACTGTGCCCATCATAAAGGCCTCTTGAAGCCCTCCAAATTTATGGAAAAAACTGTGGTTTGTCCAACAAACCAAAGACATCTCAATTTTATTGGGAATCAAACCACTTATTTAAATAAATTAACGCACCTTGTAAATTTAATATATGTTTATGGTTTTATGAATTGTCCCACAATAGCTTCAAACTTGGAATTAGAAGAGATTCATCCAAACTAGTTTGGAGGAAATTTTTGTCATTTTATATAAGTATACAAATGTTTGGTGTTAAAATTTAATCTCATTAAGGTTGTATGGTTGTATTTAGATTTGAGGATATTAATATCAAGAAATTTGAACTAACAGTTACTTGTATATTTCTTATTATGAATTTTAAACATGGAGAATTTTGGTCCAATAAAAACACCGGATTAGTTTGGCACCCCCATTAATAAACTACAAATCACTTTGGTCATTTCATTCACACCTTGCACCCTAAGTTCCAAACCCCATTAATTTTTATCATACCGTTGCTAACCAAAAAGAAAGTGACACCAATTTGCGAATTTGTGACACCTCCACTCATCATGATTGCTATTATCTTATGCTCTGTTATCTTATGATTGATCAAGTTGCCATAGTCTCATTGAAAGTGAAGCAACAAATTAAAAGCCCAGATTGGCTGAATGTGATGTGGTAGGACCGAGGTCATTTCATCCCCAAATGCTTAAAAATCAATGAAAAATCAAAAGCCCAATATCTTTTTCTTCGTGCTACAATCAAAGACATTATGGGCCTTTATTGGGCTTATTTCTAACAAGGAAAGATATGGTCCCACCCACCCAAAAAAAGAAAAAAAAAAAGAAAAAAGAAAAAAAAAAGAAAAAAGAGCAAGGAAATACGAGTAGATGAGAAATCACTAACTTGTTGGGGTCATCTATCTATCTTTCTCTTGATTAAAGGCCTCAATAATAGCCAATAGTTGATCAAAAGGTTTTTCAAAAGCAAAAATAACTCTCATAATTTCAAACTTCTCTGCCTGCCACACTCAAAAATATTCTCTTGAAGATCCTAATTAGGATGGGTCCCTGGTGATAAACCAAGAGTCCGTCCACCAACAATGGATTTTACAAGTGGCAGATCAAATGGCACTGAGCCACTGTGATGTCAAACACTATGTGATAATTATGTCATATAAAAAAAATGAGTCCAGCAATAATCATTTATTTTTAAAAACCTTTTATGAAAAATTACAAAACCTGTCAAGTTTTTTATATACTCTAGTATAAGTTAATAAAACCTTTGAAAAATTATGATTTATACATAATAAAATAATGTTAATTGCAAATTTTATGCAAAATGATGTTGTATATTACATCAATAGATTATAAAAAAAAAATTGTAATATTTTTTATATTTATAGTATTGGCTTGTAACCATTGTTGTATATAAAATATATGGCCCAGGTTGAGGGACATTTGTCAACTAACACTCCTGTCATTTTGCCCTTTTCTTAACTTTAAAAGCAACAACTACATATAATAATACTTTAAGACCAAGACATAAATTAGGCTGATCCTAGGGGCTTCTAAAAATTCAGCTATAGATTCTCCATAGACTTTCTCCTCTTTGAAATCTTGTGCACAGTTCAAGAAATTGTAGACACAAGACACCCCACAACTCCAAGAACAACTATTTCTGCTTTTCATGGACTGCTAATATAAGGTATTTTAATTCATAATCAATTTTTAATACAAACTCTGTTAATCTGGAGAGAGTTTATCAAAAATAAAACAATGTGGGAAAAGAAAAAAAGAGAGAGATGCCACTAGCTAGGCCTAGACCAATGCATTATGCACCATCTCTATTGGTATTGGCTACCCTCTCTCCTATGGCTCTTTTGAAAGACTTTTTATCGTTTAAAAATTATTCCAAAGGTGTATTCCCACCTCTGATTCTGGCTGAGGAAAGAAAGATATCCCCGTATCCATTACTTTCCATCGTAATTATATATATATATATATATATATATATATATATATATATATTTCTAGAGTATCATATATTTGAAATGAGTATATAAATGAAACTTGTAAAGCATACTTTCAAACATAGCATATGGATAGTATTACTATTAGACTATTAGTGCATGCATATTCATGAATCAATATGATGTTGAAAATTTATGTAGGAAGCCTTTGGGATGGATCCAACGAATGATGGTCGTCCCCACATGTTTTTACCATGTGTACTACTTTCGAGGTTCCAGCAGAACCATGCATATACCATGCTTTTTTCACGATGCTCCTTGTCCTTGACTCCATCATTCCGAGGTAGAAAGTTAGCTTAAAATGTGTGAGATACAGCTTATGAAACACAAGAAGTACTATATCTATATAGACGGCACATGAGCTGAAGCGATTCTATTTGTTTATCATGAAACACAGTGTAGAAGATCAAATCTCTCTGTTTGAAAATGGAGAAAAAGAAGATAAAGATGACATTTTTTACAATACAAAGCAAGCTTTTCATTCTTTCAATCTTCTTTATAATCATATAAGGAGCATGAATTTATTAACATGCAATGTAAGAATTGTTGAATGTTAGTTTTAACAAAAAAAGAAAAAGAGAAGAGCTGTCTAGCTAATGGCCCTCTCAAACTCATGATCGGTTATAGGAACCCAAATTAGGTTTGGATACAAGATTAATGTATAGAAATGGATCTTAGCTATGAAGAAGATGGTGACAAATAATATGACAATCGATTATAATGTGTTTAGTATGCTCACAAAATACTTTATTGTGTGCGATTTGAATTGCACTCTGAAACTAATTATCACAATATATAGACAAAAATGACTAAAGATGAGGACATTTCAATATCCTAAAAAAAGAGGCCAATTTAGCCACAAAGGCATTTGGGTATCTATGTGCGGGTAAAAGCATTTTAGATTTCAAATTATGAACATGATTCTAATAACTTGTTTAACTATATATCACACTGTCTTTAAACAAACTATACCAACTTGTTTTTTTTTTTTTTTGGGCAAAAAGACTTTTTTTTCACAAGAAACAAATAAATAAACTTAAATTTGCATATGTCAACAGCGTTGTAATTCAATTGGTTGACACATCATGTTTTCAATAAAAATATTTTGGGTTCAAATCCTCTCAATCTCAACTAAAAAAAAAAAAAAAAAACCCTTAGGCTTGCACATGACTACACGAGTTTCCTATCAAACAAGCTTTGCATCTTTATGTGTACAAAAGTGCAAGCAGAAACGATAGGTTGCCACAACCACAAGCAGTATATCTTTTGCTTTTCATAGTAGTCCAACCCATCTCATAATCTAACATATAAGTGAAAATGAAAAGTAACCCAAAAAATAAATAAAGCTTAGGAAATCCATCAAAGTGTTTCCGATTCAAATTTGTGTCATGTCTTTTACTGTCCAAACAATTCAACAGTATGAACCTTTGTTAACAAAATCATGAAAATGTATGTGCATGGCAATTGCACTTGCTTTTGCTTTTTGGAAAAGGACTTGGCTTGTCCCACCCAAGCTTCCTCCTCAATCTTTCATTGTATAATGCACTAGTGCCCCCACTGTAGTTCTTTTGTCTTAACCCCAGAAGAAAGGCCAGGGAAGCATACAACATTATCAAGGGCCAAAGGCAATCTATTAAAAACATGGCTCAGATGCATGATTAGTCTATGAATGTACTTTACTGCCCTAAGTTTTAACACTTGGCTCGGGTGCATGATTAATATATAAACACATGGCTTGGGTGCATGATTAATCTATAAATGTACTTTACCTATATCTTTTGGGCCATAAGTTTAAGAGTATATTCCAGATAGTCTATAAGGAAATATCTTATACAACCACCTTCCACCACCACAAGGAGTAGCTGCTAGTCAAAAGCTGATAGAGCAAAATTATTGCTGCTTTTTGCCATACCCAGAGATACGTTATGGAGATACACTTTTCACTTATTTTCTTACCGACTTGTTGAAATTTTGCTAATCACTTCTTTTAACATCACACCATTTGTTACAACTTTTGTTATTGACAACAAGTATCGGTAGTAAAATTACTTTTATGTGAACTATAAATTTTTTTTCACTATTTAAAATTGATCACATCAAAATTATAGCACAAAAATTATGGCCATACTTTCTCTTTATGAATTAATCTAACGTACTTTCATACGTCCGACTGAAATTTTCCGCAACAATAATCATAGCTTGCCTTTTCTTTTGACAAGTGGTGAAACTGTGTATGAATATTCAGCAATAAAAAAAAAAAAGTTGTGTATGAATAAATGTGTTGCTTTACTGATCCTACTTTGTTTATAAAGTTATAAACTCAACACCTCTCTTCCTTAGCCTTGTCAAACTCCCCTATCTCTCACTCTCTCTCTCTCTCGTGCTCCTTACCGCAAATGTCTCAATACTTCATAGAGTCTCCCAAACACTGCGCAAAGAAAGAACTGAACTTAGGCAAATTTCGCTACAAGAAGCTCTTCTACTTCTTATCTGCGTTTGTCTTCCCTTTTCTCTCATTCATTTTACTCATTTGGCTCATCTTACGCCCCTCAAAGCCTGACTTTTCCCTCAAAGAAACTAACGTCTACCAGCTAAACCTCTCATCAGGCTCTCACCTTCTCAACTCCTCTATCCAACTCTCTCTCTTTGCAAAGAACCCAAATCAAAAAGTTGGCATTTACTATGATGAGCTACAAGTTTATGCCGTTTACAAAGGACAACAGATAACAACCTATACCTCTCTTCCGCCATTCTACCAAGACCATGAAGATAGTAATCTCTTGTCAGCTTCATTGGTTGGAACAGGCTTGCCTGTGGCTCAATCTTTTGGTTATGAAGTTGGACGTGATCAAACAGCAGGCAGACTAGTTCTGAACCTCAAAGTGATTGGCAAGCTTCGCTGGAAAGTTGGAACTTGGGTTTCTGGGAAGTACCGTTTTAATGTCAATTGTGTTGCAATTATGGCTTTTGGACCAGCTATACCAACAGGTCCACTGACTTCAAAGCAAGGGACTCAGTGTTCTACTACCATATGAAATTCACTAACATGATTAATTATTACCCTCTAGTGAGTTGTTTACATTTTTGGTTTTTTTTTTTTTTTTTTTTTTTAATATATATATATATATATTTTAATTAGCTTCTGTTTATGCATTTGGGAATGCTAAATTGATATCTACCAGTGAGAGTGGTAGGTATTAAACTATCAAAAAAAGAGTATACTATTACCACTATAGCACTATCATAAGTCATAATGTATTTGATGGTTGTAATTAAACGTTGTATATATATCAATTATGATTATAAAGAAGATTGAAAGAATGAAAAGCTTGCTTTGTGTTGTAAAAATGTCATCTTTATCTTCTTTTTCTATCAGTCTGATTTTTTTTTTTGCTTTGCATGTGGGATGGGCAATTAGAGAAAAGGAGGGTTTTTAACTTTTTATTTATTTATTTCTAAGTGGGATTTTAAGAGCGGAAGGATGAGACATATTGTTTCACCTTTGCTTCTTTACATGTTGATCATGGCAGAAGAAAATTAAAGAGACTGAGAGATAGAATTGGTGATGGGGGAGATTCCAATTTCCAAGTTGAAAAAGAGTTAACAAGAGAGGAAAATTTGTTTGCTTCCTTGGCTAAGGAATCTCAAAATTACATGTCAATCCCTCACACCTTTAATGCTTAGTGGAATACATGGCCCCCATGCATAGCCACAAATACTGAATCTCTATATTATGTTCCATCAGGTCTTGAATCTTTTTTCTTTTTAATTACCCGCTTTTGAACCATACCCAAGTGACAGAATTGGTGAATATTGAAACGAATATACTGGAAAAATTCATTCTAAGAAATGGAATGTTCATTTTCCAGACATTGGAGACATGCTTCTGATTCCATTATACTCATCAGTATTCAAAAAAAAGAAAAAGAAAAAAAAGAATTTCTTAATAGAGTTAATTATTCCTGTCCATTGCAATAAGCAACATTGGCAGTGGTTAATTCATCTATTCTACCTGGCTTTGATACCACGTGAAAGTTGTTGTTTGATTATGTGTGATAATTGAATGATGAACAAAAACATACAAAAATTTATGTGGTTTGGGCTAACGGGTGATATATGTCCACCTTAAAAATGCATTCGATGGCTACATATTATATTAAACACTTGTGTTACAATAACTATAAGGTAGAATTTATATATTAGAGAATGCTTTACCAACTCTACGCTAACCAAAGACTAACTTAAAGTTAATATGTTTGTTCTACAAGTACATGAGCCAACAATTGGATTGGGCCATTTAGACCATAATATATCTAACATATACTTATTAAAATACTAAAGGAATCAATTCACAATTTGGGATAAAATGAAGATATACGTAAAAGTTTAAGTTTTATAACTTAGTGGTTTTGATTTGCTCCTTCTATAAGAAGAATTATAGTTTAAATCTATTCTCTTCTTGTTTCTTGTAACAATTTTTTAAAATTTTTAAATCTAAACTCATGCATAATACAAGGAAAATGAGCAATAATAAGGTGTTGGCAACAAATATATGAATATCACTCTAGCTTGATAAGTTCTAGATTTTATATTATTGGTCTCTGATTAGAAAAATTTAACTTAATCGTCAGTCAAAAGTGCCAACAACCGAACTGGTTGTGAAGCCATATGTTCAGATACGAACAACATGCACTTCGCTATTATCATCCACTTTTGGGGAATCAAAAAGGGAAATTTAAGATGGGTGAAAAAATATTTGCCACAAATTTCAAAAGTAACACAACTTTTTGAGGATTTCAAAAGGTAGTGATTTTCTACCTGATACGTCGCTACGCAACAAACTCAAGTTAGTTGAAAAATTCAACAAGAACGCAATAAAATTAAGCTGCTAATGAAATGCTGGGTTGCAAATAAACCGAGTTGGACTCGATTTAGCAAATGAGCCAAATTGTCCTATTTTAGGCTTAACTATTAAATAAGTTAAACTCAAATATAATGATATATGAGCAAACTCACAAGTATTAACTCAATATATATATATATATATATATATATATATATATATATACATTTGAAGTAAATTTTGTAAGTTTATATGTTAGTTTTAAGATATTGAGTAATACTTGAAATCTACTAATAATATTAATAATCAATTATGTAGTGCAAGTTATATATGGTTGATGAATCTAATTTTTATAAGTCCATATAGACAAAAACTATTCTATCTAATAATTCAAATAATATAATTTGAACTATAATTTAGTCATTAATTATCAACATAGATTTGTGAATTAAAAAAAAAAAAACAAAATTGTTGTAATGTTTTCTATACATAAGAAAAATAATAAATTGATCAAATATCTAATAAATAAGCCTGAGCTAATTCATCCCAAAAAAAAAAAAAACTTAAATATATAATTTAATTTGTTAATAGATTCTAGTTCGGCTCACAGAATAAAGAGAAAAGAACACTCTTGGATTTTTAATACTCGGTTTTAACTGGATGGATATATTTACAGCTCTAATTAAGTGAGAATATTGTAATTAATCTTTCCATGGAGATTAATTTATTATGAATCATAAACTAGAAGCTTGTGGAGTTCATTCCACGATGCAGAGAGGTTCCCAAAAGTTTTGGACCCCGCTATCACATTCACAACAATCATATCACACTTTCTTCTGGCCCCAGATCGCACTAACATGTACAAGAAAATATCCAGCACAAACAACTAGTCAAAAACAATGTCCTAGACTCCTAGTAAGACAAGTAATCCCTATTTATTCTAAAACTAACTTCAATTATGTTTGGTCCACAACATGATTTAATAAAAGTACAATAAAGTTAGATAGCTAAAGCATTATATTTGAGTTACAGGAAGATTTCAAGCCATGTATATTATAAAAACTGCAACTTCTCGGCTAGTATATGTTGCACTTAAGCAAGCAAGGAATGAAGAGTCGGAAAATAATGTATTGATGATATTCTTTATTATTACTACACCAGTTACCAACATTTGATGATTAAGAAAGTGTAACTTAATGTTTTATTTTTGGTAGATTATGTGAATGTTCAAGAGCTTAGGCAAAACATCAAAATATTCTGCATTACATGACTTCAAAAATAGTTTTGCTAAGGCATCGTTTTTTCACCACAACACACAAACATAGAAGAGGATGTGAAAATTTTGGTAAAGTATTCAAAAAGACCTACTGCTTTGAAAATACTTCCCCCAGTACCCAAATACATCATGACACATCTTTAAGATTTTATATATTATATGGGTTCGGTTAGGTTCTATTCAAAACAATTAATTGATTTTTTTTTTATAATTTTTTATTTATAAAAAATAGTTTATAAACTAATACCTTAGAATATTCGTCAATATTTTCTTATTTAACTAAAAAATTCCATAAATCATCCTATAAAAAAAAAAAAAATTACCAACAGTGACCAAAAATTGTTTTAAAACTTCTGATCTGATAATTGTTTTTAAGTACTTTGTCCAATGACCAATAGGTAATGGATCATCACCATTCATCAGGCGCCGTATAGACGCACCCTTCGATAAAGCTAATAATGGCTTTTCAAAAAGACACTTTTTTGTTCCTTTATTTCCCTCTCGCTCTCTCTCTCTGAGTGAACAGAAATAATTGACCAATCTACCGAGGATCAAAAATAGTAAAAAGTTAAGCTTGAATGGTTGATTGTGATATCCCATATATGCAGCAGGTGGTTCACCAATATACCTAAACGTCCACTCAACTTTAAGCTTGAATTTGACCAGGCATGAAGAGAATAGGGCAAAACACTAACTTTATTGTAATATCGTAATAAGATTTCAGCCCTAGATAAAAGAATTTACTCAATCACAATAAAAGTTTCAAGCAAATAAAGAAGAAGTGAAGTTCATGATTTTAAGGAATTTAATTTAATTCAAATTTCTATTGTTTTAAAGACCTATTGATATAATTTTGTACATCGTAGAATTAATACAAACATGAAATGAACAACTTCATGAAGAAATCACGTTTTTTCTATCAACAGATTCAACACAAACCCTTTAAGATTTTTTTTCATATTCACAGGCGGAGCCACCTTGCTCCTTGCGGGGGGCCATGACCCCCAAAATTTTAAGTTTTCTCCATAACATACATAGCAAAAAGACACAAGTCTCCTCAAATTCAGAATTTATAATTTAATGATAATAGACTGATTTTATTCTATGAAAGACTCATATTAGATATAATTTTGATGCAAAATATTCTTTTTTGGATATTTTGTATGACTATGATGAACTAGACAATTTATGGATATATTAACGTTGATAATTTTATAGAAATACTATAACTCAGTCCCTTCGTAAAAAATCATGGTCATGCCCCTGTTCATATTCTATATCTGACTATTGATCAACTTCACACAAATGTCCACGTCTTAAATGTACTGATAGGGTTTTGCACTTTTGCTTTTACCAATGTTGTGACTTTGTTCTATTGACACATGACCCAACATTTGCTTGTTGATGCCGATACGTCTTATCCAGGAATAAGAATAATTGTAAGGCACCAATCCAATCAAAAGAGAATAACAAGTGTAAAGGCCAGATTTATGCGAAAAACTAACGTGGTAGTCACTAGAACGGATTTAGCTACTCTGGGATTCTTAGAGCATTTTATAAATAAATTTTTTTAAATTTTAATAATTTTTTATGATTTAATGATTTAAATTATGTGATGTTAGTAATCTACTAACAATACTCTTTTATATTTTGTTTGCAACATCATTTTATTATTTTAAGAGTATTATTAGTGGAATGCTGATTAGACAAAATCTAAATCCTTAAATTATAAAAAGAATAGTTAAGATTTAAAGAAATCTATTAGTAAAGTATCTTAAAAACTCTAAAAGATTTGAAACCAAGTTTCATATTTCCAACCAACTCTATTATACTCCCTTTTATTCTCCCATCATCCCTCTCAATTTAAACAATAAGTCATAAAGCTATGTTTGGTTTGAGAGAACGAAAGAAAGAAGAGGAGAAAATAATAAGGAAATGAGAAAGAAAATATTTCTCTAGATGTGTTTGGATGAATAGGGAAAGATAATACAAGATTATTTTCCTATTTTATTATATATATATATATATATATATATATATATATATATATATATATAAACCTAAAAGTTGGATTTGAAGGGAAAAACAGAGGTCAGGTTAGTAAACTTATTCAGTTTTCCATTTAAGAACATACATTAAGTATCAATTTTAGAAACATTTTTATGAGAATTTCAAAAAGTTGTGAAAAAAGTTAGTAGCTTATTCAGTTTTCCATGAAATGGCTTACTAATGAATGCCTTAACCCTTAACCAGTAAAACCCAAGAAACAAAAATAAAATAAAAACCGACACCAAAGAATCTGCAAGGGTTACAAGGCAACAGAAAGCACTATTTAGGCCGAGTTTACAAAGCCTTTTTTTTTTTTTTTTGGGGTTACAAAGGCAACAAAAATCTGTGAACATTACGGGCCATTTTGGGCAGTATTTAGGCCCAGTTGATAAAGCTTGTTACCAGGCCTGATGTGAACATTGAAAATCTTAAATTGGAATTGCTGAGGGATTGAGAACCACCATGGACAGTTGATGCCATTCAAGATTTATTGGGGGAACGCTCACATTGTCTATTTCCTGAATTGAGACAAAATTGAACAATTATGTTGTGGAAAGGCTTAGAAGCAAAGCGAGACTGATCAAATGCATTCTGAGCTGAGGGGACGGGTAGAGCATGATGATTTAGCTTTACCGTGGAAACATATATATTCAAATCTCAATCCAAACCTATTCAAAGCACCACATTGATGCTATGGTGCAAGAAATGGTTGGAGGATAGCCATTGGATCCTAATGGAGTTTTATGAGCACTCAGAAAAGGCAAGAAGGGAGTAGTCTTGGCCATTTCTCTAG
Source organism: Quercus variabilis (assembly GCA_030445155.1). Taxonomy (NCBI): domain Eukaryota; kingdom Viridiplantae; phylum Streptophyta; class Magnoliopsida; order Fagales; family Fagaceae; genus Quercus; species Quercus variabilis. The sequence continues at coordinate 7,945,449 of CP129453.1, read as the reverse complement.
CCTCTTAACATCTTTCCAGGAATGAACCTCAACCATGGCTTGTTATAGGGATTTTTTTTTTTTTTTTTTTGAGATTTCTGATTTTAATGAGAGATTGTGTAGATGAGAAAATATGATGCTAACATAGGAGAAATTATACAGTAATTATAGTGGACCTCGTCACTTATTGACCACTCTACTAAAACACTCTTACCTGTTTAAAATTGCTAAGTCAATTTTAACACAGACCAAGTATGGCAGATGGAAGCCTTTAAAAAAAAATGCCTTAAACTGCTATCATATAGCTGATTTGGGATTTGAGGTTATCCATATGCATGGTGCAAATGTTCAACAAAGATTGGACAGAGAAGTGTGGCTAACAATATATGGGCAGATGTGAGAGAATTTCTATTGTAAATTGCGAGAATTTATTATTCAAAGTACCGTCATTGCCCATCTCACAAGTCACAACTAGACAAGCATTTCTTGCTAGACTAGCAGATGTAAGAAATCCTTCTTGCCTCTAGAATTTCTTGCCATAATTGCCAAACAAGTTTCCCTTTTGTTTTTAGCCGCATCCAAGTTCAACTTAACCCATTTGCACTAGTGGGCATTGTCTTCTCAGTTTGCTTTTAATATTCAGCATAAATCATTTGGACTCTTGCAAGATACGTAGATCTCTATGTTCATTGCTAAATACAACAACATTCCAGGCTTTTCAAAGAATATAAAAAATCACAACTGCCATTATAGTGAACTAACCAATTGAAATAGTACCTCTAATTAGATCAGTAGGAGGACCCACTACCAATCTAATCGGTTTAAGACTTGATTCCACCTGAAATTACTGCAAGTTTAGACCCCATCTAATGCCAAACCAGACCAATTCTTGCAGTGGTACTGTACATTTAAGAAACACATGAAATTTCATGTTCCAACTTTATTCCACAGAGGTCACTTCTGTCATCATCAAACATCAGTCTTGAAGCTAATTTGACTTTCAAAGGTCAACTCACTCCAAGCTTTCAGAGCCATATAGCTCTGCTTAATCCAAGATGATTGCCACCAAAACCTCTTCCCCAATTTATCCATTCCATTTCAAACTCAATTTAAAAATTTTAAAGTGGACATTGTATAAAGGGGAAGAGCTTGAGCCAAAGATTTTATAGAGAATACTTACCAGCCCATGATAAACTATTTTTATAGAGTATCTTGATTCAAGTCTTTCTTTAGGAAAATTAAAATCAGTAGACTTCTTTCTGGTGAGAATAGTGAGCTACCTAGACGCCTTGATTCCAAGGAAATGTTCTTGTAAACCCCACTTACTACAGAAGCTGTTAATGACTGATCTACTGACATTTCTGGAGGCAAACAAAACTAATTTAGCTTGATTGTTTAGACCATAGGCAATATGTCTGAACACATTCCAACATACAATCTATTTCCTTCATCTTTGTATTATAAAAAGGAATTAAACCATCTACAACCATTAGGTGATTAATGCCTGGAGTCCTTCAAGTCGCCCATTCCCTCTTGTCAATAGCCCAGATAGAACTTCATAATATATTATAATAATAAAAATTGGGAGAGACAGAGTCTCCCTACTAGAGTTACTCTAGACGGTTGAAATATTCCACACCAACTTCGATTTGACAACAGAGAATATGACATAGTCGTGATACATTGGAGAATCAGTCTTGAAATCTTATCACAGATGCCAAACTTATACAACACTTTTTTTTTTTTGATAGGTAATAAAAATTTTATTGATAAAAATGTAAGAAGCGTTCACAATGGTGAACACTCTGAACTTGAAACAAATACATAGAACTCAAGTAGTAAATCTAATAGAAAGAAGAAAAGCATGAATGGAAATACATTGCATGTAACCCCAAACTCTAGACCACTGAAACAGAGTACCTAAAAGAAGAGATTTTAGGAGATCTAGAGATCTCTCTTTATTTTCAAAGGTGTGGGTATTGCGTTCCTGCCAAACTTATACAACACATCCAGAAGAAATCTCACTCAATCCTATCATAGGCTCTTTGCATATCCAATTTGAAACCCAATCAAAACCCTTCCTTTTTCATCATTTTAAAATTGTGGGCTATTTCTTGGATCACCATGGAATTTTCAGCTATCCATCTTTCAGTCATGAAAAACAGCCTCGTTTGGAGCACTCAGGTGATCTAAAATTGATCTTATTCTAGAGGCTAATATCTTAGCAATAAATTCATATGAGAAATAGCCCACAACATTTCTAGCCAACTATCACCACTATAGAACTTCTCCCCAAAAATTTACCTATATCATAATCTTATCCCTAGTAAACAAGAAAACCCACCTAATCATCATAGTCCTTAGATGCATTAGTTCTAGTAAGCTTGCGCATCAGTTTCAGATTAAGCTCGAACGAAAGCATAGAGTTAAACATCAAAGCAATAAGATTTACAACTATCCATAAAAAAAAAAAGGACTGTATTTTGTGCAAATGCTATATATTTACATTAACCTCAAAATTGAATCTAGCACTTTCCAATGCTACAAAATGTATTACTAATCCTTCATATACAGCAGCATTATTACTTTTATTAACACGAATTCTCGTATAATTATCGACAACAAGAAACATTATCGCATCATATCATATACCAAACCAAACTTATCAAAAAAAAAAATTTTGTTATAAAATTCAATTCGAGAAAACCAACCGCATATTAAGATTCGATCGAATCAGCAGAAACCCATTTCCAAAAATGCTTCTTGACCGAGACAGCCTCGTCTGCCACCGCCTTCGTCTCGTCGAGATCGCCATACTCCTCCCCGAGCTCCTCCGTGCAAAACTCCCCGTCCGGCAAGCCCTCCACCACGGCGTCCATCGAATGCAGCACGTAACACGCCGGCAGACCCGGATACGATGCCGAATTCCTCTCCTCCACTCTGTTCCGATACGACCCAGGTACAATCCTCACAATGCTTTCGTTGACCGACCCTTTTAGTATCGAACCGAGCTCTTCTCTCACCGCCCGGTGAACCGCCGATTCGGGTTCCTCGTTCGGCTTCATCTTCTCCGATAAGGGTCGATGCCGGTTTCTCAAACTGCCGTCGGATAGTTCCTGGTGGGTTTCGATGAGGACCCGGTTGTTTTCGTCGATAATTCTGACTGTGAGGACCTGAACGGTGCGAATTGGTGGGGTGGAATCGGCGAGAGAGGTTTCGCCTTCGGCGAGCTCGAGCCAGAGGTTGTGAACGTTCTTGGTGCCCGGTTTGACGCCCCAGGAGGCGAAAGAATCGGAGGGCAATCTGGGTTTGAGCCACTCGGAGAGAGACTGTGGGTTCGTGAAGGCGTGGAGGTTGGCTTTTGGGGTTTGGGATGGGAGGGACATGGTTGAGATTTGAAGAAAGCGACGTGGGTTTGATGGGAAGGTGAGAAATGGGAGTTTCAAAAGATGGGGTTTTGAGGAGAAGAGGAAGCAAATGGAGATAGCTTTGAAGAAGAGGTCAGGGAGGGTGGTGGCGGTGGTGGTGTGGGCGTTTGTGATTGGTGGTTGAGATGGTGGTGGTGGTGACATGTCAATGATGGTTTCTGTGATTGCTTCTTGGTTGCGGAGATGGGTTTTTGTCAGATATGAAAATCATCTCCATTACAGAGAGAGAGAGAGAGAGAGAGAGAGAGCCACAGAATAGGGTTTTGGGGAAATACTGATAAGAGGTGGGCTTTTGTTTGGTTTGGGGATCAGATACATATTTTTATTCTGCTGTTTTCATATTCCTTTGTTCTGCTTTGTTTTGTCATTTGGGGTCGTGGGTCTTCTTTGGTCACCCTCGGCTCTGTTTTTGTTCACAAAATGGTTCTCTTGAATATGGACCGTTTATGCTTAGAATTAGGAAATTTGGGTCCACTATAGAGGTTGGGAAGTATTTCAAATTGTCTCGTGAGATGGGTTGTATGATATTTCACTCTCACAAGTAGGACTCATACATGATGTGAGAGAGAGGTTTTATCTCATTAGGACCCGAAGGCAACATGTTGAGTACATTTCTCCCCTTTAAAACCTTATATAATCCAATTCGACAGATCCTCAGCTCAAATTTCTTGCAATCTTGCCAAAATTCCCCTAACTTTACCAAGTTTTTGTTCAGATTGTGTAGATCTTGCGAGCTCCGGCTAGATTTGGTGGAGATCAGGAGATTGACATTGAAGAATTCATATAAAACAAACATGAACATAGAAATTCTGTAAATATTTTTTCCATTGATGTAGAGTAACTAGGTATTACACTACCGAATAATACATGGGAATATAGAAATTCTTAAGTAGGTATAAAAAAGCATACTAAACTACATTGACTCTGAAGTAAATTGGAACAATACTTATTTTGTGCACCCAAAAAAAAAAAGGAAGAAGAAGAAGAACGAAAAGATAATTTCCTAAAAACTGATAATAATCTCATTAAAGATTGAAGAGTTGTGACTTGTGAGTTCAGTGGGTATAATTGTTCTCCGTTTGGAATAGAGATGGTAATTTTGCCAGCCCTATTAGACCTGCCCCTCCTTGCTTTGCCCCACGCAAATTTTCCCAACCCCACAAAGGTGATGGAGCAGGAATGGGGCGAGATTTTATCCCTGCACCACGGGGCGGGGCGAGGATGAGTTTAGACTTTTTAGATCCAACTTGCCCTGCCCCACCCCTCTCCGCATTGATAAGGGCTAAATTGTAAATTTTTCATACCCTAAAATCATACTATTTAAAAAAACATATCATTAACTTATTTTATTCTACTCAGTAAGGCTTTTTTTTTTTTTTTTTTTTAGCAAGGTTGAAAATAAGGTACAAATTTTAACATTTTCTTTTATCTTTATTATAAACAAATTTATATACTATTGAATCATTGATTTTGTATTTTGAGATTTTTGTTTTTGTTGTGATATTGTCTTGTTAAATGTTTTAATAATATTATTCAATTTTTGCTAAAAATTATTTTGATTTGATGGGATAAATTTATTTGTAATTTCAAGTATATTTTTATTAATGAAACAAATTTTATTAAAAACAATTGTAATAGTTGTCCGCAAGTTAACAAGAAGTAAAGTTTTACGAGGTGGGATAGGGCTTCGCGAGGCCCCAAGGGGTGGGGATGGGGTAAGAAAACTTTCTCCATCATGTAGGGCGTGGCGGGACGGGGCAAGAATGGGGGAAGACAAAACCATGCGGGGCAGGGAAGAAAACCCCATCCTTCGGACCTGCCCTGTCCCATTGTCATCCCTAGTTTGGAAACCAAGTTGACTAGTATCATCATAACTCTAGCCCAACATGATTCTACGTTGCTGACATGATTATCGCTTAGGAGCCACATAATTTTATTCAGATTATCAAATATTTCATCCTTAGAGTTATGCTGTAACTACAGGTACTACTGCCCATTCATCTTTTCAACTTTCAATGATGGCAACATTGCAGGTATTGCTTGTTGAGTCTAATGGAAATTTAGACCCCTTACAACATAACCAGATTGAGTAGCCTAGTTAATTAGCCAAGTTGTTACTTAGTCAAATTAAGCAATTCTAGGTTAAAACAATCAAACAATCATATCAAGAATATATAGCAGCGGAATAATAAATAACACAAGATATGATCACCCAGGAAAACTAAACCGGTAAAAAACCTGGGTAGGATTTTACCCACCGATCCTCAAGGCAAAACTGAATTCACTATGAAAGAATTGAAGTTCATACAAAAGGACTTACAAGCTCTCCGCTCGACTTCCTAATGCTACCTACCAGTAGAACTTACTGACACGACCCCGTGCAAGCTCCGAATCCACGGACTCCTTATTTCTTGAATTCTTCAATCAGCTACAAGCACACACGCTTGATATTCTTTAAGCTTCAATGGTAGTAACCAAGTTGATCATCAAGATGTTGAAATAATCTCCATCTAGAAAACCCTAAGCTTTGTGTAAAGGAAAGTTCCTCTAGATCTCACAAGAAATTTATACAAAATAACAATGTATGAGCAACAATACAACTGGAGCAACCCTAAAAACGTGGCTAGGGTTTTGCCTTATATACCTAGGGCAAAAACATAAAACCCTAAACGTTTAATGAGTTAGGGCTGAGTTGGAAAACTGCAGAAAAACGCAATCTGATCGATTTTCGATCGGTCGAATCTATTCTTCGATCGATCGAGTCAGACCGAAATGTCTCAATTCATCTACAGTTTCTCGATTCCAATTTTACAATAATTAAACAACTTTGAGCACACTTTAACAAGACTAAACAGATTGTTTTGATCATGGTTTGCCAATATTACAAATTAGAGTTCTAAATACATAAATTCCTAAACCTTTAGAACCTAATAGATTCTCCTTCCGAACCCTCATTATATGACTTTATACCCTCAATAGCAGTGGCATGTGATATCTAGTTTATTTTTATGTTTGATACTGGTTTCTTCTTTAAACTTCTTATGTATAATTAAATAAAGTTCCAAAATTTTTTTAGATACAATTATATTTTAATTAACTTTAAGCAAATAGACAAATAAAATTTTAGCAAAAGTTTCTGACCTTAGGCTTGTGAAAGAGGTTGGTGCTTTTCATGGATAATTTTGTTGTTAATTTGTTATGCATTTTGGGTTTGAACATCTTCAATTATGTCTTTATTTGTAGCTCGAATATTTAAAAAAGTTAAAAAAAGAGAAAAAAGGAGTTCACCATCTTGAAATTACAATAGATGGTTTACCTACTTCTTAGAAATGATTTATTCTTTTAATTTTTTAGCTTATTATTTGCTTATGTATAGTTTTTTAAAGTTCCAATTCTTTAGACACAATTATACTTTAATTAACTTTTAACAGGTAAACAAATACTATAAGTTTAGCAAAAAACTTTCCGCCTTTAGCTTCTAATAAAGAGGTTGTGGCGTTTCATGGGTATTTTGTTGTACATTCTGGATTTGAACTTTGAATATCTTTAATCATGTCATGTTGTATTGCAACAAAGGGGGTGTTTAGTATATGTACTTAAAAACATGTGTTTTGTTGTTTGAAAACATATGTGGAAATATGTGTGTGTGAAAAAGTGTGGAAATATGAGTAATGTTGTTTAAAAACTGAAAACATGTGTTTGAATGAGTGTATACCAAATGGGGCTGCAATTATTGGGAAATTGTTTTTTAAAAAATAGGCTATTTCAATTAGTCGTTTCAAACCAACTGCATAAGAATGCATCTTATTCAACTGTTGCACAGTCATAGGCAGTGACGAAGCCAAGATCTGACTTAGGGAGAGGGGCAAAAATTACATTTGGCATCACATTTACGCATGTGCAAGTGAACATATATATATATATATATATATATAGCATTTGAGATCAATTTTCAAAATAATAATTCATTCATGTGTATGTTAAGCAATATTTGAATACAAGAAAATTCAAAATAAAATAGCATATTCATTATATTATTTATCTATTAGGGTTTTATTTACATAAAAAATCATTTTGAAATTGTAATTATAAAAATGTTATATCAGTAGAGCTTTGGTTTTGGTTTAAAAAACTATCCTATTATTAACCATTTATTTGTATAATTTTTAAACGCATTTATTGTATTATATAATATAATAGAAGAAGTATTAATAGATTTTTTTTGGTGGGGGCAGGGGCAAGTGCCCCCCGACCCCCTTGCACCGCCCCTGGTCATAGGCTATAAACAGTGAGGCAATAATACAACCTAATCCATTTGACTCATTGACTTTGTCTTCCTTGCTTATCTCTCAGAAACTATCATTACACTGTTTCTCCATCAGCTCTTTGATTTCTAAAACTCTTTAATCTTCTCGCAATCAGTTCCCGACAACTTTTTTTCGGAAAAGACTAAATCATGAAATTTTATATGATAATTTATTTTATTCAGAAAAAAAAAAATGCAATCTGTCCCAAAAAACAAACAATCAATTATAAATAAAGTAAGATAAATAATCCAATTTATTGCACTCAACTTCTTTTCGGAAAAGACCAAATCATGAAATTTTATATGATAATTTATTTTATTCAGAAAAAAAAAAAAATGCAATCTGTCCCAAAAAACAAACAATCAATTATAAATAAAGTAAGATAAATAATCCAATTTATTGCACTTAAGAGTCACATTTTCAATTAGCTTTGTTAATTGTTAATTATCGAAGTCGTGAAAGCAACTTGGATTATTTTAGACCTGTTTTTGCTTCCGGAGGGTTGAACATTTTTTCCCAGGGAGGTAGGCCAAATTGGATTATTTTTTTAGTTGAAATGATTAAATTTCAGATAAATAGTTTTCAAGGGATCCTTAAAACTAAAAACAACTTTAAGATTAGATAATGATTAAGCTAGACTTTGTTTTCTTTCAAGGGAGGTCAATAGTGACATGTATTATTAAATTACAACAGGGAGGAGGGAGTTTTTGAGAGCCAAACGAGGAGACTATGCATGGCTCCCTTGCCTCTCCTCCCCTCTACACTACAGATAAGGCAAGAGTTTACAGCTTAAAATTAAAAAAAATAAAAGACAAAAAACCAAAAACTTTACAATTCATCATTCATATACTTGATAGATCCAGAACTTTATCCAGCCTAAAAGGAAAGAACAATACCCCACAAGAAGTTGGGATGTTTAGGAAATGACCTTAAAAAGTACCTTGATAATCTTCCATGACAGATTTTCAGGTTTCAACTGCTGCATATAACATAGTATTGCTTGGCAGTTTAGACATCAAAATCAAAAATTAACCATATCATAATCCTCACCAAACAAGTAACTCAACCTCTCCAATCTCCATGGATCCCCTCCCAACCCTGGCTCCTCTCTTTGGCTAGGTGATAGCTTGGATCTACAGAGAGGACATGTTACCTGGCCCTGACCAATCCAAACATCTAGGCACTCCTTGTGGAACACATGAGAACAATTGCAAAGCTCTCTAACCCCATCACTTGCCTCCATGTTATTCAAGCACACAACACAGACCAAGTCCTCAGCACTACAAGCTCCTCTTCTTTTGCGCAAGTCACCATATTCTGTTATTGGAAGTTGCTTCTTGATTGATTCATCTATGAGGTGGAAAGGGACAGAGACCAACGAAGGAGATGGCCGATCCTCGGGCTGATAATCATCATGATTTCGATGCCTAAAGGACAAGAAGTTCCAAAGCTGAGGCAGGTACGAGAGTAGCAATATGAGAATGTCTTTTACAAGGCCTAGCAAAAGGTTTTGAGAGGTTAATGTAGTAAGCTTTGGAAGTTTAGTGCAAACATTTACACAAGACAATCCCATAAAGCAAGGCAAAAATGAACGACAATCAGTGTGGTTTGCTGCTGAATGATTTAAATTGAAATTGATGGAGAAGCATCTTAAATGGGGTTTACTTGGAAAGTCTTTTGCCTAAGTTGGCAAGAAAACAGGTAGTAATTGATTTAACAATAGGAAAAAAGAAGACTATATATATATACAACAGCTAAGTTGATATATATATATATATATATAAAAGGACAACTAAGCTGTTTAGTTTTTGGACTTGGGACAATCCCATAACCATAAGCATGGTACATAATTTCTGCAAGGAGTATCCCTCACTGCAGGTTCTATGTATACTTATCCACAAGGTAGTAGACTTGTAGTAGAGTCAATGGAGGACTTAACAGATATGATCTAACATTGTAATATCCTACTGTTTTCATTTTAAATGAAACAAAATTAATCATGGTACTTATATAAGGATGTTATTTTGAATGGAAATTGTTATTTTAAGATTCAAACTTAACAGATATGATCTAACATTGTAATACCTTATTATTTTGAGTAAGACTTAGGTACATTACTTAGGTGCTATTTCTTAGGTTCACTTCTTAAGATTCTGCCATGTAGATGTTTTCCCATAGAATAGAAGTGTATGTTTTAGTTAAATAGCCATATGACTGAATCTTAAAATGGGAGCCTAGGGAATAGCACCTAAAGTACTGTACCTAAGTTTTGTCCTACTATTTTCATTTAAATGAAACAAAATTAATCATGGTACTTAAGCACTATAAAATCACAAAATTATTCTTTAAATACACACATATATAAATAAGGATGTTATTTTGAGTGGAAATTGTTATTTTAAGATTCACTTTCTCGTGTTACATGTGTGTGTTATGATTGAAAAATAAGTGTTAACAAATGAATTAATAAATCAAAAAACCATTTTCCTATTTTAAAATAAAAAAATATATTATATTTACATAAAGAAGGTTATTGTTGTAATATGATATAATAATATATAAAATTAGAAGTGGGGAGAAAGTCATAACCCAAATTAGAATTTTATTATACTTTAATTATGTGTTATGTGTATTTTTAATTTTACAATCATTTGGTGCGAAGTGTCTCTATATTTAATTAGACTCTAATTTCATGTCAAGTGTCCTTCTAATTATACTTTAATCGTGTGTCAATTATATTTAAATGTAAATTTATATATCTAAACTTTTATATATAAATATATATATATATATATATATATATATATATATATATATAATTCAAATATAAAAGACATTTTAATTCACATTGCAAGTCAAACCATTGGTGAAAGTCATCACAACAAAAAGTAACAATAGGGACACAATAGTTTTCACAATATATAAAAATTTCAAATGAATCCACCGCTAACAATATTTTATTACCTGCTTTTAACAATTAGCCATTTTAAAAAGATATGAAATTTGTTGTGCTTTTAACAATTAGCCATTTTAAAAAGAAATGGAATTTGTTGTGAATTATATTAGGACTCTTATTTGGTCAACAAATTTGTGTAAAACGGCTTGGACTAGTGAGTCCGTGACTCACAAGTCCCATTTACCACTCTGAGCACTAGTTATTCCTATAGTCATGTAAGCAATGAGTGCAACGTGTTGTGTACACCTGCGCAACACAGCAATTATGACTTTCAAAACAGATCTTACTTCCAAAATTCAATCTGTGTAAAGCATGATAAACAGGACGAATCGATCCATTCATGAAGCAATGAAACCAATCACATTAAAATAAGTTGATTTAGGTGATCAATTTGTCTTGCCTCTACGTAAAAGTCTTCTTCACCATTTACGATCACATCATTTATCACAATTTTGGTCATAACTTGTTGAGGTGATGAGTGCATGTAGCGGACAATCACTTACATATAAACCACTGCTCGCAATCGACCACGCTAGAATTGTGACTTAAAAACTGTCCCTAAACTTTCTTTTATATGAAAACTCAATGATTAGATCAATATATATTCCTCTTATCTTGTCAGATATCATGCCTGCCAAGCACCTCGCAAGCCTTTAGCCTTCTGAAATTTGGCTCATACAGTCATACTACTTGAGATTAGCCATTAATATATCCTAGTATGAATCATTAGTTGGCAGCAATGACCTGGTTTCCGTTAGTTGGGGAGCAGCTAAACTTCACGGCATTGTCATGGGCATGATATCTTTATTTCATAAGATTGAGAAATTGATGGATTAGTTATGGTTAAATGATTAAAATCTTATTTTAAAAATTAAAAAAAAAAATTTAAGGATTAAATTACAAATTGTACCTGTTAACTTTCATCAAAATTCTGCTCAGTCTTGTAACATCTAAAACTTTTACTCAGTAGTCAGTACTGTAATTCTTTCATCTAATTTCGTTACATTGTGCTATTAGATGTCCTTAAAATGATGTTATTTTGATATTTTTGAGTTTCTTAAATTTATTTTTAAAAAAGAATATCTAAAAATCTAATAAAAAACATATTTTGAAAAAAAAAATTTAAATCACAAGCTCTCTCTCTCAGTGTGGGGACCAAAATGTCTTAAAGACCTCTTAGGTGAACTAAATTCATCTAAGTAAAGAGATGTTATGTTCCTTATATGAAGGCCTTGGACTCTAATTAGTAAGAGACCTTTTAAAACTATAAAGGGGGCAATTTAAAGCCGACAATATCATATATATCAATCATAAAGTTATTTTTTTCGAGAAGAAAAGGATGGAATTGAAGCATAAGAGGTGATACTTAAACCGTAAACCCCACTAGTTCAAATTTGTCAAAGTATAGCAGTTGAGAGTCTAGAATGTAAGTAGTGCATAAATTGACTAGTGGCAGCTGGCAGGCAATCCAAATTTATGTAGAGAGAAGTTTCGTTATCACTACCAATCATCACCGATGGGGATTGAGGGCATATTAATCTCCGTGACCCATTCTCTCTTAACAATATATTAAGGGAAGTATGCAAAGCAAAGTCCATGACGAAAAATTTCTTCACCAAACTATTAAATTAACCACACATCACCTAAAGCCTTGAAGACTCTAGTTTTGTTTTTTTGGTTTTGTTTGTTTAAAACTTGCCACTCGTTTGATGTGGTCCCTTTTTTTCTTAACATTTTGAACACCGTCCTTTGGAATAACGTACAAGCAAATTAATTGTTTTCAAGATGTAGAAAAAGATGTCATACTCGAGTGATTCTCTCTTAACAATATATTAAGGGAAGTGCATGCAAAACAAAGTCCATGACGAGAAATTTCTTCACCAAACTATTGAATTAATCACACATCACCTAAAGCCTTGAAGACTTTAGTTTTGGTTTTTGGTTTTGTTTGTTTAAAACTTGCCACTCGTTTTATGTGGTCTCTTTTTTTTCTTAACATTTTGAACACCGTCCTCTGGAATAATGAAAGCAAATTAATTGTTTTCAAGATGTAGAAAAAGATGTCATACTCTTGAGTAATTCTTGAGTATTCCTTGAGCACAAAAAATGATACTTTCTTCTCTCACATTCATGATAGGGTTCACTCTTTAAATTTATGGTGAGATCTACCTCTTGAAGTCTCTCATATATACTTCAGGAGTACCTAAGAGTTTTCCTATATTCTTTATGGTTGTAAATTGAATTGATGTAGATGGTGGCCAGGACTTTGAAAAATGTGTTACTTTGTACCAAAATTATGTAAAGGTGATAATTAGGTACTACTCTTTGTAGATGTATATCCCTCTCGAAGTCTCCCACACAAAAGATGTGTTGTGTTGTTATTTTGAAGAGTTTGTCTATCCAAGTAGGTTGTAACACAAGTTTGATTTTATTTTAGTAGTGAAAAAATTGTTGTTTTATCTTACTTTGCAAGTAGAAGAGATAAAAGGAAATAAATAAATAAATAAATAAAAAACAAAAAACAAGTGGAAAATGTATTTGTGTGACTTTGATAGAGCCTAACATTGGATCAAGCCAATGTTGGGCAAAAGTTTCTTTCTAGTTAATGTTTCACAGATTTATATTGATTCACTCAAAAATAAAGTCGACAACATTTAATGCAAGATTATGCGGAACTGCGTTTTTTGAAAACTTTATATCTAATGAGAAAATTATCAGACAATAAAAATTACGAAGTTGAGATTTTTCATGAGAAAATTATCTTATAAAACGGTCTCATAAGATTTCTCTCTTATAGTATGAGTGAAATTATGAGTCTTATGAGTCTCAAATATTGTGAGAGGATGACCCCATTAGATCATTTCACAAGATATTTTCTTTTATTTTCATAGGTCATCGTGTTCATGTTGGGTTTGAATATCTTCCATAAGGTCTTTACTCCTAATTCAATCATTAAAAAAGATTCATCATCTTGAACTTAAAATACACGGTGTTTGTTCATTTAGACCTCTTAAACCAAATTGTTTAACCTAATTAACTAACCAAGTTGATTATTAGGTTTATTATTCATATCTAGATTAAACAAGCATATATTATATCATGCACAATAGCGGAAAAATAAATAACACCACGATATGATAACTCAGGAAAATCGATGAAATAAACCGTTTTAAGGTAAAAACCTAAGGATGATTTGACATAGCTATCCTTAAGGTAAAATAAATCCACTGTAAGAAAATCGAAGTTTTTACAAAATATTTAACCCTAAATCTATTACTACCTCCAGTAGTAATTAACTGACATGACCACGTACAAGCTCTGAATTCACAAACTCCTTTTTTTCTTGGGTTTGCACTACACAGGCACCCACACTTGTAACATTAAGATCGCACTCAAATGTTTCATATTACCAGCAGTAATGATTTTGTAGAAGAAACTAGTTCTACTACCGCTTGATTGTAGATCTGGCTCTGGTAGATTCTTGTGTACTTAAAAGGTACAAAATCTCTTAGATTTCACAAAGAGTAACACACGTCTTCTAAAAGTCTGAAAAACGTAGTTAGGGTTTCTCTTTTATATGTGGACAAGTTAGAAAGAAATCCTAAACGTTTTCACGGGTTTAGGCCTTGTTTAAAACTTCTGCAGAATCTTATTTTTGCGATTTTTGATCAGTCAAGTCTAATTTCTCGATCGGTCGAACTTGACTGAAATTGACTCCTTTTTCTATAGTCAGCTAAATTGAAGCTTGAAACCTATACTTTTAAGAATTGCCTAATACATAAACTAGACACGTTTTGTTCTCAATTTACCAACATAAATAAAATATGATTCTAAATAGTTATTCCTAAATCTTCATAACCTAACACATGGTTACCTACTTTCCTGGAAATGAATTTCCTTTTTTGGTGGATCAGTAGCCACAACCTGTATTTTAAACCTTTAAAGTTGAGAATATATCTTTTAAGAAAAAAATACTATCATGTACCAGTATATATTAGGTCGAAATCGTGACTTTAGGTCACATTTTTTCTAGTTTTCTGTGTACATCTGTGTGATAATAAATGTGAAATAAACGGTGCTCTTTTCCTTAGAGGTAATTGGTCTTCGAAAAGACCGAATCATGAAATTTTTTATGGTATTTTTATTTTATTCACGAAAAAGAAACGCAATCCATCTCAAAAGAAATGAAAAAGACAAACTACTACTTTTCTAATATAATAATATAATTAAAATCATACCAGGCGTGATCATTGCGTCATTATTCCAATCTTTTTTTCTTATATAGTACAGTTTTTCTTTTTTGTTTTATTTGTTTTTTCTAAACAGAAAAGGATGAGGAGATGGCCGTAGTCTGAATTTGCAAAAGAAAACTAGAGTCTTGAGAACATCTATGCATGAAAGCGTTCAAATAAGAAATTACATATTACATAATGAAAGTTTGACATAAATAACAAAAACCTTGTGCCTCACTTTTGGAGGAATGTTTACAGCAATATATTAGATTGCACAAATTAAGGTGGCAATCATGTTTTTTCCTGCCTAAACAGAAACAACAATCCTCCTAAAGAAATGGTAAGTACCTTGAAAATCTTCTAGGACAAGAAGATACATGCAATTACTGCTTTGTAGTTTAGAATCAAAATCAAAATGTAATCATATCATAATCTTCACCAAACAAGTAACTCAACCTCTCCATTCTCCATGGATCGCCTCCCAATCCTGGCTCCATTTTTTGGCTAGGCGATAGCTTGGATCTACACAAAGGACATGTTACCTGGCCCTGACCAATCCAAACATCTAGGCACTCCTTGTGGAACACATGAGAACAATTGCAAAGCTCTCTGACCCCATCACTTGCCTCCATGTTATTCAAGCACACGACACAGGCCAAGCCCTCTGCACTACAGTTGGCTCCTCTTCTTTTGAGCAAGTCACCATATTCTGTTATTGGAAGTTGCTTCTTGATTGATTCATCTATGAGGTGGAAAGGGAGAGGTACCAATGAAGGAGATGGTCGATGATCTGGCTGATAATCAGCATGGTTTCGATGTCTAAAGGATAAGAATTTCCAAAGTTGAAGCAGGTATGAGAGTAGCAATATGAGAATGTGTTTTACAAGGCCTGGCAAAAGGTTTAGAGAGGTTGATGTTGTAAGGTTTGGAAATTTAGTGCTACTCTGCAACCCCATGAAGCAAAGAATTGAGGCAAAAATGAAGGACAAGACAAGTAGTGTGGCCGGTGACTATTACCTAAAATGAAAAGAGTACCTACGGCCCGGGCTATCTAAAATAGGAAAACAAGTACGACTTTTGAATGTTTGGACTTTGGACTTTTGACAATCCCATTGCATACTCGGAGTGGTAAAAAGAAAAATGTTAATAAACCATATAAAATTACACGACTATCTACCTAGCAGATTGTGAATGGTAAAAAAAATAGTGAATTTATGTGAAAATATTGGACCAAACAGTCACAATTTGACATATAAAATAGTAATTGTGGCAAAAATTATAGTAATTTATGTGGTATTAAAATAAATCGCAGTAAAAATTTAAATTTTACTTCTTATCTTGTCATGACGTGGACCTATACGGTACTAGTCATTGTATAGTTTCTTACCCAAAGAACTCACCTCTTTAGTTTCTGATCTAATTCACAAACTTACAAGTTAAAACTTCAAACACTGTTTGCTCCATCCGCTCACTTGTCCCACCAACGAAAAAAATTTAGAATCACAACTTTTTCTAGCACAATCTTGTCATAATTCTAATGTTATAATCTTAGAATTATGACAAGATTAACCTCCACCTTTTATCCCTATTGTGCATGTATCTAACTCAATATCTAATTCAATTCATATTTAACTCATTAATCACTATAATTAAAAGAAATAAAATAGTCTCTCTCATTTTCAATGTGGGATTAAACATTTTCACTAACTCTTCATTTTTCATATTTACTCCCATATCTTTACATTTATGTTGTAATATTTATTCATTTTAATTAATTAATATTAAAATGCTCCAACAATAAGTGATGTAGAAAAAATTATAAATTTATGTGAAAGTGATATGCATCAATTATAGTAAGTCACACCAAAATTATAACAAATTAATTAAGTCGTTGCAAAAGAAAGAAGTTATGATTGTGGAACAACTTTCCCTGAAATCGTTTATAGTACTCCTTCGATTGCATCATCAAGATTAACTTCAAGTCTTGAAGACAAATCTCACTTTAAAAAATCCGATTATTGTAAAGCTTGATAAATAGAGCTAATCCTTCTGGTGAAGTATGTGAGTTATTAGGCATCCCATATTTTTGTTAGTTTATTTTGCTGAACAATGAGACAAAAATTAACCACGGTATTACCTATATCCCATTCATAATAATCTCCAAACTGAAAAGAGTAACCCCGAAATATGGGGACAAGAAATTGCATAAAAAAAAGGCTAAAGAGAAGACTCTGTTTATTCTAAAAATTAGTTCGGTCAATTGTATGGAAAATTCTTAAGTACTCCCGGAGTATGGATAAATAATACTCCCTCTTCCCACATTTATGATGGACTCCACTATAAATTTAATGAGTGGAGCCCAGTATGAATGTGAGAGGAGAGAGCATTATTCTCCATGCTTTTAGAGTACCTAAATATTAGTAAAAGTGGCTAATACAGCTAGAATTTTTTTATGATGGATATCACCATAAATTTAATGAGTAAACCTCACCATGAATGTGAGAAGAGTAAACATTATTTTTCATACTTCGGAAGTACCTAAGTATTAATAAAAGTGGCTAATACAGCTAACATTATTTAAAAGAGAAAAAATTAACATATGACTTAAGGACATTAATAGTAAGCTATTCTAAGAAATTATTTATGAGAAAATAAAGAAAGCGATTAATATTTTGACGACTTTTTCTATTTTTCATAAAAAATAATATTAAAACTTTTCTAAAATTATTTATTAACAATTGCCTTAAAGCACAGTTAACATAATGCTATTTAAAATTGCTAAATCTAGATCCTAATTATTGACCGTAAGCCATGTAAAAATGTGGTCCTGCGCTTTAAAAGTTGTGACCAAAAAAAAAAAAAAAAAAATTCATGGCAAAACTCAAAAGAATCGAGAACTGTAGCAAAGAATAAAAAAAATGGAGGCCACGTTATTGAGTATAAAGGTGTCTCGAGTCTGGATAAAACTATTCCCAAATAATAAGAGATGATCAACACATGCAAAAGCAAGATCTTGTTTAATTTTTTTTTTTTTTTTTTTTTGATACGAAGATCTTGTTTAATTGTTCTTAAAAGATTGGAAAGAACATTACTTTAGGATTTGTCACATGAAGGTCAAAGTAAAAAAAGAAATAAAGAAAGAAAGAGAGAGAATTTGTAGCTAGGAAAATGGTCTTCTTTACTTCTCTTCTCTACAGTCGATCGGTTGTTACTTTTCCAATTAAAAGAATTAATTATATGTTGCTTTTCGGTCTTCACAAAAGTTTTAGTCTTTTCATAAATAATAATAACTAGCATGTAATTAATGCAAACACACACACACACATATATATATATATATTAAAAATTAAACATAATTTTCATTATAAAAATATAAATTATTAGTCAAATTATTAAAAAAAAATGGCATGTAACACATGCATATATATAAATATATTTAAAATTAAACACAATTTAATAATCAAAATATAAATAATTAATCAAATTATTTTTTAAAAAAAAAGTGAACGTAATTAGTTACATATTAAAATTTTTACCAAAATTTAATACAACTTATAATCATTTTTTCCTAATTTTTAATAAGATAGAATGTGTAGTGGTGGTATTTGTTGTGTAGTGATTTTTATTGAGTATATGTGATTGGTTTTTTTTTTTTGGTTAATTTTATAGTTTATTAATACTAAATTCTTAGTATTTTGCACATATTAACTCATTTAGCACAAAAATTAAAAAACTTAAGTAGACATATGGCACAAATTTAAGTGGATAGTTATAGTGTGATCCCCACATAAATATAAACACATGGTGCAAAATTAGATTCTAATTTCAAATTCTAATTGAACTTTCTCTAAAATTTGTCTACTAATAATAATAATAATAGCATGAGAGTAGTTGTAATTTCAAATTAGGATAATTATATTTTTACATTGTACTATCAGTGTAAGACTTAGATTGTAAACTAAACAAATGTGTACAATATTGACTCCTTTACTTACAATCATCACTACTAAATTGTCAAAGTTCTTCTAATTATGCCAAATCCTATTCTATCTAGTGTGTAAAGTTGTGATTTACAACTATATTTTATATTGGCTTTATTTCATGACAAAAAGTGTTGCAAGGGCATTAAATTATTTCCTTGTATTTTGTGGAATTTTATTGTATTGAGTTTAGTATTAAGTTGGTCAAGAATCGAACATGAAATGAAGAATTAGTGTAGTTTCATGATTGGCTTGCAAGTAGCTCGCGAGAAGGGTTCTCGCAAAAAGTGCATGTGAGATGTACATGACTGAAAGCTGAAGAGTCGTATCAGTCTGTCAATTTTGCGACTGTCTCACGAGAAAAGCCAACTCGCGAGGTACCCATAAAACTCTCTGCTTGGAGGATTTTAAGTGTGGCTTTCTTAACCTTCACTCATACTATATATACTCTCATTACCCACAAAAGTATGAGAGGCTATCAAAGAGAAAAACCCTAGATAGGTTTTCTACAACACAACACACCCATTTTTTAGAGAGAGAGCTACTTATGCTTAGTGAGAAATCATTGTAACCTCTTTTCATTTCCTCTCCCATTGTCATACCTTGAGAGGAGATTTGTACCCAAACACAACTTACACCTATTTAGAGTGTAGAGAGTGTTTTGGAGCTTAGGAAACTTTTGGGATTTGACAAAAGAAGCCAGTGAGGCTCGATGGATGCAATCGGGCGTATTGCGGAATCCGAAAAGCTAGAGAAGACATGACTCCTTGAAGTTTGTTGGTAGCAGGAGCTTGGAGGGCTCAAGTACATTGGGTAGACTAGCCTTAGATGGTCTTTTGTTATTCGTGTACTCTAACTTTATTCTCTAGTGGATCAATTTACTTCTTAAAGTTTCTTCTTAAAACATAAATAAACAAACACTTCTTAAAGTTTTCCCCTAAATTTGATCAAAGAATCTTTTATGTGTAGCACCAATTCATTGAATCATCTAAGGATAAGTTTGGGATGAGCTTATTTGGTTTTTAGCTTATTTTTATTTTTGTACTATTCATGAGTCTCATTGTATTATTCAACTAACTTTTAATTATTTTTTTCTACACTTTCAACAAAAAGTTTTCAATTTCAGCTAATTAAATTGTTCCTAAACGAACCCTAAATAGCTCAGTAAATTATGCAACTAAAATAATATGTGAATAGTCTTTTAAATTGTCATACAAAAGGTTGGAGGAACTTCCTACTAAATTAATTTGAAAAAAAAAAAAATTGTCTAAAATTTTTTTTGGTAAAATAAGCAAAATATGAATATTAAACATGTCAAAACACCCAAAGTTGCACATGTATGGTTCTACTTATCCAACTGTCAACCTAATTAAGAAATAATGCTGTCAATGATCCAAAGCGGGACCCAAGATGCAAAGAATATTTAAAAAAAAAACATTTTATTTCACATTCCAACTCAAACCATTGATTTAAAGTTTTAAACCTCAACAAATCTGTTAGGTTTCAATTATTTAATTGGTAATTATTTATTTATTTATTTTGTTAATCAAGATCTAAGTTAGAATCTTGCCTATAATTAAGAATAGTCATCATTTGAATTAATAGACGTGATAAATTTTAAATCATTTTCCAATTAAAATAAAATCAACAAATCTGTGTAAAACGATCAAAAACTCATAGTCATGGCTCCTGCAATGAGTGCCATATGTTGTCTGCATTTGCGCAACAGACCAATTATGATTAATGACTTCAAAAAAGACCTCACCTTGGAAATCCAATTTATGTAAAGCATGGTAAATAGAAAAAGCAATGCTACTTACCTTTTTTTTTTTAAAAAAAAAAAATCCATAACATTTTTCATAACAATTGAGTTGACAAATTTTTATTAATTTTTATTTGAACTTTTATTGACGTCATCTTTTTACTTACTAGTTACTCCTAATAAACGGTTACATTAATCGGGTATGAAATTTTTTGTATCTATAAATTTTCTCTAATAAAATCAGTAAGTAGATTCCACCATTTCTCCACAATTATATTCTTCACGAAATTCATCATATGAAGCAACGAAAAACCAATCATTTTCATTAAAAATAAATATAGTAGTAGTAAATCCGTGGCAAGATTCAGACACATAAAAATTCACCCAAGTGAATTGTTGTGGAAACCAAGTGAATTGATTCCATTAAATAGTTGGGAATTTTTCAGAGGCTCTGACAGGATTTTATTTTTATTTTTATTTTTATTTTTATTTTTATTTTTATGTATTTGTTTATTTAAGTTATGGTAAGCATAAGTCCCTCAAAAAAAAAAAAAAAAAAAAAAAAAAAAAGACAAACAACTTTGTAGCTAAACCCCAACAAAAAGTAATAGATGTCACTATGAGTCTATAACCTTACTAATTGGAGAAGTCAACCCGAAGAATGGGTCAAGAAATGGCTACAGAGAGAATTAGACCTATCATCAATGAAAGACGTTAGTCAACAAAGTGAAACAATTTACTGAGCATTGGCATCCGGAGATGCAAAAAGTTGTCAATTGTATATTTTCAAAGGGATGGGTTCAAGTTATACTTTGTGTAATTCTTTAGAATTATAAATTTTTTAAACTGTTGGATTTACTTAAATCCAATGGTTAAAAAAAAGACCCTCATTATTACAAATATTCTTATTAAGACATTATTAATTACCTTCATTTATTACATTCTAAACCTATCTCTAAACTCAAAAACGTTTCTCTTCGTTTCTCTCTCTATGTCTCCTCCACCATTGCTCCACCTCTACAGGTTGCCAGCCAAAAAAAAAAAAAAAAACCCAAGCCAAATACTTTATGAATAAGATATATAATCAAATAAGGAAATACCTTAAATGAAAAACTACTCAATTCGAATACTTTAAATTTCCCATCTTTGAGAGTAAGGGTCATTAAATAGCCCATGGCCCACAGCCCGACCCAGAAACCCGAATGCCTACCGGGCTAATGGGCGGCCTAGCCCGTTATTATTGAGGCTCATGGGTAACCCACTAGCCCAGTGGGTCAGGCCATGGGCTAATTTTTATGCCCATGGGTACTCGGTGGGCTAGCCCAATAACCCAACCCGTTGCCCAACCCGTTGGCCTATTCCATTAGCCTAGCCTAATAACTCATAATTTATAACAAAAATATATAGAAAGTGTATGAAGGATTGATCTTGAGATATCATAGATGAATTTCTTAAGAGAACTCCCTCAACCACTAAGATATCCAAAGTAATTGTGCTAAACTTAGTTTTCTAAATATATATTTTTCTAGTAGTCTATCAAATTTGAATTAACCATTTGACATTTTTTTATTAAAGATAAAAATTAAAAAAAAAAAAAACTATTTAAAGCCTTAATAAATAAAAAATTAAATAGGTTTTCATCAACAAAACAAAAAATTAAATAGATTTGACTGTAAAAAAATTTGTAATTAAGTATTAAATTCTTTAATTCTTTCCTTTAAAAAAATAGATTGATTATTTCCTTATAAAAAATTGATTCTTTCTTTATAAAAATAATAAAATAATATACTAACACAAGCCCATGGGTGACCCATTAGAGCCCAACTCGCTAAAAACAAAATGGGCATTGCCCATGGGCAAGGTCATGGGCTAAGGTTTCCTCTTTCGGCCCAGCCCGACCCGATCTATTAACTAGTTAATAGCTCATTATGCCCAATCCGTTGTGCCCATGGGCCAAGTAAAAATGGGCCGACCCAGCCCGACCCAGCCCATTGACGACCCTTATTTGAGAGGAATTTAATCCTCTCAGCATTCCAGGAACGATAGCTGGAACCACATAAGTACTTAACTTCTAATAGATCCAAAGCATTCAATGAAACAGATATATTGCTAGTTGTAACACCCCGACCCAATTTTATAATTAAACTATGTGTTTAAGTGATTAATTATTATTTTAAGTTACTTTCTTTTATAATTAATAGAGGAGTATTTAAATAAATATATTATTTTATAATATCTTTGAATAAGAATTGTAAAGATCATAAATAATTGAATTGTTAATTTTATTATGTATATATATACTAAGTATGGACAAAACTATATTAAGTGATTAAGTTATGAGATATATATATATATATATATAGTTGTTGGACTATATTAAGTGGCTAAGTTATGATACATATATATATATATATATATATAGATATAGTTGTAGGTGTTTTAATTAAGCATGATGCATGGGATAGTATAGGAGAATTTCACCCACATGCAACCAATGGAAATTCCACACACCTTAAGCCAAAGTACTATGCAGGTTGTCATACCCAAAGACTTCTTGGCTGGCCATGCAATGAACAAGCTCCACATCTCTTCTTTGACTTTTCCATGCAACTAGAATTTCCAAGAAAATCTCTTCCTCTCTAGTTCCACGGGTTCAAGGAAAAATCTGAAATTGTTAACTCAAATTTACTCTCTTTTCTCTTAAGGAAAGAGCTAGAAACTCTCAAGTCTTCTCTTGAGTCCAAGGGTTCACACACCAAAAGAAATTATTTTTGTAGAAAAGCATGTGTGAATGCAAGAAAGTTGAAATATGGGTGTGATATTCTCTTCCCTAGCATCCCACGTATCCCACCCCAATTGTCCCCTTCTCTTATCTGATTTTGCTGCCCCAAAAGTCTTCTCCTTATCCTAATTTCTTGGCTGCATCAGACCAGAAAGTCCAGCCCTCTTTCTCTACTCCCTTTCTTGTTTTTGTTTTTCTTCTCTCCTTGCTCTTACACGGCAGCTTTCCCTCTCTCACCAAAACAAAAGATCCCTCTCTAAAGAGGAAATTAAAGAGTTAATACTAAAATTCAGCTTCAAATTGTTGGGGGTAAGTAATCAAAACTTCATTTGTTTATTTCTACTTCTTTATCCTCTATCCTGATTTTAGAGGCTGAACTATGATTCTGTTTTAGTGATTTAAAAGTTTGATGATTTTGTGATCAATTGAATGCTTATTAACATATTATAATATGTATACTATAGGTATAAAAATACCCAAATGAAATTAAGGCCTATTGCTATTTTTTGATGATTTTGTAAGAATATGTACTGAAGCTGTCTCTGTGACAGATTTGATGTTTACAACAAGAAAAATATGTATTAAATTGTATATAGTGAATTTGGATGCTAGGGTTATTTTCTATAAAAGCTAAGACATATACGGTTATTATGGAATTGTTCTCACAGCATTTGGATGAACATAAAAATAATGGTTTAATTTTTAAGTTGCAAGAAATTCTGTCAGGACAGATTTGAGTATGCTGTCTTCCGTGATTTTTAGGAAATCATGGGTTTATGCTTTGATTACGAAATTTTTATGGTATAGACTGGACATATAGGGGAGTGGTTCTGTAAACTTTTGTGACAATTTGATGTGTGTGGACAGCCCATTTGTATTTTACAAATGGGGCATATGTGGCTGGAATAGAACAGTGAACAGCAAGGGACATGCCTAACTTTGAGGATTTAATTCTAAAGTTAGGATAAATGATTTGAGCTATAATTTATTATGCTCATCATATGATATGTCTGGATCATAGAGTAATTTTGTATAACTCGGTTCAAGGTTTAGCACTCAAAGGAGGGGTTCTAAACCATTCAACGGTTGTATTTATGAAGCTGTTTTGTTGAACATGTTGTATGTTTCCTTAAGAGTGTATATGGTTACATGATAATGCTTAAAATAGTGTATATTTATGCATGCATTATTGTCCTAAGATCAAAGTACCCTTTTTAAAATGAAGTTAGCTCTTCTAGAGATATGCTATTAATGTGAGAATGTTGGTTTCTCTATGATTGGTGCATAATGATGTTTGATGAATGTATTTTTGTTTGTGGGAACCTCTTTGAGGTGGGATTAGGATTTCCTTAATTTTAAGAGATAGACTTTGAGATGAACGTGTAAGTTTAGGATAAGAAATAATGGATAGTAATAAGCTTTGATTTTGGTTTAGGTGTTACCAATCGCCAGGTCTCAACTCCTTCGACTGTAAGCTCTCGGTTCCTCTGCTTTCAGGTAAGGGATAAGTTATATGGGCATTTGGTAAGTCATGAGGTTATTTTAAGGTATATTATGCATTAAAATGTTTTTGATTAGAGATATGGCATGTAAGCATTATCAGACAAAGATATGTTCATGGGCTTTCGAAACCCTATGTAGATGATTTAAGCATATTAATGCTATTACTAATTCTACGAACATGATGTTTAAAGAAAAGAATGGAAATGCTATTATTATGAAATATAATGCAAAATAAGAAAATTCAGTATGATGTAAAGTATGAAATGTTTTCGGGTTATGTCCTCTGGTGATCTGAACTCTGCTAGTAGGGGTTAATTACTAGCTTTCCATGGAAAACGTTATCTGATTGGCCATTAAGTGGGACTGGCTCTGCTGTACCCGCCCCTTGTTGGTTACGGCCAACTTGTGGGGGAAGCCAACCTACCCCCATGGTTGGAAGATATGAATTATGATGTGATCCCGGGAATACCTGGCATTGTGGGGAATGCTGGATGCCTAGCACCGTGGTGCTAGAAGCCTCCCAAATAAGTACAGACTTATCAGATATGAACTAACCAACAAGTTATTTATGAACAGCTAGGTTATGTTATGTTATTAATCATGAGAGAATTATTTTGTTTAAATGCATTGTGAAAAGTAAAAGCTCTCATGAAAAGAAGAAGTTCTGATGAAAAGAAAGCTGTTCATTAAAGATAAAAGTTTCTGAAACTCTGCTATGCTGTAAAGATAAAGTTTCTGAAGAAAGTACAAGTTTATGTTAAGAAGTTATCGATTATTTGTTTTTCTTTATTAAATGTTAAGTTTTATAATTATGAAAGTTATAATATTTTACGAGAAGAAGTTTATGAAGGAAAGTTTTATTATTCTTTAAGATGTTTCAAGTTTAAGACAAAGTTACCGATTATCTGATTTAAGTTAAAATGATTATTTTGTAATGTGAATATATATATATGGTAACTTTGTAAGGAATGAAAGAAATTCAATCTGAAGGTTTGGATAATGTTATTCTAATAAGAAAAAGGAGAACAATTATTTTCTAATGAATAGCGTATAAATTATTATATATAGTATAAAATACTATGCATGAAAAGATGTTCTCCTATCCGAACAATTATAAGATGAAATAAATGGATTTACATGCATCCTTATTGAATTCTCATATATCTTACCTTTACTGAGCTGTGTAGCTCACCCCTTCCACTCTTTCAGTTAGTAGGTTTTATTTGGAGCAGAGGGAGCTTTAGTCGAGTTTTGGAAGGAGCTGGTTTTAGTTTTATATGTATAGATCTTAAATTAGTATTTGATGTTTAGTTAAGTAGTATTGCGTATTTTAGGATCTAATGACAGTTGTACCTTAAGGTATTAAAAGATGTATTATGTGAAAGTATGGAATTTGAAAAACTGGCGGATTACATTATTCTTTAAGTACAACATAGATGCTCTGAATGTATAAAGAAAAGTTATATCATTTAAGTAAAGAAACAAGAATGAAAAGAAAGAGGGAAGCTTTTGATAAAAGTGACAAAAAGATAAGTTGGTTCTTGTTAATATCAGGTTTAGGCTTGATATTAGCATGCCGGTCATGGTCACAAATCCGGGTATCGGGTTTGGGGCGTGACACTAGTATTGCCATAATATGAGAGTTCACATAATATAGGAGAATCAACCATGACTTCTACCATATTGTCACATGAAGACAATCCCAATGATTTAAGATGACGATGATGACTTGAAAGCTTTATTCTTCTCAACATATAACAAGAAGTTATCTCTAAAGTCTCAAGGACTGGAAGCCCAGAAATATGGTCATGAAGCCACTTTTCTGTTAAGTTTGGCATATCTAGATTTAGCTTTTTTAAAGGAAGCAAGTTGAGCTCGGATATATGCTTCTCCGTTAACATAGATAATGAAGATTTGATTCTACCAATTCAAACCTCTCAAGGTCATTGTTATGAACCTTAATTTCCACGAGTTTAGGAAGACTGAAAATCTTTATACATAATTTCCCCCATTTTATTCATCTATATATATATGTGTGTGTGTGTGTGTGTGTGTGTGGTGTATTTTTAGTGTTTGGCTTGGTTTTTTTTTTTTTTTTTTTTTTCTTCTGCTAACAACTTGTAGAAGTGGAACAATGGTGGAGGAGAGAGAGAGAGAGAGAGAGAGAGAGAGAGAGAGAGAGAGAGAGAGAGAGAGAGAGAGAGAGAGAGAGAGAGAGAGAGAGTCAGACGTTAAACGTTTTTGGGTTTAGAGATAGATTTAGAATGTAATAAATGAGGGTAATTAATGAGATCCTAATAAGAATATTTATAATAATGACCGTTAAATCTATTTAAATCCAACAATTTAAAAAATGTGTAACTTGAACTCATCTCATTTTGAAAACCTACTTTATCATCTTATTTTTTAACTTGCCGTTAGTTTTTATTTTTATATACAACTCATTAAAATAATATAAACTATACCAACAAATAATATAAACAAATCAATTTTTTATCTTCTCTCCCATCTCTCTCTTCCCTCTTTTCCTCTCTTCCTCTTTCACTCCATTAAAATATTAGTTTTTATTTTTACAACCCATGAACAGTTGTATACATACAACCTTACTGTTTATAGATGCTAAAAAAATTTACATACCCATACCTAGGTGATGCTCTATTTTAGTGTCTTGTTTGCTAAAATAGCAATTGAGAGTTTTTACACCCCTAATGCTAATACTTATGAGCAGGGCCAGTCCTAGGCTTAGGCCATTGCCTAGGGCCCCCTTACTAGAGAATGCCCCAAATTGGGGGGGGGGGGGGTGAATTTTCATTTATTTATTTATTTTTATATATAAATATTTTTTTTTTGAAAAAAATATAAAAATATTTTTGTGAGATATTAAAACAATTTAGTTTACATTTTTTTAAAATATTAAGAAGGCTTAAAGAATTAAGTATTGCTAGATATAGAGATAAGACAAATTTAAATAAATAAGTCTTACAAATAGACGTGTTACTAATCACAAGTAATTCAAAAAAGAAAATATTAAAAATACTATAAATTTTACTACATAACTTTTATTTATTTAATTATTTTTATACAAGATAAAAATTATACTCTAGCTTAATCTAAGTGTATATGTATGCAAAACTTTCTTCTCGATACTTAAATCTCGGCTATTGCCCCCCACAATCCATAAGAACTCATACTTGGGGAGTGATCACTGCACCAAGAGTGCGTAGGGGTTTTCATAACTTTTATAATTTGATATGACAATGAATATGATAGGTAGATTTTAACAAATTATTGAATGCATTTTTGAATGAATATTTGTGATTGGTGATATATCTTTATAATTCTCATGTTGTAAATTTTATAATATTTCTAGTATTTTTGTAAGCTTCATGTCATTGATCACATTCATTAC
Source organism: Quercus variabilis (assembly GCA_030445155.1). Taxonomy (NCBI): domain Eukaryota; kingdom Viridiplantae; phylum Streptophyta; class Magnoliopsida; order Fagales; family Fagaceae; genus Quercus; species Quercus variabilis. The sequence goes on along the minus strand of CP129453.1, from coordinate 7,917,111 downwards.
AACACTAGTTTGTAGTAAAATTTGTTATAACTTTAGCATTTTCTAAAAAAAAAAAGCATATTAAAGAGTAAAAAGAATGTATTTTAAAAAAATTATTATATAAAATACTAGTTAAATATTATTTAAGTGATAACATAAAGGTCCCATTTGAAAATTTTGCCTTAGACCTCCAAATCGCTTAGGCAGCCCTGCTTATGTGCTCAATATTGGTTGGGTTCCTCTTTGTTAAGGGCATTTTTAGGGCTACAAAATTAAAATAAGCCAAAGGCCCATAAGCTCCAAATATCAGCAAGATCAAGCTTAAGTTGTGGAGAAGGCCCTTGCTAATTAGCTTGTGAGCTTAGCTCAAAATGGGTTAACCAATGCCCAACTCATGACTCTTGGATTCAGCCCATTCGACTAATCAAATCAGCACACAAAGTTGGCATCTTACCCAGAACATTGCTGCTTGGAACGATGGCTTATGAGTTCAAACAAAAGCTAAGAGCTGCTTAAAAGTTCAAAACATGCTTCTAAGACATCTTTATTGGCATTTCATATGTTGTGGGCTAGCATATTATTATTGTGTATTTTGTTTGGTTACATAACAACCCTTAATGGGACGGATTTGCATTTTGTATTGACACAGTGGAAAGGTTCCTACCTCTCTTAACTGTTGAAAGATCATTTCAATGTTATATCAGATACATGGTGTGAAGTATCAAATGAATTTAAAGAACATATACTATAAAAAAAATGTTCGGGAAAGCAATATGTCAAAAACTAAAAGCCAAACAACGACTCACGGGTTCTCAGGTATAAATACTAAGGACTAAGTGTCAACAAAAAGACACAAGTAAAAGAGCTCAACAGCAGGCCAAGCATGTTGATCCTTAGCAGTTTTTCATAATACATCAAAATCGAAGTCCAGTTCAAATATTACAGATTAAGTGTTAATCATCGCTACTCTTCTTAACGCAGCTGGTATTGTCACTATCATCAAGAGAATTAATTTGAAAACAAAACCAATTAGCTCTAGTTCAATCACACTTTCATCACCTCCCTTGATAAGAGGATGGGGGATAAGGTTGCGGGCAGGGGCGGACCCACTAAGAAGGGTCGAGGGGCCATGGCCTCCCAAACTTTTTCAATTTTATAAAATTTTCCCTAAATTTTCCTAAATTAAAAAATATATATATATATGGTTGGCCCCCAAAACTTTTCAAATATTAAATTTTTACCCCGTAAATTTACCTAAATCTTTCAAAAGAAATATGGTTAACCCCCCAAACTCTTTATATTTCTTATTTGACACTATTAAATTGGTTCAATTTTATATTTGTTATTATTTTGACCCCTTTCATAAAATTCTAGTTCCACCCTTGGTTGTGGTTTCAAGACAAAAGGGTGCTTGTGTAACTAAGCAATAAAAAAAAAACTGACCAAAAGCCCTATTATCAATTTAAATTATAGTACAACTGAACCAAGGCCAAATGCATCAAGGCTGTGGCCTCACATGCACGGTCGAAGTCAAAGTGGTAAGTTTAGGATGTTTAGCAGGGACAAAAAGACAAACATGGCAAAGACTTGAGGTCTGATGGCCTTGGTGTCATATATAAGGCCAACGCTAACACCATGAGACCCAAAAATAAATTTGAATTCAAAGAAAACTGTTTGTTTCTTACAAATAGTAATCTTGGTCCAGGCCAATTGCTTTTTTTAGTCTTTGCTTTGGTTCTGGAATTCAAAGAAAACATGTGAAATGCTTCATTGGAATCTCATTTTGCATTGCATGCATGGGACCCTCGGGCATGGCTTTTGTAAGTGGTTTATTCCATTTGAATATAGCTTATTCAATGAGAATGATATATGTGAGTTTGGCTCCAATTTTTCATTTTTCCAAAATTAAAATCTTTCGGATTTCTGATTAAAATCGCATTCTTAAACTAAATACATTGGTGTTAATGGATCAATATGCTAATATCTATTATTTTAGCTATTTAACTTTGAAATAATTATTTTTGGTGTGAGACGTTGTATCAATCAACAATTATTTTTTGGGTGGAACCATATTTTAATAATAAGATCCTCCCATCAACATGTTAAGAAATCAACCATGTTCATAGAAACACATTCTCATTATAAGAAGATAGTTACATAACAATATAACATTTTTTTTTTTTTTTTGCTGGGTAAGTGCGGGGGATTGAACCCCCGAGCAACAAGTCACTACAGAACCCGGGTACCATTGAAACTAAATACATTAATCAAATAAAGTGATAACAATAAACACCCACGTTCAAATATTACCAACAACATAAGTTCAAACATCACAAACACAACTTCAAAAATCACAAAACAACAATAAACATTTTTCTTAATTAATTCTAGAGAATTTCCATTTAGCCAGAAAAGCTTCACTTGAGCCAATGCTTTCTTTATTTACATATTAGAAAAAGGTAACACGGCCTTAACCTTCTTTAAACTGCAACATCTACTCAACCTGAAAAATCACACACAAAAATATCACCCATAAGAAATATAAAGCAAATGTGTTTTAAAAATAAGTAAGTATGCATCTCACAAGTGTTGGTTCGGGCCAAGTACGAGTAGGGGTGTCCAACTGGCCCAGCAACCTGCTCAACCCGGCCAACCCACCCGTGTCTGACCTGCCGTCACCCGATCCGATGACTCTGGTGGTCAAACGCGGGTGTTGAGCTCGCCAACTCGACCCTACTTAGGTCAGTCCTCAGTTTTCCGTTTCAAAACTCGTGACACCCAACCCGAACCGAGTCCTTTATGGCTTTACCCTTTCTGGTGACATATTATGAATTTTGAACCAACTTCGGCTAGATCTCGTCGAGATCTGGTCCGGATCCGGCGAGATCTCACCGTTATCCGACGAAATTCGGCCCCTATCTCGATAGATCCGGTCCCTATCTTGACGAAGCTGACTAGATCTCGATGGATCCGGCCAGATTTCATCCTCGGTAATAAAACTTGACTCTCGACTCGAGTTAACTTGAAACCGACAAGACCCAAACCGAAAAATCCGACCAGATCTTCGGGTCAAATTTTTATCCACTCGCCTCATTCAGGTTGAGTCCAAGTTGGGCACAAACCCGACCCGGCCCGACCCGTGGACAGCCCTAGTTACAAGTACATAGATACGACATTTCTTGAAAAATTAGAGCACGAACAAGTTGGAAATACAACAATTAATTGATAATATTTATTTTTAAGTAAATTTTATGTATTTTTCAACATAATTTATGTTTTTTTTTAAATTTTAAAATTAAGTAACAACAATAAAATGTTAAAACTCACCTTAATTATTATTTTTTGATAGTCTATATAAATGCAAATCCCTATCTAGCTCTATATATTGGCATAACTGGCTCAACAATATATTGCCGGCAAGCATTATAAAAACCTTTTTTTTTCTAAGACTAATACATAGTCAAATAATGTCTATAACTCAACCAAAAAAAAAAAAAAAAGTGAATAAGAAAGAAAGACAGAGAGTCAAGTTGAGAATGGAAGAGAACAAAAGCAAAACACAAACAAGAAAGAAAACACATCACAAATAAGAAAATCATCACATATACCCAGTGGTTGTTCTGCTTCTTGTTGTTGTGGAGGTTGAGGTTGAGGTCGGGGTGGGTGATATTGTTGGTTGTTTGCTGCTAGATTTAGATCATTAGGGAACATATTTAATAGGAGAAATAATAGATTCCAATTGAGCATGAAATATAATAGAAAGTACATCATTTAATTTCTAGATTGGCGTGGTGGCAAGGCTGGTGCCAAGGCTGAGATGGGCATGGTGGCTGGATGTTAGCACGGTGGAGATTGGCGTGAAGACCGATGTGGAGATTGGCATAGAGACCGGTGTTTGGTGGGTTTGGTGGTGTTGACATGGTGGCCGGTTTCTGGATTTGGTGGCTAGCGTTTGGTTGGTTGGGTTGCTATAGGTTTGTTGGATTTCATTAATGTGGGTACTTGGTGGGTTTTATTTTGTTTTTTTTTATTTTGGGTTTTTGGTTCCAGTGGGATTTTGTTGGGCTGAGGATAGTGGTGGCGTGGTGGTGATTGTTTGTTTAGTTGTGGCCGGTGCTAGAGATTGAGGGAGAATGAGAAGAAAAGGAAAAGAAAAAAAAAATAGTAAAAAAAGGAATAAAAAAATATTTAAATAAAATGGGAAAAAAATAGAGTTTTGGGATGTTGAATGTATTGTAAAATAATATGGTATAATTGATAAAGTAGTTTTTTGAGATAATAAAATAAGATGAGATAGTTAAACCGGTTGTGAATGCTCTTAGACATTATAGCTTATTCTACGAAAATATTGTGTCTCGGTCCCTTCTTTATTAATTTAAAAAATAATTATTAAAATAAAAAAGCAATAAAGTGACAGGAGTAAAAAAATAATGTAATCAATGACTAAACAACTTTTTTTTAAAAAAAGTAATGGAAAAAACAGCCTAACAAAGTTTCTGTTCAAACTCTTCAAATTTTGTTATAAATGGGAAAAAAACAACAATTGCTGGTGAGTGTGTAGACAAGTGCGGTTATCTTTTTCTTTTACGCGTCTTCACAGTCATTCAATCCCCCAGCACCTTAGAAATTGCAACGGGCTTACCTTTTTCGCCTTCAATCAAAATCTTTTTGACCATTTTATCTGCACCACACTATGGAACAATAAAACTATGCCACGTGTCTATTAATTCTTAAATGTATGCTTTTAATTTCTGTTAGCTGAAACAATTGATTAAGGATTTGTTGGGTTGCAGAGCTTGAGCTGTTAGAATTGAGTTTAATTTTTTTAACTATTTTTTTTGATAGTCTTTAAAAATGCTAATCTTTGTTTAGCCCAATATATATGGCATAACTGGCTCAACAATATATTGCTGGCAAGCATTATAACCAATTAATTTTACTAAGACGTACATATCAAATGTCTATAACTCAACTTACCCAAAAAAAAAAAAAAAAAAATCTCTATGACTCAAAAAAGAAGTGTGAAAAGGCGAAAAGTAGATTTAAAAAGAAAAGAGAAAAGAGAGAGCAGTGGCACACAGCTACACACACCAACCATCTGCCCAAAGAGTTAAATATTATGATATTAAACACTATTTAAATATTATTTAAGTGATAACAAAAATATCATATTTAGATATATTGTCTTAGGCATTTAAATTTGTTGGGCCACCGCTACTCTCACATAGGGTGAGCCTCATGAAAACTCGTATGGGGCTCACCCTTATGTTAGGGCCCAAAGTACTACTCCAGGGATATGTAAGTATTTTTCTAACCAAAACAGAAAAAAAGAAACACATCAAAAATAAGAAAATGATCACATACCCTGTGGATGGGCTGCTTCTTGTTGTTGTTGTGGGGCTGGAGGTGGAGGTGGGGGTTGGTGACGTTGTTATCTGTGTGTTTGTAGATCAGTGCTATTGGAGAACACATTTTGACAAAGGTTACATTCGACATAATAATATGCATGTGCAGCAGTGTTATGGTCACGGAAATCATTCAAGCTGTTAAAGAACATCCGGTGACAATGACAGCAAGTAAATTCATTGTCGTTGTTGTTCTCCAAAATCTTCAGTGGGAGGAGAGCTTTTTTTTTTTTTCTTTGCTGGTCTCTAGAGAGTGGGAGGCTAGAAGGAGAGAAGAGTAAAGGTGTTTTTCCTTGCTCAATTGCCAAATCATAGCATCCATTTATAGATAGGAAGAAGAACCAACAATTAAGGCTGTGACGGTAAGTACTATGGCTTGGGTGGGATTAAAAATGCCCATTTTCACTTAAGGACAAATATATATATATATATATATATATATATATATATATTAAAGATTAAGGGTTTTATTTAGAGTACAAAAATAACAAACCATTTTTAGAAACTTTTTATGAAAAAAAATGTTTTCTACTATTTTTTTAATACTTCATAAAATATTTTTAAAAATAAATAATTAATACGTGCCCTGCACACATTAATTGATCCCAAAAATTAAAATATTAATTCTGTATGTATGTACACATATTGTGTGAAACAGTGAAAGTGTGTAGACGACTGCGGCATTGTAGCAGGACCAGTCAAATATTGCTTTATTGCTAAGCAATGCCAACTGTGTACAGATGCTCCACTGCCGAATGCTCCATCAGGACCCTGTAGAGTGTGATTTTGATCGGTAATTGGCTAATCTTTTATTCTTATTAAGAAAAAAGTTGATTTAAATTAAAAGTTTTTATTTTTATTTTTTCTTCTTCAATGAAACTAGGGAGGGAACTTCCTTGTAAATAATAGACATGGAAATCTCTCGTACGCGCTATGCTCCCACCATGACTGATTGAAAAAAGGAAATTTAAACAGACATAAGCTCATAGCTGGATACCACAAAAATGTTGTCTATGTACTATCCCTGATGAGCGTGAATTCGTCAGTAACTTGTTCGATGGACGGAGGTGATCTTCCAACCCCTGGAGATGGACACCAGTGTGGTGCCTGCCACAACGCCTCCGATGCCAAAGTCAGTAAAAATACCTTTGGATAAAGTAAGCAAGATAACTGGAAATAATAATCAAAAAGAGCTCTGGGGTTTCTCTATGTGTATGTAGTTGTTCTTCAGCGATGTAAGTGGCTTTATATGCCTTCTCTTGGCTTCTAGCCGTTGGGCAGTTATGGAGGTTTTTAATGCTCCTTTTGGTAACGCCTGAGTCTCTTTAATAGGCCATTGTTGTATTACAACGGGTTGTACAGTTGTCTCTGTAACCGCTTTTCCTGCATTGAATGGTCTGGATGTATTCGTCAGTGGAGCGTATGCTCGATTCCAGATCATGTATTCGTCCATACCAACGTAGCCGTCGGTGTTCTATTGAACTTCGTCAGTATCGTCAGCTGCCCCCCGATTCTATGTCCGTTATTGACATGACGATCATAGAATGTGAAGAGTCTGTGTGTCGTTTGGGATTTTGTTCCGAAATAATTGCAAAGCGGCGGCGCTTCGCAAATCGTGGTACACGTGGCGTGTGATGGTAGGTGCAGTTAATGCTCTGATTTGGTGGGACTATTGGGCTTCCCGCTGTTTCTTTTTTTCAGTTTTCCAAGGCCTCAGTTTAAAATCTTCTTTTACTCCCATTCTTTCTTCCTCTAATCATCTGCTCTGAGCTTTTTCTCCGGCGAGTTTTTGCTGTCTTCCTTCTGCGAGCTAACAACCAGTGCGGTGGTCCCTCCTCTTCTGGTGGTGCTTGCTCCTTCAAGGTATGTCTATTTTCCAGTGTTTGGCTTCCCCGTTTTGTTACTGTTTTGGCTCTGATTCTATTTGTTGTTGTTGTTGTTGTTGTTGTTGTGGTGTTTTTTTTTTTTTTTTTTTTTTTTTTTTTTTTTTTTTTTTTTTTTTCCGGCCCGTGATGGCTCTTTTGTAAATGTAACTCAGGAACACCCTCTTTTTTTTGAACCCAGTGTTTATGGGTTGGCAGAAGGAACAAGGGTAATTCTTTAACTTACCTTTTGTGTGTCTTGACGTGTTTGCCTGTTGTATGCTTTTAATTGTGAGTTTTTTAGGGCGTTTTTCGTTTGCATGTGTGTTTTATTTTCGCCATTACACGCAGATATTACAGTCTTTTCGCTACTCATATAATTGTCAGTAACGTATATCCGTCTAGGCGGAATCTTGTTACTTAGATATTTTTCAGCGACGTTTTGTTCGTCAGTAACTTACATCCGTCAAGGCGGAATCTTGTTACTTAGCCATTTTTGGCTTTTTTTTTTAGCGACGTTTTGTTCGTCAGTAACTTACATCCGTCAAGGCGGAATCTTGTTACTTAGCCATTTTTGGCTTTTCTTGAGCGACGTTATATTCGTCAGTAACTTACATCCGTCAAGGCGGAATCTTGTTACTTAGCCATTTTTGGCTTTTCTTGAGCGACGTTATATTCGTCAGTAACTTACATCCGTCAAGGCGGAATCTTGTTACTTAGCCATTCTTGGCTTTTCTTGAGCGACGTTATATTCGTCAGTAACTTACATCCGTCAAGGCGGAATCTTGTTACTTATCCATTCTTGGCTTTTCTTGAGCGACGTTATATTCGTCAGTAACTTACATCCGTCAAGGCGGAATCTTGTTACTTAGCCATTTTTTGCTTTTCTTTGTTTCTTCAGGCGTGTATTGTACGCGAATATAAGATGAACAATTCATTTATTAAACGTGACTAACGAGTGTGTCTTTCAATTACAATTACTGATGATATTTCTTCAAGTGTTCAATATTCCACAGTCTTGGCAGCTTCTGTCCGTCTAGGGTCTCCAGGTGGTAGCTGCCCTGTCTGGAGTAGTGAATGACTTTGTATGGCCCCTCCCACGTGGGGCCGAGCTTTCCCTGGGTTGCATCTCTGGTTGCCTGGGTTACCTTGCGCAAGACTAGGTCCCCGATGTTGAGTCTTCTGAGCTTCACCCTTTTGTTGTAGTATTCTTTCATTTTTCTCTGATATTTCGTCATCTTGCTGAATGCCTTGTCTCGAACTTTGTCCAGACAGTCTAGGTCAAGTCGAAGTAGGTCGTCGTTTTCCTCTTCATTGAATGCCTCTCCCCTGATGCTGGAAATTCCCACTTCGACAGGGATGACGGCTTCAATACCGTAGGTGAGTCGGAAGGGGGTCTCTCCTGTTGGGGTTCTGGCCGTGGTTCTGTAAGCCCATAATACATTGGGCAGTTCTTCTGGCCAGGCTCCTTTCGCGTCGTCTAGTTTAGTCTTTATGATCTTCAGCAACGTGCGGTTCGTTACTTCTGTCTGTCCATTCGCCTGGGGGTGGCCCGGTGACGAGAACTGGTTCCTGATGCCCAAGCCTGAACAAAAGTCCTTGAAGCTTTGGCTATCGAACTGTCGTCCGTTGTCTGGTATGATCGTCCTTGGGATCCCGAACCTGCAAATTATGTTCTTCCATACAAACCCCTGGATTTTGGCCTCGGTAATGGTTGCCATTGCCTCTGCCTCTACCCATTTAGTGAAATAATCAATAGCAACTAGTAAGAATTTTACCTGACCTTTTCCTTGAGGTAGTGGGCCAACGATGTCGATTCCCCACTGTGCGAAGGGCCAGGAGGATGTTATAGTCATCAGTTTTTCGGATGGGAGCCGCTGCACATTCCCGAACCTTTGACATTTGTCACACCTCTTGGCGAACCTTTCTGAGTCGCCCTGCATGGTTGGCCAGAAGTAACCGGCTCGCATAATTTTCCTCACCAAAGATTTTGGGCCTGCATGATCCCCACATATCCCTTCATGGACCTCCCTCAAGACGTATTCGGCCTCTTCTTCGTCAACACACTTCAAGTATGGCATGGAGAATCCTCTTTTGTACAAGGTATCACCGATAATAGTGAATCTGGCGGATCTCTTCTTGATTTTCCTGGCTTCATCTTTATTTTGAGGCAGGTGACCGTCCTGGAGGAAGGAGAGAATGGGCGTCATCCAGCTTCCTGTGCCTTCAACTGCGAATGTTGAAATTTCCTCAATACTGGGGTGCCTTTGTATTTCCAGCATTAACTCCGTCCCTGATTTCACTTCTTCAGACGAGGCTATCTTCGATACTTCGTCTGCGGCCACATTCTGGCTCCTCGGAATTT